>JACGDI010005335.1:40173-50700 GCA_014898725.1 Jacaranda copaia | reverse complement strand
CTCTTCGAAACCTTTCCATATAATGTAAAAAGAATGAAAACTATTAAAGGAAATGGAGAGATCTAACTCCCTAAGACTGTACTAAAACACATAAAATAACTAATTCATACATATCCATAACTCCTTGCTATTCATAACAACAAAAGATTAGGATAAATGAAATAACCATAGCTAAAGTATCCAACAAAAATAGTAAATTAAGCATCGTGGAAGAGGCAACACATTGCAATCCTCCAAAGAAAGAAGGACAAAATCAAACTTATTGTAGTTGGAGACTTTACATCTTAATATCTCTAACTCCCTAAGTAAGTGAACAAGACAAATCACCAATGCTAGCAAGCTAGCATAAAAAATATAAGCATCCTTGGTCCCCTCCTTAGAAGAGCCCTCTTCTCCAGACTTGGACTTGGAATTAGATCTTAACTCTATTGAAGAAGATAACTCAATAACTAAAGACTAACAAATGTGCTCTTAACGCGCAGCTCAATGAGGAGAAAGATCCCCACAAAAACAAATCAACTTACACACCTCTCCAAAATAATAAATGCCCAATGATAAAGCCACCTAAGACAGTATACACCTAGGCGGCCAACCATGCCCACCGATGGGACAAAAATTATATAGGTGCCCAATAGGCGCTAGCCTACTAGGAGAACACCTCATGGAAAAGTGCTTATAGACCATGCATGGGGCTGTTGGTCTATCCCAAAGGGAGATAACCTAGGCATGCTCTATATCATCTAGGTGGCCAGTCCCCTGTCATTGGCCGCCGTCAACTCCTACTAAGATTTTAGACTCTAATCGAGATTTTTTTCCCACTATCCAACATCTCGCTCTTGAAATTGAACATATCTCACTCTCAAGTTGAAATTCCCCTAAAAAATATTTACTGACTTAAAAAAGTTAGAAAATATGAGTAATAGGGGAGAGGAAAAGAAATGATAAAGAATTACCTTGAGATCTCATTCTAGTATAGAAGGTTACTTCCCGAATCAAATTATCAAAGTTGTTAAGTCATTTAGAGGATGCAATTTTCCATGCAAGGTGTCATGTCTTGAAGACATCAAGTCAACGGGACTTAAAAGTCTCCAAATTATTTAATTATCAGATTAGTTAAATCATTTCAAAATTAAACTAAAGGTAAATTAATATGAAAAGAATAAAATTAACTTGGTGTACTTTCAATATTAATGTGAATTTTCAAATTGCAAAATAGAGAGTCTGATGAAATGGAAGAATAAGGCCTTAAGGGTAAAAAAGCAAAAGTAAAAACAAGCTTAATTAAATAAATAAATAAGTCAAAAAAAAGCCAATGAGTCCAATAAATTAAACCTATAAAGATGGGCACTCCAAACCTAAGTGGGCTAAAGCTGATCAAGGACTTAATTAATATAAATACCAACTCCTAAAGGTTAAAAGCATTTGAGCAATCATTTGTAAACTCGAGCTCTGACTGTATGTAACTGCATTCCAAGATAGAAGTCCAACTTAACTTGTTGATTTTTGAAGAAGATTCTGACTTCATTTAATTCTGTGTAGGATCAGTTTTGAAAGTTAATATAGACTTCATTAATTTGGTAAGCCGACAACATCTTGTGATTTAATTATAATTAATTTAAATAAATTACTTTGATTAATAAAACTCCTTTAATTAATCAATCTTGAATTGAACTCTTTTAATTAGCCATTCTTAAATTATACTCCTTTAGTTCAAGATAACCCTCTCTCTATGCTTCAACATTTTCATTTACAATTACTATGCAAATATAGTCATTCCATTATCCTATCCCCATATTAAATCCTAAGGTTTAGAGATCATATCGTTAAGACTACCTTAGTAATAATGTTTCCTAGAGCATTGGTTTGTTTGTGCCCAACATAAGACTCTTTCTAACTGTTATATAACACTTGCACAAGGACTTGCAAACAACTATTGTGGAAAATATAGACGATCATCTCCTTATTTTTAAATGAGTAATTGATCCTTTATTAAATCACACAAACCTTTATACATAGTTTGATTACACTCAACATAAACCCATATGACCTACCTTGTAAGCAAAAAAGTATTAAAACATAACCAACTATGCACAAATTTATCATGAAACCTAAGTTTAAGAACTAATATTATGGTAGAGATAACTGGCCTCATTAAGGGCACTTGGGTTTTCCTCAAACGACCTATAGAAGAGACACCACTTAACTTGGTTGTCAGTATGAAGCCAAGCCGAATGATTACAAAAACTTCTAGGGTTCATACATGCCAAAGACGAAATGGAGATACTCCAAAAGTTAAGCGTGACCAGGCACACTTGGAAAAAGGTGTGTGAAATACATACAATGCTTAAGTACTCCTAAGAGGTCTCCAAGTTTGGTGCTTGGCGATGAAGAAAGTAGAAATTTCAGGATTCAACAAAAATCTAGATGCCAAAGGGGAATACACCAATCTCTAGAAAAGTTACCTTGAGGTACTACAGAGTCAACACTAGAAAAGCTCATTTATTTTAGTTCATTAGACTAGCGTTCTCTCAAAAAGTTAAACTTGTTTTATGGTGGATCTAGATTATTTATTTCTCATTGAGAATAAAGTCCACCAGACTTGTGTAGCTACAAATTTTATTTCCAAATTTCATGAGATATTTTTCATTAACATATGTCTCAAATTTTTGTAATTCAATTCTCATAGATAAACATCTGTGCAATAATATACCTGTGAAGATAAAAAAAAAACACCATAGTGGTAAGACCCTAGGCATGCTCTACAATTATCCCTAGAAATGCAACCCAACTCCTTACTGGTAAGACCTTAAGCATGCTTTGGGATAAGCTTTAAAGGGTAACCCAACTCCATAGTAGAGACGCTAGACATGCACTATGATAAGCCCTAGAATGCTCAGCAATAAGTCCATAGAGACACTTTACGATAAGCCCTAGGCATGCAAATCAACAATCCAATGGTAAAACCACTTAATGGTGATAAGTACACTCAATGATAAAACCTTAGCACAACATCTCTATGGTAAAAACCTAGGCACATGAAAAATTATCTTTACGGAAGATGCTAAAGGACTTCCTCCATGAATCCATATCTTAGTGCATAGACCCCTAAAGGGGTGCATGAAAATACATTCTTATGATAAGATCCTTAAGAGGGTTCACAAAAAAAATTCTCTACAATAGGACCTTAAGAGGCTCGCAAAAAGATATCTCCATGATAAGACCCATGGTGTTCATAGAAATATGTCTATGTAAAGACCCAAAAGGGCTCATAGAAAGATATATCTCCGAGAGATCCTAAAGGATCTATAAAGAAACATAATTTCATGAAAGATCCTAAAAGGGTTCCAAGATCAATTTTTACTTTGCATGAGACCTTACGTGATATCCAAAGTGTAGAACTAAAAAGAGTTTCAAGTTATTCTCGAATATTAAACCTTTGAAAACATTCCAAGTTATTCATTGAGCATAAAACTCCTCAAAAACTCTAAAACATTCATGGAGTGTAAAACTCCATGAGGGGATACCGCAAAAGGAATGACCTCTACATACCGGTGTTGGACCAACCTTGAGGCGATCACCTAAAGAGTCGAGCAACCTAGTAAAAGTTGCCTTGAGACCCCTAAGATAAGGATACTCTTACAGTTAGTCGTCCCTAGCAACCTGTATGAAAAGGCCACCCTGACAACTTATGAGTAGTCAGCCCATCATGATTATCGCTACTACTACCACCAACTTCCTATGACACTTATAACAAAGAGCAGTATCTGCAAAAAAATCCTAAATCATTTGTGAAGCATAAAACCCACCAAAGATCTAGGTGATCTTTAAAGCATAAAGCTCCACAAAAATTCTAAGTTATTCATAAAGCACAAAGTTCCACCATATATCCCAAGCAATCTTAGGAGCACGAAGCAACATAAAGAAGTTTCTAAATCAGTCGCAGAGCATAAAGCTCCACTAGAAGATCTTAAGTGATATCCAGAGCATATACCTCTCCCAAAAATTCTAAGTCATTCGTGGAGAGTAAAGATCCATTGAAGACCTTAAATAACATTTAGAGCACAGCTCATACTACTGCATAGGAAAGCAATTGCATGTGAGGGTGTGGTAGCTTAACAAACGAATGCCCTCAAAGGAGACGATGCCTGAGTCAACAACCACTTGAAAGCAAGATAGACACTAGGATCTATAATCAAAACTTCAAAACATAAAGTAACTAGTGCCTACAATAAAAACATGGATCAAATCATGCCTTGGATTCAGATTTAGGTGGAGGATTACCTTGATAAGCAAATCCAAGAAGAAGGAAGTGAACACTTCACTGGTTCCAAAATTTGCCTACTTGTGGCACAACAAAAGGATTGCAATAATATCCCTACCAAATCAGCTTCAACAATTCTGGAAAAATTACTGGAGATAGCCAACACCTTGGAGAACCTCCAATAAAAAATTTAGATTGATTGGCCATCTAGATCATCCTATATAAAATTGTAAAGTTTGACCTCACGCAAAGGGCTCTCTAAAAATAGAGCAAGGCACACGTCTTGTCTCTATTGAAATAGTCCACACACCAATGAGACTTCCTAATTATCTAGTTTATGAGCTGAAATAGAATCAAAGAATTGATGGTGGAAGCTGAATTTGGGGTAGGAAGATAAAGAAAGAAGCTTAGCTTTCAACATATGAATTGCTAGCTTGCAAATGTTTTAGAGGGAAATGAAGAATCTAATTCTTCATATCATTTGTCATATGCACAACCTCCTCTATCTATATCTATATATAGAGGCTGAAAATATGTAATGCCAAGTTAACATCACACAATGCATGAGGGGGGTGGCCAAGTGGGGTTGCTTAGGTGCCAAAATTTGAATCCAAATCTCATTTGAATTTCATTTGCATCTTAATTACAATTAGAATCTCATTTCAAATTAATTAAGATGTCATCTCAAATCTCATTTGAGCCTTTCCGCCAAAATTCATTCTTCCTTAATTAATCAAATTAAACTCTTTAATTTAATTAATTATCCTTTGACTTAATTCTTTAAGTCAAACTAGCTTAACTCCTTAAGCTAAATTTGTTAACTTAACTCTTTAAGTTAACTTGACCAATTGATGGTCATGTTGGCACTAATTAATTAACTCTTTAATTATTGATCTAATTTAACTCTTAAATTAGTTGATTAATTTAACACTTAAATCAATCAAGCCAAAATTGACCCTCAAAGTTGGCCCCAAAAATCAGTCTACTAAGAGACACCATTTTCCAACACCTTAGAAAATTCTCTCCAATAATTAGGAAGCTAATTAGAATTTGTGTATGACCTAATAGGTTCTACCATTCATTGTACATGGGCTCACAACTCCTTGTGACTTTTGAATATTTTATATTCATTCTAGTTTAAAACTCCTTTTAAACTAATCGACACTATTCAATTAATCTCATTAATTAAAGAACACCCAATCTCTATGGTCGATGTCCAATCTCAAACCTATGGAGCCCAATTAATTGGTCAAAATAAATATTCTGGAGAACCATCATTACTCTACGCGTGCTATGCAAATACGGTCCTTCCATCTTCTATCTCCCAAAAGAGGCCTAGGTCAAGATATTTGTCGACTCCCTAATAACCTCGATATTATATCTTTATTCTCAATGTTCAAATTCTGTTATGTGACCTCACATTTGGAAAACTCCTTTTCCAAATTGTCATACCACCTTATGCAAAATTTTCTTGGAATCGATCATTATAGAACACATAGGAGATTTACTCATCCTTCACAATAATGAGTAGTCAGATTCTATTTTGGATCTCACAAACCTTCTTACCAAGTAGCTCATACCCAATCTCAACTCAAAAAACCCGCTAGGTGGTCAAGAATGAGTCAAAGTATAAGAACCAAACATAAAATTACAATGGATCCTCAGGTTAGAGGACTAATAATATGCACTAGCATAAGCATGAGAATTAGCCACTATCGACTTGCCACTTTGGCTATCTAGTAGATTCTCTGGTGGGTCTTTAGTACCTTGTTCTCTAACAAACACCTACTAATATGCACCCATATCTCATACAATTGCTCATGGAATGGAGCAATCTCCAACCCTTGAATTTATGTATTGTTAGTGCAAGTCTATCCAAATCTTAGATGCCTCGTCTCATAAGATCCTATGACTTGAAAGTTTTAAGATCATGACCGTGTAAGACTTATTCCATGGTCACCGAATCAAGTCCTACAGTCATAGATGATCTAAGGGCTTTATCCAAATGGTAGTGAAGTGAAACAAAGCTTAAGATGAAGATGGCCATATCAAAAATATTATTCAATTAAGATTGTATCACAAGATAGTTTACAAAGCCAATCTCATTGGCTTGCAGGGCACTATTCCAACACTACTCACACCCAATCACTCAATAGCTAATGGGCGGCCACCATCCTAGCCATCCAAAAGCGACTGCTCCATCTCGATCGATAGCCTCTTGACCAAATAGTGCTAAACAATAGCCTCCCACCTACTATCCTTAACTTGAATGTGTTGATCTCACTAAGCTTGCTCTCCACTCTTATTAAAGGGACCTCAAGATAAGTCAATACGCCTTTGCTCAATGAGTACTAAAAGAGTTAAAAGAAAGGAGATACGGTAAATAACACTAACAAATTGTTTTGATGGAATTGATAAAAAAAAATGTAAGGAAGAGAAAAATAGTATAGTCAAGGCTCAGTGAGAGCGCGAATTAGGCTCGTGGACAGCACGAGTTAAGTCATAAATAGTGCGAGTAACAAGCAAAGTACAACCAAAAAAAATGATGATGAATGAAAAATAAAAATTATTAATTAATCAGTTATCAACTTAATAATATTAAACTAAGGCAAATTAATTAATAATTAAACATGTTAATCAAATAAAATAATAGAGTAAATCATCATGGCAAGACAAAGCTACAATAATTGGTAGTCGAAAATAGAAACCATACTTTCAATTCGAAACTGAGAATTTTCAACCTAAAGTAGAGGGGCTAGATGATGTACTCCACTAAGGCCCTAGGGGATATAAGCAAAAATATCAACAAAAAGATCAATATGATTAACCAAAATGGGTGCTAAGCCCACCTAACTAACCCACTTAAGATATGCTCTACCAGCCTAATGGGCTCACATCCACCAAAATCTTAACTAGAATAAATGCCATCCTCCATAGCCAAAAAGGACGTGGAATCACTTCTTTCAACTTGAGCATAGTCTTTATGTCGGAGTAGAAGTGCACTATTCAATGATTTATTCCATGATTTCCATAAAGGATTTTTGATCCAATTACGTGCAACATCAAACACAGACTTAATGTGACAAAGTAGATGATGTAGAAGAAATATGGTAAAAAAGATTTATCAAATTTAATTTAAAAGTAGAAGTTTAATTTTTTTTATTACAGAGTATTTTTCCTAATTCATGACTCCCTGCTCGTTCTTTTTCTTGAGACTTCAGAAAATGTACTTATCGATTGAAAAATTAGTTAAAATTTGATGCCATAATGGAGTATCCAAAGAAATAGAATTGATGAGGAAGAAAGACGTCTCTTGATTGACTCTTCTTCTTCAAAATGATGTGTTCAACTTGAAAATTTTGAATTTCTAAGACTTTTGTAGTCAGCCCGGAGGTTTGGAGAACACGTCTCAGAGATTTCATAAGGCCTTGAAAGAGTAGTCGGCTCAAAAGCTCAATAACCAAATTTTAGAGATTAGTGGAATTTAGAAGGGCATTTGGCCCAAAATTTTCAAGGCCGCACCTTGAAAATTCGTAGAACTTGAAAGAGTACTTGTTGAGAATATTTGGTGATTTATCTTTCTTTAATTTCAGGGATTTGGAAAACTTGGAGAGACTCATTGAGATTTTAATATCTATATTGTATTCTCCTTATTCTAGTTGTGAGCTTTTCGATATATTCTTCTTCATCTAGTTGGGTATCTAAAAGACTTCAAGAGTCCTTGAGACTTTGCATCACCACTATCTTCAAGTCATGTTTATGGAATCTTATGGAAAATTGTTCATACTTCAATTTTTATACTCGTGTTAAAGGAATCCTTCAATTTTAATTGATTTTCTGGACAGTAATACTCATTTCAAAAATCCACTTAAATTTGATTTGATATGCAATTTATACTTGCATCAAGATGTACTTGAGGAGAGTTTAACTTGACGAAGTTTTAGATGGTTTATGCCCGTAATTAGGATCATTAGTGATAGTTTTATTTCTTATTAAGAGCATGTGAAATTTGGAGACTAAGGCTACCATCCCTACTGTCCTCATGGGATTTGTAGACCAGAACGCCTCTTTGCCTACTTGCTGCAATAATAAGCTCCATGTCATATCCTGGAATTGTGCTTAAAACATTTTCATTTTGTTTTTCAAAAAATGTTGTAGAACCTTTAAAGTATGTCTTGGATTCACATGAATCACATCTCAATGGTGTTTCACACAGTTGATACTAATTATAGTTGAGTCTTAAGTTCCTCCATATGCTAATGTGATCAAGGATGGGCTTGTCAATCCATCAGCATGTATTTGATAACTGTACCATTCCAACAACAGTTTGTATGTAAGTGGTATAGAAATTCCCTCACCATTTGCTCACAACTATCCAAACCAATATTATACAGTCAGGATTTGTTTGCTTCGATTGATTATGCTTGATATATGCATAATCACTTCAAATTTATTGTTTATTTGCCTTGATATAGGGCCCTTGATAAGTCATTGACCCTATATTATGTTGGAATATGCATCAAGAGGGAAAGGACTTGATACATTTTTCTTGGGTTGAATAAGATTCAAAAAAATCAAATTATCCTTAATTAATATGTAAAAAAACTATTAAAATAAATAATAAAATATTATAATCGTAAAATCATATATTTTATTTTAATTTACTTTTCAGTTAATCCTATCAACCAAACGTGAAATTATATTGTTTTATATTAATAGACTTAAAATATATTTATTTATATATTATTCATAATTATATCATTCGAAGCAAACTAACTCTCATAGCATTGCCTTTTAAGAATGTAGAAACTGTTTTACTAAGATATTATACTCAGTCGCTACGCTGTTGCAAGTTTCCATGGAAAAACTTTTATGTTGCTTGGGGTTGTCCTTTTCATCAAACTAGTGAAGCTTTGGTGATTGGTGCCACAAGGGCACCCTTAATGCATCAATTTGCCTCGTATATGTTTTGAAAATTTCCTCCATATATATTAAATTTTTATGATACTGATGATCATGTTTTGTAACTATTGAACAATCATTTTAGATTGCTCCCTTGGCTTGTTTATTCTTAGTGGCGTGGCTTGAGAAGGATGCAAGTTGAGAATGCTCCAAGGTTGGATACTCCGCCTTATCCTCAACAGAGAAATTTGAAGCAACGGTCCATAAAACTTTGATCCATTCGAGCAGGTTGCCCATTCATAATGTTGCCTCAATCACTATAGCAAGCATTGTGGCAAGGGTTGAAGATTTGGTTTTGATCTCTTTGGAGTTTGTTAGATTTAATCCATCTGATAGAATTTCATCAACAATTTGTCCCAGCCCACCTTCTAGAGGACGGACCTGCAATTCAATAATCTGTTTCTTCCATGAAACAATTGGATCCTTCAAAGGCACGAAGAGGCTGAAAGTAAAGACAAGAAATTTCATGTAGCTAGGGAGAAGATTAGTAGTGTTGGTCCTGTTGGACATGCTTGGACGCGCATACTTGGATGAATAAAGTAAAGTAGGTAGATGACAAATACATGAAAAGAAATTTTTTTAAATGAATTTACAAAGTATTTCTCCCTAATTCTTGACTATTTTCTTTTTCTTTTTCTTTTTTTTTTTCCTCAATGACTTAGAAAATGCACTTCTTGATTGAAGTGATTTAAATTTTGATGTGTTGATGGATGAACGTCAGGAAATTTGAATGAACCGCAAGGGCATACATCTCTATTTCCAATTGACTCTTCTTCTCAGCAAAATAACTTATCAAACTCAATCAATTTGAATTTATAAGATTTGCGCCGTTGGCTCATGAGAAGCGTGAAGACTGCATCTTGAAAACGTAAGGAATTTGGAAGTATAGTTGCCTCAGAGATTTGGATTTGGTGACCACATATATAGAAACATCTGAGAGGCGTGGAATTTGAAAGTGCAGTTGACTAAAAGCTTAAAAATTGCATCTCAAGGATTCGTTGAATCCAGAAGGGTATTTATGAAGTTGTTTGGTGATTTTTCCCTGTGGAATTGGAAAGACTTAGCAAGACTTCTTTTGTTTTCCTTCACCACAACAGGAAGAAAAAATTCATGCAGCCAATATCCAGAAAAATGAAGAATGCTCTTTTTTCAGAAAAATGATGGCCCATTCTGCATAGCATAACAAAAGACTTCACATGCATTTCCAGATGGAAAATTAAAGCATCCAATAAATTACAAAAGGTTCAATACAATGACCAAATTAAACCCGAAATTCAATGCGCATTGGCTGCATGCATGTTGGG
>JACGDI010005335.1:18625-33532 GCA_014898725.1 Jacaranda copaia | reverse complement strand
AAATAATTATTTTTAATATTCATTCATTAATTTCTAAAAGATCTAACTTTTCTTATTGGGTCTTAAACAAAAAATTAATTATTTAAATTTACAGGGTTGTATTTAATTTATTTTTAACTAAAGATAAAACTAAAATTTATTGACTAAATTTAATGTGGTAAAACTCAAGTTGTTGGCCTGGTGGCGTCATTTGCATGCATATAACTATAAGATTAGAAATTCAAAACTTAACAAACTCTCGTCATGTATGTGTATAAAGAAAAAAATAAAAATAATTAAATTAGGCTCACCAGGTCACTTCTATTTTATTTATTTAAAAAAATATTTTTGGTGTTTAGTCAAAGAAAACCTTAAGAAACTTGCAAAAAAAATCAAATTATCTTTTTTTTAACTTCGATGAGATTAAGATAAAAGAAAATTCGATTTCTCTTTATCTTTCAAGAACCAAAACTGAAAAAAAAAAATTCCCCTATAAATATTGTGAAGAACAGTCTTGGAAAGCCTTCGGGCCTACGAGACTTGCAAAACAACCAAAATATCTCCTTTTTTACCTACAAGATTGAGATAAAAGGATAAAGGTAAGTGAATATATATATATATATATATAATTGAATTTTTCTTTGTCTGTGGACGGTTATAACTGAAAAAACTTTTTCTGCTATTAATATTGTCAATAACCGTCTTAGAAACAAAATAGAAGATGAAATTTTAGGTGTTTGCTTAGTTACTTATATAGAGAAGATACCGCTAAAGTTTTGACATTGATTCAATTATTTTTAATTTTTAAGAAAATATACATTCGAATTGTGAATTATGAAATTTATATTTGAACTTTTATATTTTAAACTTTTTGACCCCCGTGCTCTCATTTCTAAATCCGTCACTAGTTCTAGAAATACATTAGTCAAATTACCCTTAAAAATGGTGCAAAATATTAAGGTGGGCTATAAAACACTATAATATCGCTACTTAATTACAATAGAAAAAAAGATATCTAATCAATTAATTTTTTTACTCGGGTAAATTATCTGAATAAACACATACACGCTTCGGCATTTGCTAGTGAATTTCTGAGGAGATCTGAAGACAAATTTTGTTTACATCATTTGTGGAAAACCATTTTCTGATTCACAGTACGCATATGAGAGCCCGATATTCCAACGCCACAGTGGCCGCGCAAGGAGACGGCACTACAGGAAACCACGAAGGGCAGCAATCCCCTCCAACTTGAGAGTGAGATACGGTGTATGGGTAATGGACAATTTTGGGGTGTGATATATGGGTAATTTTCTGAGGCCCCGCCCAAATTCATTCTATTTTTTCAATGGATTTAAATTTTAGTCCATAGACTTTGGTATAAATATTTTACTTTTCTTTTGTGTATGAGTGAGAAAATACCTTATCTATTAATAGGTTTGGATGGATGATCAATAATTATAACAGAGAAATGTGTGCATTGGGGAATTTTTTGTTGAATTAGCTAATTAAAAGAGTGTTTGGCTAAATTTATTTAAAATATTTATAAATTCCTACATCTTACAAGATATTTTTGAACCATATATATATATATATATATATATAATGTTGGCTCTTATTTTTAAAATAAGTTATTAAAGTGTTTAGATAAAATAAGATCTTAAAACTTAAAAAAATTAATAATTGCAATTTCGTTATTAAAGTAGTTAAAAATAAAGAAACTTATTATGATCCTAAAAATAAGTTAGGTCTGCTTACTTTTTTTAAAAAAGACGTATAAGATTCTAATATTTTATTTTAGGATTTTATAAACTTTTTTTAAAAAAAAAAATTACCAAACAATTTTTACTTTTAAATATTTTCTTATAAACGGTTAAACATCTTATAAAATGTGAGCATATAAAGCTCACCCAAACACTATCTAAATTGGCTCATTTAATCTTTAGTTAATTAAACGTGCATGGTATTTATTCCCACTACAATTGTAACTACTTAAAGTGTGGGTTAAAACATACACGGTGAAAGCATACTTAATGTTCTTTCTTCCTAATTCATCATTCATTTCTAGAAAGCTCTTAAAACAAGATTTTATTTTAAAATATATTTTTATTTTCAAAATATTCTCACTCCTAAATAATTATGTGACATATCACTAACTATTAATTACTGTTTAAAGGTAATAGCAAAATTACTGTTTAAAAAATCGGAGCGGACTGGCCGGTCGGATTGATCGGACCATCAACGGGTCCGATTTTCTCAAAAAATTAGAAAAATAAAAAAAAAACGTCATATTTTGTAAACACCATTTAAACCAGCCGATCGAACCGGTGAATCGAACCAGTTTTTTTATTTAATTTTTAATAAAATTGCTTTTTTAATTTTTTTTTGGTTTAAATATAAAATTTGAAGGTTAAGGTACACTTTACAAACTATCTAAAAATGGAAAATAAACCTTAATTTAGAGTTTAAAATTTAGAATTAATTTAGACACTCTCAATTTTAAACTTTAAAATTGATATATTTAAATTATTGCGATCATTTATAATATGTATTGTGAAATTTGGATTATAATATTGGACAATATCTTTTAAATTCTTTATGTTTTATATTTTGGTATTTTATTAAATCTTAAGTAATATATATAATATAAATATATATTTTATAATTATGATATTACAGTTAAATTGCAGTTTCATTACGGTCCGATCGACGATTAAATCAGGGAAACATAAATCGATAAGTTTTGATTTTTTGAACACTGTAACAAAATCTTCAGATTTTCAATATTTATTTGAAACCCACGTACCAATTCAGAATAGCACTTGAAAAGGGATAGGGAGGGTACGATTGAATATTAATTGGCTAAAATTTCTACAAAAATGCACCATTCACGAAAAATAAAATAAATAACTTACAAATACTAAAATTTGAAAGTCCGATAACATCAAATTACAAGCAGAAAAACTGATAATAGGCCAAAAGGAATTTTACCCAATATGATATGATTACTGATTAGTGTACGTTTTAGCAACATTGCATGGACTAATTTAGATGATAACGGCAGATTATATTAGCAAAAATAGGAATCCGATGATTAGTTGATGCATTAATGGTGTACTGATGACCATGTAATATTTAGGTGTGAGTTGGTGTAGGTTGAGAATTAGACCTAATTTTATTAATTTTCGGGGGGATCATGTAGCACGTTTAATTTTCTTGTACATCTAACATCCCTCGTTCCCATTAGGAGGTCAACCTTTAATCGCATAATGCACACGAATTTAAGGATGGTTATTGGGCAGGTTGGGGCAGTTTTGTAGTCTCTCAATTTGTCTCTACCCACCCCATGGCTTCTAGGATTAAACATCCACACTTTGTTCATTATGTATATGTAGAAATCGAACCTTACTCGCACCTAATTTATGAATTTTATTAAATGCTATATGCTATTTAATTAACAAAATATTATGTTTTAATTAGAATATCATATAATTTACTTTTAAAAGATGCATTTTTTGAAATAAAATCAACATGAAAATTTTAATTCAAGTTAAAATTACATAATAATATACAAATCATTTTACATAAATTAAACAATAAAAAAAATTAAAAAAGCTACAAACTACATACTAAGTTGTGAAAAAAGAGATGAATACTACCAAACACCAAGTTATAAGACTAAAAGAATTATGTTTAAGATTATATGATTATATAAATTTTTGTTAAAATTTGAAAAACACATATAAATAATATACAATAAATATTTTAGGTAGGGTGGGGCAAGGTTGCCATAAACTTGAACCCAACTCCACTTGTAGGTATTAATGTATAAATCCACCCCACCCTGCTGTGGTGCGGATTTTCTATCCACTCTAATCGAATTGAATAGGACCAAATACTCACAGCTTGAATACAAAATGTCATCCTACATGAATTAATATATCCATTGTAAATCTGTAATCTCGACCTACATATATGTCCCAATTTGGTCAAACCGAAAATCAATGGATTTGGAATGAACTATTTTGCACAAAATGGTGATAAAAAAGAAATAGCAATACAATAAATACAAGGATGCAGACATAATATGATATTTATGCAAGGACAAAAAATGTAAAAAAAAATATAAAATATAACTTGTGCAAGACATGTATATACGAAAATTTAACACTGAAATCTTGTCTTAAAAGTTATAAATTCAACAAATATATATATATATATATATATCCTGCATCATAATGTAAGAAGTTATATAAAAACTATGATATATAATGTGAAATAAACATGTACAAGTAAATTTTATCATTAAAATGTAATTAATTAACTTAAAATATAAATCCAATTAATTAAATCACGAGAGATAAATCATAACACAACTGATTTATTAATCAATAATTTATAATGTTTATTCAGATTTTAAGTCTTCCGTTTAAAATACCTCGCGTTCAATTATTGTCGGGCACACTAGTTATAATGTCCTCTCTATAATATTTTGTTTTCTATTAATGGTTTGGATGTATTTTTTGAGTGCATATAAGCGTATATTTACATATGTTTTTATTAAAATTTTAGATTTTAGATTTTAAAAAAATAATAAAATTATTTTCTTTTTAAATTTTATAAAAGTTGATCAATAACATCCCTGAAAATTAAAATTACCTAATAGTTGGATACAACTATTGTTCAAAAGTGTGGATGCAGGTGAGCTTACATACAAAGAAAGGGAAACAAAGAAAAAAAATGGGGAGAAAGGGGATGGGGCTGAGTGGAAGAGTAATTTATGGTTGATTATATGAGGTGTAGGGTCATGTTGTCTGTTGCTTCACCTTTATGACTTAGTCTGTGCAGCTCTTTCCTTTATTTATCATCCCCCTATCCCACTATCTCTTCTCACTCTCGCACAAACGCATCCCACATATCATATCCTTCAATTCTTTCTTCTTCCCTCAGACACAACACCAACCCCCTCTGAAACCCTAACTTTCAGCCATGGAAGAAGAAGAAGCTGGCAAGGTTACTATTTGAGGGGAATGTTGTCTGGCTCGAGGCCCTTAACAAGATCTACCTTCATATAGATATCATTATATGCATCTCTAAAAGATTATTTCAATCGTTCAATTGACCAAATCTTGACCATTGATATATGTTTATAAATATATGGAAATATATATCAGAGACCCAGATCATGTGTTAGCGACCTCGGACCAGGCTTCATTCCCCCCAAATTCTTGCTCTCTTTCAATCGAAAATTTTCAATTTCTTCCAAATCATCTTATGGGCCTTCCTTGCACCAGGTTGGCTGGTTATTGCGAATTTAATTTTTCTCAAGATTAGTAAATTATGGCCTTTATTGTGTGTGGATTTCTGGTTTCTTGAGGTCGTTGGGCGGCAGGCAAGAGCAGATTGGTGTAATGATTAAAGATTTTGACTTTTACTTTTTCATTTCAATGGATGTATATTCATCATTGCTTCTATATATCTATCTACTTTTGTATGCATTAGATAGTGTTTTCTACATGGGTCTTTGTTGTTTTTTCCTTTTTCTTTCCAACTTTTGTCAGTTACTCACTCTGAGCGTGAGCTCTCTCATTTATGCTGATTTTATCTCATGATGGCTTCAAGAATCTACTCTGTCTGTTTATGCTTTTCTACCATTTTACTTCATTGGCTTTGTAAGTGGCGTCGTTACATTACCATCATCATCATGGGATGTTGTGTTCTCATTCTTCAAACCCATCTTTGGGCCTTCTTCCGTTAGGGTTTCTTGGGTTTTTTTTCATTTTTCTCTTCTTAGATTAAAACTCTTCCAACAATTGAACAAACTTTTCCAGAAGGGCTGGAAACTTGTTAGTGAAGAGTGTTGGGTTTCAACAAATAACTCCAGATCTAATCAATTTCAATACAACATGACATGGAAAGTTCGATCTTGAATATTAATCGTGCTTCTCCTTGATCCAATGGCAGTAGATGGGTCGGGTGTTTATGTGTTCACCCCTATCCATCAAAGAATGTTGTTAATGGATGGACCTGTTTGGCGTTTGCCCTTGCTGTGGTGTGTTTGTCTGTCGTTTAATCTGTTCTGTGTATGCGCAAAATCTGGTTCTCTAATTACTTGGATACTAGTTCTGCAAAAATAGGCCCCAAAGAAATTTGTGAATACTTGATCAAACATGGAAACTTTCTCATTCCCATATTTTGCTGTAGTTTTGTAGTGAAGTTCTGTATGTTTTTCTGCTTCCAATCTTGAAATGTATCTGTCTTTTTTTACTTTGGATTTGCTGGTTTGCGGTTATTATATGCGTTGAGGACTGTGTTAAAGAATGATTTTCAACGTCTCTGAAATATATATATATATATGTATATATATGTATGAGTACATATTTGTGATCTTTCAATTGATGTAATACGGTCACATGTTATTAGAATTAATAGACTGGTGAGCTCTGGTCCTTGTGCTATGGCCTCAAATCACCGTCCACTAATAATAGCAAGAAAAACTTGTCATCCTGTTACGACAGCTAGCTATTTTCTTTCCAAAGTTTAAATAGTTGATGGGATATTTGAAAAAGTTAGGCCTCTAATGCCAGAGCTTACTTTAAACAAGTTTGCAGGGAATCCAAGATATACATTGCATGTGTGAAAATTTTGACAAAATATATTAAACAGTGTGAGTTACATTATATAAGTCCCAAAATATGAATTAATTAGTGTTGGATCAAAATGCTTATCATGTGCATTTCATATATTTTATTTTTATTTAGCCATTGTAGGTTGATCCAAGCCCCGGTGCTACTCTTTTACATGAATGTTTCCAATATAATTCAACAATGCTAAAATTTCTTCGTTGTAGACATGAAAAATTTGTTGTCTAACTCATTAATTTTTAGTTATATTTAAAAAATTTTCAAATTAAATTTCAAAAATAATAATATAATCAATTGTTGGACGAATAAAATATGGTCATATATGTACTAAGGCATGTGTGGCAATTTAAATCATAACTTGCACTAGAAGGAAATATATTGTGATGGTTTGGAAATTCAAATCATATCATGCAATTAAGAAAGTAAATATCAATTAAATTATAGAGGGCTAATTAACTCGTGCCACTTCATCAAATAATCATGCCACTAACTCGTCTCCGACAAGTATAAATAAGGGAGATCTCTTAGTAGGGATGGATCTAGAAATTTGGGGGAGGCAAAATTTATAAAACATAAAAGTTTATATTTAATTTTCATAATTTATAAATTTAAAGTACATATCTTCGATTATATCATAATTTAATTATTAGTGATTGAACCCATTTCAAATTTTTTTAGTAAAATTTTTCTCAATATAAGTAGCTAAATAATCACGTAAAAAGTTATCTTCTTTCTAATTCTGAAAGTGTTCTTAACAATGTTAATAGTGAAAAAGGTTCTTCCACTTGTAACTATCGTAACACAAAGAAAAATATGGAAGAAAAATAAATCTTTAAATACTCATTCATATTTATCTCATTATCTCAATTTTATTAAAGTTTAAACAGAAATTTTAGTTGTTTGGCAAGTCCCTTAAAATTTAGATGGCTAAACTCATGTAACAACTTTTCTCAAACAAATAAAATGGAGATGCTCCAACGGGCAAATATTGTAAACCTCACTTGATTATTTGATTGTAATATGGGTCTAAATATTTATTTTGATTTTAAAAAAATAAAATAGGTAAAGATTTCATCAATTAATTTTAATTTTTATCTTTAATTAAAAATGAATTAAATTTAATTCAATAAATTTAGATAATTAATTTTTTATTTGAAGCACGTAATAAAAGTTAGTTTTTAAAAAATTAATGAACGAAAATTAAAAATTTATTACTTTTAATTAATATTAAATAATTTCTTCTTTTGAATGAATTGTTTAAATTAATTATTACTAAAATTTAATATCTATATATATAAGTATGTTGTACTAAACCTGGGGAAGTAATGGCCCTTACTTGCCCCCTCCCCTCTAAATCCATCCTCGTGTCTAAAAAACCATGAAACAGTAACAACACACGCAAATTACAATAAGGCCCACGTTCAAGCGGGGCACACATTGGAGGAAGTTGAACAATTCTTGCAATTAAATTTAGAGAGATCAACAATATTTGAGGTTACAACAAAATGTTCATCGTAAAACTTATCAAATTGGAGTAGTTGATTTAAAATTATGGTGCAAAACTCATGAACTAACATTATAAAGAATAAAATTGATTTTTGGAGAAGATCAAAGTGCCAAACTTGGCCTTTAATATAGCAAAAGTCAAAGTCAAGGTGTCTGAAGAAAATAATCAGAGGCTCCAAATTAAAAACTAATTGTCTTGTCTTGTGATTTTGATTTGGCAGACACAAATCTGTGCAACATTCATCAGCAATATTTTGGATGAAAATTTTTATTATTGTTAGGGAAATAATTTATATCATGGGCAATCAAGAATTCGTTGTGGTAAATTTTAATTGAAGACTTGAAGCAATGTAGTGTGCAGGCAGGAAAATGATGTGAAAGAAACGAAGAAAAGGGTAAATAGAAGAGGAAAGGGTGATGAATCTGTAGACAGTAGGCAGAGTGAGTCTGACAGGGCGGGGCTGCCTGCTGGCGTTGAACCGAGTTGGGTTGGGGGGAGGGGGGGGATGCTCTTTTGCTCATTGTCTCATCAATTGCTGAAGCTGATGCATCGTGACATGCATTTAATACACACTGCCGCTGCCACAAATCAATGCTCCACTTGCTGCAAATTCATTAATTCTACTACATTCTTTAACCACTCAAATTTTTTCACTAAATTTATTAATTACAATCACATTATATATATAACGGCAACAATTTTACAAAATTTTTAAATTATACTTCAGTCTCTCTGACCCTCTTTTGGCGTTAGTTTCAGAAAGAAATTCTAAATAAAATTAAAAAAGAAAAGTGAAAGTTTTGTATACTTAGTAATGGTTGAAAATTAATAAATGTACATCATTATCTTTATCATTATTATATGAAAAGGACATTTTAAAAAAAAAAAATCTTCCATTTACAAAAAAATGAAACCTTGTTTTGGAAAGCATTTGATTTAATAACATTGGTTTCACAAATAAATTTTAAGACTAAATAGTTTGAAATTATCAAACTTTTAATGTACATATATAAACTAGCATGTGTCCGGTGTTGTGCACTGAAAACAATTATATGATCAAATAATTTATTTTATAATAATATTATTTTGCTTCATGTTATTAAAACATGGATTGTAATTATTTTTAGCATTTAATGAAAAAATATAAAATATTTCAATTAAAAATATTATATTTTAAGATAATTTATATTTAAATAAGTTGTAGAATATCGAGAATTGCTTGCTCTAAGTTTATAAATTATACAAATATTTATAAAATAATAAAATTTAATAAATAAATAAAAGAATTAACAAAATAAAAACATCGCAAAATATTTTACTAAATACTCTTTTTAAATTATATATATTATACATACATATTTTGATATGATAAATAAGCAAATAATTTTTTTATAATATAAAAATTTTTTGTGTGATTTTTTAATAATGTGGATGTTATAATTACAATTTTGATGACATTTGAGAATTTTAAATGTTAAACTTTTTTTTGGTTAAAGTAAATATATAACCTTTTTGTACTTTATTTATGAAAATAATTTACATTAGGTTATTAGTTGTTTGATAACTAATACAATAAGTAGTTTGTAATATTCAATTTTTATAAGCTAAAATACTTCTTAATATTCTATACAACTCTATTAAGTAAAATTTGTTTATTTTTATTTATATATGTAGTTACTTTATTATTTTGAAATTATTAATTAACATGTACTATGTACATGAAAAAAATAATAAGTAAATTTTTTCAATATTCAGTTTAAAATAAAATATCAATCTCACATAAGTTTCTTTTATAATTAGAATATAAAAATTATAAATAATTAAATGAATACTTACTTTTAGTCAAAAGTTTTTGATCTCACATCATTAATTCATGTAAAAATATTTTTATGAATTATTATAAGCAAAAATAATATAATAAATTTACAAAATATAATTATAAAATAGTGTAATTACATATATTAAAAAATATAAAAAAAAATTGATATCATTTGCTATTTAAGTGGTCATTTATCAAATTTATAAAAAGTTTTCTACGATATCAACTATATATATCTCATATATCGAAATAAACTTATCAAAACACATGATATTATATAGAAAAACAAGGAAAAAAAATCCTTTTTATGTGCAGACAATTAGAAATGGGTAAATCAAGGGTTAATAAATTTAATGAATATTTTTTGTAGAAAAATATATAGTATTTTTTCATTCATTTGATAAGAAAATTGAAATAATTTCAACAACTTAATAAAATTATAATATTTTTATATATTTTATAACATCACATTTTTTGAGGTTCAATTTTCAAATATGAATTATATCTATTTTATTTTTTAATCTAGATAAATCAAGAGAGCTGCAACCGAAATAATAGTAAAATAAAGATTCAATATCAAAGATAAATTCTTATATGAACATCCAAAAATATTTGAAATAGTATTGAAATAAATAGATAAAATATAATTAATTGAAATAAAAAAGTACAGTTGCTTATACTTTTAAGTAATATAAAAATTACAATTCTAAGTTGGCTATAAGTACTTTAATTTTAAATAAATAATAAAATAATAATATTGATTAAATATTTAAATATATTGAAAAAGTATCTAATTAATTTAGAATAAAAACAAAACAAAAACAATATAAAGATGTTGTTTCAAAAAAATATTAAATTTTTTTAAAAAATGAACTTTAAATTAATTGAAAAGAAACAAGAAACGTCATTACATTATACTAATTGGGAAAAAAAGTCCTACAATTAGAAATATAGAATTGTACTATGAATAATGTAGAAATAAAATGTAAAAATTATAATTGTAGAATAATAAAATTTATGTATAAAATAAATAAAATATTTATCTATTAATCTTGTGATTAATTAAATTTATAAGATAGAATTTTATGATAAGAGTACTTAATATGACGCTTATAAAATATTTTTTAAATTATAAACTTATTTAGTGAGACCAAAATGTGATTATAGATATTTTTTGAATTATCTTATAAAATAGAAATCTATATTGCAATTCTGGATAAATAAAATATGATATTTTAGTTATAATAGATAAATTAATCGTATTAAAATAAAATATAAAAATAAATAAATAAGTAATGAAAAATTTTCAACTGAATTAAAAAACTCAAAATTATAAGAATCTAACATTTGGCCAAAATTGCATAATTAGAATTAAAATTGCACAATTATGGGTCCCACGAAGTTGTGCTATATATAATAGTATAGATAAAAAGATCCAAAGACAAATTTGCAATAATAAATTTTGACAATGAATTTAAAAAGTTTTATTTAGTAAGTTAGTTTGATTGGGATTATAAAGTGGGATACAATATTTTTATCCTACCTTATTATTTGTTGGATTGGAATGACAAAAATTTGTGTTTATATGTGCAACTCTTATGATAAATTAACCTACTACCTTCCATGGGTTTAATTATCATGCCTACCAAACTATATCTAATGATAAAAGATCAGTCAATTATCGCATCATAAGTAATCATGAGATAATCTAAAAATCTAACCAATCTAGTCCTAACTATTTTTTTTATAATTTAGTGAATAAACTAAATTATAACACACTTAACAACTAGAAAAATTAACTAATGAACATGGTTCAGTTTTTCTTAAACAATACTATTATTAGATCATTTACTAGTTTAATTGGAATGATAAGGTGTGATGCAATATTTTGATCTTATCTTATCATTTATTTAGTTAGAGTGATAGTAAACACTCAAACTCGTATAAATACCAAAAAGTTCGTATTTATATGTGCAATTTTCATGATAAGTTAACTTGTCTATCTTCACGAATGTATTTATCATATGAAACAAATTATATCATAATAATAAAAAAATTACATAAATTATTATATTATAAATAATCATGATATAATTTAAAATATATAATTGATTTTAAGTAAATGAACAGAAAGAAAAAGAAAAAAACAAAAAAAAATTGAAAAAAGTAAAATTGTGTGCGACTCTCTATTGAAAAGTAAAGTCAACATCAGCATTTATAGCAGGGCTTCCTTCTTGAAACCATTTTGTTTAAAGCGGACAATGATAAGGCCATTGTTCTGTATAATTTTTCTCCTGAAATGTACAGAGTAACGAGGACAGCAATGTCAGCTTAAGTTCTGCAGGTTTTTGCTTTTACTCCCACATTTTCAGCAAATGACATAATATCATTTATCGTACCGTATAAATTTCTATGTAGATGGGCCTACGGCTAGTTTTTTCTTTTTTACGTCTTTTTTTTGGTGGGGCGGGGGGCGGAGGTGGGGGTTTGATTTCATGTCATCTACAATTTCTTTTCATAAATTATGGAGCTAGAAAAAGTGATATGATACATGTTTTTACTTAATCATGACAGGTACGTCTCAATCTTAGAGGCCGTTTGATTTTGTTTTTTTAAAGTATTTTCATTTTTAGTGGAAAAAAATAGTAAAAAGTTTATTATAAGTATAATTTTAAAAATAAAGTAGTGTTTGTATATTTTATTTAAAATTAAATAATTATGTGGAATTGAAAATAAGTTGTATTTGAATATTATTATGTTTTTGTATTAAAAATTGTGCAAATAAAAGTAAAAAAAAATAAGGAGTGAAAACGAGGGAGTGTGTGTGGAAAAATGTATTGAAAATGAAAATATCTGAAAATAGGGGAGAAGTTTATAGTTTTGTATTTTCATTTTCAACAGAAAATGAAAAGGGAGGTTTTGAAAACAAAACGAAGCATGCACTTAAATTTTAGTCTAGTTTTAAACACTTTGACTCCTCTATTTTATTTTCTATTCCAACTTATTGTATTTATACCACACATATTTGATTCTTAATTAATTATTTTTATAAAAAAAATATTTAATACACATATCATTTATTCAAAAAACAAAATAGAAGATGAAATAGAGAATAAAATAGAAGATTTAAACTGAATTTTAAAGGAGTATTCATTAGAAAAATTTTTACGAATATGATTATTAGAAATGTGTGGATTTATGTACATTTATTTCATGTACTTTTTTCTATACTTAGTAGGATTCCTTTATTTATTATTATTATTGATATGGGATAACTCAGCAGATCCAACAGGCCTAACATTAAGTGGGATAGCTTAAGAGGCCCAATGTCAAGTCTGTTTGATCGACCTATATCGACTTTACTTGGCAGGGTCCGCGGTCAACCCGCATCGACCTCAGCACCACTCCAGATGTTTCTAACAGTCAGGTGCAGTCGACATGTATCGACCTCAAGACCCACTCCGGCATTAACTCAGATCTCCATCGCATTTATTAGTCTGATAGGTAGCATGCCTCCGCATCACAAGCACAGTCGCTGCCACCAACTTTGGTAGGAAGCGTCTCTAGAGATACTATTCACCCTGAACAATAGGAGATTCAGCCACTTAGAGCAGTATTGGGATCTAAACATGGAATGACCATCAACCTCCTAGCAAAGACAAAAGTCAGTACACCTGATAAGGGCACCATGGTCAAATCATTCATACTCAACCATGCTCAAGGTAATGCAAAATACGCTATAAACCTTCTATACTCTCAATATTCTGTTCGATTACTATAACTCGATCAGAACTAACTTAAGCGTGGGAGTGCATTAGTCGGGGGCAACTCGGTTAGTTTAACGTATGTTGTGGTTGCAGATCTCAAACCTCAAGAGATATACAGCTTTGAGTACTCGACCTCCCTGGTCGAATTCATCCCAAGCACTATCTTTTTCACTATAAGCAACTTTCAACTATATCAGTTTTGGCACCATTTGTGGGAAGCATTGAGATTGCAACGAAAAGATGGTGAACACATGCAAAGCAACATTCAGAAGGGAGGAGAATAGGAGGTCCGCTTCTCCGTCTCCCTGTAACCCCTAATAAGGTATACATGCCCCAGGCACTAGTGCCACTTAGGAGTAGGTGGTGACGCTCAACATGCCCCAGTTATTGCAGCTAATAAATGAGCAGATTTCAGCTTAAATATCAACCCAGCTGTCTGCTGCATTGAACAGGCACACTACAATGCCCGTTTCTGCCGCCAGCACTACTCTATAATTGCCCCTATCGGAGAATAGATCCTTTGAGAACAGCCGTGGCCACAAAGAATCTAGGCAGCCGCTCGTCAGGCATGAGATCAATCCTAGATGTCCTCAGGAAGAGAGGAGATGGCCAGAAATGCGGGAAGAGATAGCGGATTTATTAGATCACATCAAACCTAATCGAGCTGTGCAACGAGATAAGGTCAAACGCTTTAGGCATGACTACCGCGAAGAAAGAAAATAGTCTATAGACCTTGCGCCTCGGCCTATTTGAGCCACGTAGCACGATAAGGCTGAGCATGTTATATTGGATCTTGACTGGAACGTCATTTAGGCAGATCGAGATAAATGGGAGAAGTATCCCATTAAGTCCAGTAGCTGAACAGGCGCCTTGATGAGATTTCGAGGAGAAATACTGATAGAGTACCAAACTTGGATGCTCCTCAAAGATCTCGCGGGAGAGAGGTTCCCCTTTTGTTCAGGATATCATTAACGAGTGCATTACCTTTGACGCCAAAGTCCCAATAGATTTGTCGAGGTATAATGGCTCAACCGACCCCAATGAGCACCTTATGTAGTTTGAGCACATGATGCAGCTACATGGACACAATGAATACATCCATGCTAAGATTTTGGTGAACATTTTCCAAGGCATCGCATTGGACTGGTTCGTAAAGCTTGAACTATCATCAATTTATTCTTATGACCAGCTGTG
>JACGDI010005335.1:5840-16269 GCA_014898725.1 Jacaranda copaia | reverse complement strand
GCTAGGTCCCCCAATCTGAGAATGAATGGATAAATGCTCTCTCCAAGTTTGCCAGCTCTATCCAAGGAACAAGAGACAAGAAAATTACATTTTTGATCTCGAATAGGCCGTCAATTGCACTCTTTAATGGGTGCCTCATAACAATCATTAAGGAGACAATAGTTTCTTGGCAGACCCTAATAAAGCTATATCTCAGCCAGGGCATTGTCCCTGATGATAGGAATGAGGCTCGGCGCCTTCGAGGTCAAGCCTCCAAATTTTTCCTCGATGAGCACGGTCATTTATATAAGAGATCCTTCGCTAGACCCCCATTAAGATACCTGGATTAGGATTAGGCATTGAAAGTATTACAGGATGTTCATGCAAGCATATGCAGCAACCATTCTGGAGAGAGGTCCCTTGCCCATAAAATAATCAGGTATGGGTATTTTTGGCCAATATTGTTGAAAGATTCCATGGATTTTGTATGCAAATGTGCATCGTGCCAAGTCTATTCTAATCTACCGCACCATCCTGCCACGCTAATGGTTAATGTCCAGATTTTCTGGCCGTTTGATCAGTGGGGAGTTGATATAGTGGGCACTTTGCTGAAATCAACAGGGCAACGAAAGTTTATAATTGTCGTGGTTGAATATTTTACCAATGGGTTGAAGCCAAAGCTGTCTCTATGATAATGGATGCGGCCATAAAAGTTTTATATGAAAAAATATCATTTGCCGTTTAGGCCTGCCCAAGGTCCTTTTTTCAGATAATAGTACTTAGTTCCAGAGTAAGAATATAAGAAGTTGGTGTGAGGCCTTGGGGATTGCATAACATTTTACTTCAGTGGGCAACCCTCAGTTAAATGGTCAGATCGAGGTGACCAATCGAACTATTCTCGACCAATTGAAAGCTAAAATTTAGGACACTAGTGTGAATTGGGTAGACGACCTACCTGGTGTGCTATGGGCTTATAGGATAACTTCCCGAACAGCCATAGGTCATACCCCTTACAGCCTAGTTTATGGGTCGGAAACAGTCATCTCTTTAGAATTGATCCAATATACTACTCGGGTCATCCATTTCCACCTACTAAGAAACACGTCGGAGAGAAAGCTTGATCTTGAGACTATCGACGAGCATCAACAGGAGGCTTATAATACTATATAGCGCTACAGGTCGAAGATGGCCCAAAATTATAATAAAAGGATCAGAGAGCGCCGCTTCAATGTTGGAGATCTTGTCCTCAAAAAGGTGGAGGTTTCCAAAAATATGGGCAAGCTCGAACCAAAATGAGAAGGGCCTTACTTCGTTATCAAAGTAGCGAACATAATGCCTATAGGTTGGCTAATATACAAGGAGAGAAACTCCCCCACCTGTGGAACGCAATCAATCTTAAGAAGTTTTATATTTGAAAATGTATAGTACTTATCTTTGCAGCCCTTTGGCTTGAATAAAATTCCAATTATATTGCTTGATTATTATCTTTAATAATTCTAGTCAACCCCATAGCCGATGACTAAATAGTCCCTTGCTACTACCTCAACAGCTCTTAGTCGTCCAAGTCTTTAGTCGACTCTGTAGTTGATGACTAAGCAACCCCTTGCTACCACCTAAACGGCTCATAGCCGTCCAAGTCTCTAGTCAAACTCGTAGTCAACGATTAAGCAGCCCTTTGTTGTCACTCAAACGGCTCTTAACTGTCTAAGCTTTCAATCGACCCTATAGTCGACAAATAAGCAGCCTCTTGTTGCTATTTAAAAATAGCTCCTAGCCGTCCAAGTTTTTAGTCAACTATCTAGTCGACTTTCGTGTTGAAGAATGAGCTTTTCTAGGTAACCATCCCATTTTTTTCAACCCCACAATTGGTAATAGTTGCAATTCCTTCTAATAGGTAGTTAACTTCAAAGATTGAACCAATAGTCGACCAGGAGTATTAACCAATTGACGATACAGTCGCACAACACAATTGCTACGCAATAGGCAATCAACTATTTTTCTTATTATCACAATGGGAATTAAAGGCTATGAATGGCACAATAGGATGGAATTGAAAAGGAAATATGCTTTTATTCATCATTTTTCGATAGGTTACAAATGAAAAAAGAAAAAAGAAAGAGACAAAAGCTCGTTTAATTTTGGTTCAGCTCTTCTTACCCGCCTTCAGCCCATTCTGAGTTTGATTTGGGCACCACACAGGCGAGCGGAGAGATTGCTTTGGGAGGTTCAGATGGTCCCGGGATGTTGCCTATAAAGTTAGTCGACCGCAGCATGTACTGCGCTAGATCGACCTCTTCATCCTTCATTTGGGCTATGAGGTCTTCCACGAATGTGAATTTAGTGGATATCTGCTCTAGCCTGGCATCGACTTTGGCTTTTTTTTTTGGTGCCTCAGTCAGTGACGCATTGAATGCAGCAGTGGTAGGTTTGCCCTCTGGGGCCTGCTCGACGCCGCCCTTCTCTAGCTCAGGATAAGGTTTCAGTCTCTTGTTCAGTGCAAAACTTATTCAGCTCCTATCCTTAGCTCAAAAAGCATAGCCCAAGTGCTTGAGCTACTTGATGGCCCTATGGAATGCTTCGCAAGCATCATCAAGTGATGCAACCTGCTGGCATCTTGAAAGGTTGTGCTCACCACAAACTGCTCAACAACCTCGCGCCGCACCGCAGGCAAATGTTGGAGGAAGGCCTCTTTGGCTTGGTTGGTCGCCTCCGCATGACCTCGAGCCCGATCAGAGCTTAAGCTCACCTGTAGATCTAGCTGGGCCTTCTTTATAATGTTGTCCATTCTACTCCAATCCTCGATGACCTGGATCAACTGTTGATCCTTTAAGTCGAGCTGCTTTTGGAGGTCAGCTACCTTCTTGTTCAGTTGCTCAACTTGGAGCTGGGAGGACTCGAGCTGTACCTTCAATATTTCTATCTCCCTTCCCGCCTCCAACTCTTCCTTGGCAGCCAGTGCCATCTCGGATCACCAGTACATGTTGTAGCCCAATTATCCTATCTAAAACACAATAATATCATTTTTCAAACTAATATATGCATAAGAGGAAAATTGTGGTCAAGACCATCGATCTCATACTTACCACATTGCAGTAGTAGGACATCGCCTTCATTGTCATGAGCTGACTGAGGTTCATCAGCTTTCGTTGGTCAGTCATGAATAGCTCTGATATCTTCCACTTTAGAGCCTCATTGCTTGTCGGCCCTCCTTGGATGATAGAGGTCGAGTCAGTTACTATCTTGTTTTGGTTGGTGGTGAATCAGGGAAGGGACAGTCGAGAAAGCTGAAACATCGAATCGTCACTCAATTTACCAAACAGGTCATAACCTATCATGACCTTCTGCTTTCCCTTGCCCCCAGCAGCCTTTTTCGGTACCGAACCTCCTTGTTCGACCATTTGCCTCTTGCCCTGATCCGCAGGGTTGTTGTGTATGGGCTCCTCCAGGCGAGCAGATTGGGTTTCAGGAGCCTATTCGATTTGTGGTGGGGGTGGTACAGACATCGACCTTGTTGAACTTGCCTGCTCAGTAGAACCTTCCTGTCGAGCAGTAGCAACTCAACGGCATTCCTCAACCTTCAGCACTTGGACTTAGGATTCGTTGCGGCTGCGGACTATTATTTCATTGCAATCTGATGGGTAAACAAATTAAGAAAATAATCAGAATCGAGCAGAAAGATCAGTGTTCAATCAAAATAGTCAACAAAAAGTCTCTACCTAGTCGATTGCCTGCAGGCAGGTCGAGTTGGGCAGGTGATAGGCTAGCTAAAACCAAACACCTCTCTTCGGTCAGAACTAAGGCCTCCATTTGCCCACATCTGACCAAATCCCAGATGAAAGTGTTGGGCTAACTAGTTGTTTGGTTTTTGGGCATCTCCATAGGCCCTCTTCACCAGCCCCTTGGAATAGCAAGAACCCCCAGTCCCTGAACATAAAAGAAATATTTTTTCCACTATTGCTCATAAGAAGAGGCGGGGGACACTAGAAACTTCCACCGGGGTCGAGTAGTCAGGTAATAAAAACCAGACTCTTCAGCGCTACCCAACTTCCGGGGCATGAGTAGGTGGAATAAATTTGAGAAATTGGCAAACGACACAGGTTGGTTATACAGGTGCGTTAGCATGGCAAAACTATATAGCATGGCAAAACAGTTCGGGAGTAATTAGATGATGCAGACTTCTAGACCTAGTAAGAGGTCGACTATTAGTTGGGCGAGTAGAAACCTAAGACCACATTTTAACCCCTCCTCGAACACAGTTATACACCCCCGGGGAGATCGATACATCCCACCCCGAGTCCTTGGCGCTATCAACTCATACTTTTTGGGAATGTGGTACGCTGTCTTAATATGAACTAAGTTAACAGAAGTTATCTTCGAGGCTATACAAAGATACTCTTTTCATTTCAAGAAATAGCTCCAACTTATGTTTAACACTTAAAATATATCAAATAAAATATTAGTTGAACAACGAAAAAACATAATAAACATTGTAAAACGTAATTCGATGAACAATAAAAAGCTAATAAAATATCAAACATATAAGAGTGTTATTGATTAAGGCATAATTCAAAAACATAATTCATTATATAATTCATAACATATTACTAAAATAATAACTTTCTTCAATGCTAAAATGTGTAAACCTTTGATTCTGCATCATCAGATAAAATATATTTAAAGGAATAAAAAATTTCAAGAAAACCAAAAAAAAAAAATAACAAATTAAAAAATTAAAACAAATCATGTCAAATGCCGACCAAAAGCTTACGGAGGCCAAGAGCTATTGGCCTCCGCCACGAGGCAGGGAAGCTAGCAACTCTATTGTGTTTCTTACTTTTTTTTCATTGTTCACTCAATTTCCATTGGCATTTGTTCTTTTATATGCTATTTTGATAATAATTTATGTTTTAAAGTCAAATATTATTTAATTATAATAATTTATATTTTATTTAAAATTTTAAATATTATTTACTTATAATAATTTATATTTTATTTAAATTTTTAAAAAATTTAAACTCTAATTTAATTATATATGTGAATTCATATTTTTTATATTTAATATTTTTTCATAATATATTTTAATATAATCTAAAGGAAAATTAATTTTTATATTGAATATTGTCATATAATTTTAGATATTTAAATATTAATAATATTAATCAACAAAAAATATTCTCTTTTATTAAGATTTTGGGGTTTCACTACTAAAAAAACACTATTTTGTGATGGAATTTGCGATGAATTTTTTGCGATAGAGTTTACAATGGATTTTTCATAGCAAATCTATGATGGAAATTTCCGACGCAAATTTGCAATGAATTTTTTCATTACAAATAATAATTATAATTAAAAAATGTACACATCCTATCAAATTTTAAAAAGTTTTTTTTTAAAAAAATATACACTTCTTATCAAATTTTAAAAAGTTTTTTTTAAAAAAATATACACGTCTTATCAAATTAAAACCTATAATTATTCAATATCAATAATTCTTCACATTACATATTAATCATCTCACACACCAATATTTGAATGTTATTTTACATAAAATCACAATAATTTTATATCACAATAAAAATCAAGCCCAATAATATAAAATTGTTCAATATATAAATCTAGCCCTAACTAAAATATAAAATTTACAAAACAATGCCAAAAACATTTTCTTAAAAGGCTTATACTAAATTTCAATGCCTTGAGATATCCAAGCATGCAATATTAAAACAAAAATAAAATTACAATAATGAAAAATAGAAACATAAACTAAACTAATAGATAATTCAACATAATAAATCAATATATAAATTTAATACATAACCAAATCATAATCGAGCACATATTTCATAAAATATATATTCAAATCCTAATCAAACATATAATTCACAAAATATAAATCTAACAAATAATTCAATATAAATGCATAATCTAACACATATAAATCTAACACATTATTCAATATAACCAAACATACATCTCATTAGAAACCAACATGTAATTTAATATAAGTTCAACATATAACTCAAATCCTAATCACACATATAATTCACAAAACTAACAAAATCTAATACATAATTCAATATAATCAAACACATCCAACATATAATTTAATTAAGTCCAACATATAACTCAAATCCTAATCAAACTTATAATCACAAAATATAAATATAACAAAATCTAACACATAAGTCAAAGTAAATACATAATCTTAACACTTATAAATCTAATACATAATTCAATATAATCAAATTTGCATCTCATCATAAACCAATATATTATTTAATATAAGTCCAACATATAACTCAAATCCTAATTGCACATATAATTCACCAAATATAAATCTAACAAAATTTAAAAACTAACACATAATTCAATATAAATGGATAATCTAAACACATATAAATCTAATACATAATTCAATATAATTAAACTTACATCCAACATAAACCAATATTAATTTAATATAAGTCCAACATATAACTCAAATCCTAATCAAACATATAATTCACAATCCTAAGTATGACATGATTTAACTTAGAAAACTTATATTGTTGTTTTTGGATATGTAAATTTGAATTTTTATTTTCACAAAAATTATGAAAAGAAATAGTGATTTTGTCTTTAGATATATTTATATTCATTGGTATGTTCCCAAATTGCATTCATGGGCTTCTGGAAAAGAAAAATGTTTCTAAGTGGACAAACATATATTTACCTTCCATAAAATCTAAATTGACCAAAAAAAGAAAACTTAACATAATCATTAGCATCATTTCAATTGAAAACAATTAATAATATTTGCAAACACATAATGGCACATAAACACCCTCCCTTGTGCCCATCATCATCATATAAGCAATTAAAAATCAATCAGCAATAAATGAGAAGGTTCCACCCCTTCTCCCAACATGCCATCCTCCTTTGTAATTCTATCAATTCTAAACATTTCTAATATATGGTGTTAAAAAAATATATAAAATCAAAATAATGTACGTAAATTTACCTCTAAATGCTCCACACAAGTCAACCCTCATAGAAGGTATCCACCACAATCGAAATAACCTACAACATTAGGCACATATTACAAGTGCACATATTCAATCAGAAATCATAATTCCATAAACTAAATTAAAATTTGAAAGTATAATATAATTCAATATATAGTACCATAAAATTTAACTAAACCCAAAATTCTAATAAATTTTTAATTCAAATAAAAGCATAACTCCAACAAATATAACAACATTGAATGCAAATATGAAATTTAACTCAAATTTTAATTAATATATAAATCATTATTTATGGTAAATCAAATTATATTACTAATAAATGAATCATTTGGAATTTAACTAACACATAAATCAAATTTTAACTAATTTGAATAATTAACTAGAACATAATTGAGATAACTAAAACATAATCAAATATTTTAACTAAAAAATAATCAAACATAATCAAATTTCAACATAATTATGAGAATTATCATAATTAATGAAGATAGAGCAAAATATAAATTCTCCAGAACCTACAACATTAAACAAACAATAATATTAGTATTTTTAAAAATTAAAACTAATTTTTTTTAAAAAAAATAAAAAATAATATTCCAAATCTGGTCTGCTGCCAGATCTGGCCGGTTGCACCCGTTTGCACTAGCAACAAGCTAGTGCACTAGCAATGCTGCTGATGCACTAGGAAGCCAGCTAGTTGATGTTCGTGCCCACTGGCTTGTTGCTTTAACATTTAGAAAAAAAAAAAAGAAAAAAGAAAAAGAAGGGAAAGAAAAAATTTTGATTTTCAAAAATTTGTGTGGGTGGGGGAATAGGAAACGAGGGTTTTAATTACCCCCATTTGATAATTTGCAATAGATTTAAATCCATCACAAATGATTTTTTATTTTTTTATTTTTCCACTTTTGTGATGAAAAATGATTTTTTATTTTTTCCACTTTTGCGATGCATTTTTCCATTCCAATTTTTTTTTTCATTTTTTTAAATTTTTTTAACCTTTTGCTATGAATTTTGTGATGGACTTTCCATTGCAAAATCCGTCAATTTTTTCCGTTGTAAAATAATATTTTTTTAGTAGTGTTTGGGGTTGAATGGAGTTTTGGGATTTTAGAATTCGGCATTTAAGTTTTATATTTAAATATTTTTTTATTAATATTTTAATTAACAATATAAAATTATGAATGATAAATTCTCCTCATATTACATGTATAATTAGACATTTGAAAATACTTAGTGTCCTTTTGCCTAGTTAATAATTGTAGTATTTTATTATCGTATTTAATTTAAAATTAAAATTATCTTGGATTTAGTTAGTTTTAATTAATTATGATTGGATTTATAATTAATTAATACTAACAATAATAATAGCTATGTATGTTAATTATAAAGTCAACAAAATATAATTTTATGTTAATTAACTTCATCCTTCATATATCGATTCTTCAATTGTTTTGCTCAATATTACCATAAGTTTTAAAATTTATTATATTTTTTTCTCAATCATTTAGTTATTAATTTGTATTATAGAGTTTTGGATTTTAAAATTTAAGGTTTAGGTTTTATATTTAGACAAATTTATTAATTTTTCTAAATCAATAATACTATAAAATAAAATTATATATGCATTGATATATTCACTGTATATTATATGCATAGTTAGATATTTTAAAACCCTTAGTATCCATCTAGCTCGTTAATAATTTAAGTATTTTTCTACCTCATTTTAAAATTAAAAAATTGAATTGCTATTAATTTAGTTAAATTTTTCTAATTAATGATTAATTTTATAATTAATTAAATATGAATAATAATGATAACTACGTATATTAGTTATAAAGCCAACTAATAATAACTTGATATTGATTAATTTTGTCTCTCATCAATCAATTTTTCCATTTTTCTTCAATATTATAATTCTTAAAATTTATTATTTTTTTTCTCAATTCTTTATTATTAATTTCTACTTATATATAGGTTATGAGATTTTATATATAAAAATATATTAAGTTATTATGTGGGGAGAATTATGGTTACCACCTCTAAGGTTTGGCATAATTACGAAAAGGATCTTATTTTTTTCAAAAATTACAAAAATTTTCTAAGATTTATCATTGTCCAACAATTTAATCTAACGATTAGGCATCATTAGAGCTTTTTAAATGGCCATTAAAACTAACACGCAAAATTCAATAATTGCCTTTTTAGTGATTTGGTTAATAAGCTCATTGTATGAAAGTATAAAAATACCCTAAAATTATATATTAAAAAATATGTAAACATTTATATATACATAATATATGCATATAAATACATGCAACAACTCCTACCCTCGGCTAGATTTGGCCATGACGATCACTACAATAGTAGTGCAGTCGCTTGCCCATTGGCCATTACTATGCACACCAATGGCCACTTGTTGCCTATGGCAACCATGGCATGGCCATGGCCTGTGGAAGAAGAAGGTGGGTTGGGGCAGCATATATCGGGAAGATGGGTGTGGTTTCATTTTTTTCTTTTCTTTTTTTTGAAAAAAAAAATTATCTTTTTTTAAATTAATTATTAATTTAGTTAAAAATATATATCTAAATTTTTTTACTTATTTATTCCTAATCAATATTTTTTAATGTTTTATTATATTTTTAATTAATTAATAAATATAACTAAATTTTATTAATTGTTTTAAATATATTTGTTATTTGAATAAATAATTTAATCATTTTAAGTATCATTATTTTAGATATTGTTATTTTAATAAATAATATAATTAAATTTAAAAATTTATCTATCTAATTAATAAATAATTTAGTTAAAAGGATATTTATTTAATTATTTATTTATTTATTCTTAATTAATTTTTAATTTTTTATTTATTTTATTTTCACTTTGTCCTAAACCCAGGGTGGAAGTATACTTAAAAACTATTTTTAAAGACATTTGCAACAGATAAATAAAATAATTGAATTAATTTGCAACAGATAAATATAATAAAATAATTAAATTTGTAAAGTAATAACACAATTTATAAATAGGAAATATTACCTGTATTGATAGAATTTGTACAAGAGTTCAACACTGAGCTTTATCTGGTATAAATTTGTCTAGAAAGAATGTTGGAAAAATGGATGGAAAAAATTACAATGGATAATTGAAACAAGATGCAGTAAGATAAAGTAGGCAAAAAAAATTTCAATGCCCTCCCTTCCTTCCTTGGTCTTCTTTTTATAGATAGAAATCATGGATTTCAAATTCAGATTTTAGATTGTAAATTTGCCACTTTGCATAGTTATCCTCAATAATTGTCCTTCAAGAATCTTTTGTTTTGTAGGCTTTGTCTTTAATTCTACTTTTGCTTTGCAGGCTTTGTCTCCAATAATACTTTTACTTTTATTTTTCAAGATTTGTCCTTTTGTATTGCAAGCTTTATCTTCCACATTTGCTTTTTT
>JACGDI010005334.1:481181-532459 GCA_014898725.1 Jacaranda copaia | reverse complement strand
GTGTTTTGCAAAAAAGGGGCCTGTTGGGCCTGTTGGGCTATCCCATATCACTATTTATTAGCCAACATCTGCCATTTTTCTAAAACTTTTGCAGCTTCGCATCCGCCACGCAAGTTCATCCGTCTATTCAATCTCTTAAGTGCTAATATGAGTTCAAGTTATTCTTGAATTTCCTTCATTCTTTCCCTTCTTGATTTTGTCCATATATGGTATATGTATTTGAAAATTGAAAAAATGAAACAGAAAAATAATTTTTTATTTATTTCATATTTCAAGGTTGAAAAGAATATGAGGGCTATAAAATTAACTGACTACAATTTTTTATAAAAAAAATTGAAATTTATAAACAAAATAATGATATCATCAATTTTTATATCATAATCTCAAGTAAAAAGTTACTTGATTAATTCATTCGAATTAAGTTAATAAATTAATATTTTAAAATTAAATGAGGTGGATAAATGGTAAATGATTAATCAGTGGTATATAATTTATCTAATTTTCAATTCATTATTTGTTTTCATTTTTAGAGTGTTATAAAAATAAAAATAAAGTGGGGTATGATCTTAGGAGAATGAGAGAATGGAAAGATAATTTTGGGGCTGAAATTAGGTTGAATTATTTAGAAATCATATTCAACCCATTTCAACTCACATTCAATCCACTAAATCCCAACCCAACCCAAAGTAAATTGGGTTGGAACCAATTTGTCCCCCCTAGTTGCAACTTTCTTATCTGGATGAGTCTGGGTTCTTGTATCATTTTGCCCTTAGTACGAAGGAGGAGGCAACTTTGGAGTCTTTTAGTATTTTCCTTGACTCCTTCAAGTTTTTCTTTCTTTTTAGATTGGGAAAATTTAACCCATTCCCCTCTAAAATACGAACATGACAGTTTATTCTCCTGATAAAAAAAGGTTAAAAACCACCATATGCTATTGACATTACATAAATGTCACTAGACTTCTAGCTCATTTTTTTGACATTACTTCCTTTTAAGATTAAAAGCAAAACACCGCCACAAAATATTCCAACTAAAAGCCAAAAGCCAAAAATTATCTTTTATATTTTATTTTGCAAACAATATCTTAGCATACTTAATTTGCTATAAATGCACTGTCAAAGAATTTTTGAGTTAGCGTCAGGCGATATGGCTATGAAGTCGGGGATATATTATCAAATCAAGGGCCATTAAAAATGTCTCCCCATTCGTGAGTAATTTATAGGGGTGTTCATTTAATTAAATCAAATCACTCAAAAGATTACTAAATATTGGACCAATTAAATGATTTGGTTCGTCTTTTATCAAAATTTATTGGTTCAATATTTTGATTACTCAAATGTTTTCAAATTATTAGAAAATTAAATTGTAAATGTATTCTCATTGTTTAGTTTTTACAAACAAGAAAACAAAAATAGTATAAAGATACACAAAAGAAATAAGAAACATGTATATAAATATTAAATATAAAGTATATAAAATATAATTCGATATTTGATGTTGTTCGGTAAATTAAAATAGTACACAGACGATTGAATTTTCGTAAAGATAAAATCGAAAAGCTCACCAAATCTTTTGGTTCAATTACAATACATATTGAATTTTCAATTTTAGTTCTATTTGTCTAGTTCACTGAATTGTGAACATTTATAGCAATCATATAGTATAGTTATGACCTCCTGCCTGAAATAGAAAGCAATACACTAACTAATTAAAAATTTAAAATGAGTAGATATATAATCTTAAGGAAATAAAATAATATAACAAGAAAGTTATTTGTTTATTTGAATTTAATTTTTTATTTTTAATCATGTATAGCTATTCTAGACAAAATATTGGATCATTATATTGAAGTTAATTTTAAAGTCTAAAAACAGAATAAATTCATTAGGTTCACCACATTAAATTTGGTGAAACTTTGTCAGTGTGCACAAAGCTATATTCCCGAGTCAAGTGGAAAGCATGCATGGAGTGATCGATATTTCTTCTATTCTTTTCTCTAGCACAATTGGGCCATCTTGGACTTGAACCACAGACCTCGCTCGTGAAGTAAATCATTGCACCTATGATCTAACCAATAAGGAGAGAATTATTATATTCCTTTTCGAGAATGATTCATCCTTCCCAAACGTAGCATACAACTCTATGTTGTACTGCACTCTCCAAGTGTGCTTGTTTTCAACTTCTTCCTTACCTTGGCAAGTCTTTGTGAAACAACTCCTATGAGAAGAAAAAAGAAGGCGCTAAGAGACCCTCCTAGCCCAACCCTAAACACTTTAAGATCCTCTTTCAAACCTACTCCCATTTCGAGTTAAGAGATAGATAAATAGCCACATCCCATTGCATTGATCGGAGGGGTTCGTAGTGATTGAGGGGATAGAAGACCAAGAAGTGAGTTATTTATACTAAGCATTCTTCTTAGGTTCGATCTCATGGTCGCCATGAAAAGGAAAAAAAATTTCACGCTTTCCCCAAAAAATGTTATCTCAAAGGTTCTAAATAGAGTTTTCTTTATTTATATAATAATAGTTATTATTCTGCGCCAAGTTATAACAAAATTTAGTTTTTAGAACAACAATTATAAAAATAACTTATGTAAAAATTTAAAGATGTAATTTTTTTACTCTTTTGTAGATAAGTATTTTTAGATTATTGGAATTTGACTTGGTTTGTTAGAGATGAAATTTGCCTAGAATTATTAGATTTCAAGGATTTAATCACTTCAATTTTTGTATTGTAAAATTAGGATTCGTTTTTTATTAGATTTCCTAGTTGTAGGTGAAATCCACTGATGATGTCTATTCTCTCTCCTTGGAGAGTAGATCCTCGGTAGTTCTCAGGTTTTCCCAATCTATCTCCACTTAGTTGTGGCTCCATCTCTTATTCCTTTCCTATTTTTTTGTTTTCCCTTCTCATACTTTGTCGCTTAGTTTTTTTTTCTTATTCTCTTCCATCAGTCCTTTGTAGTCTATCTTGATCTTTCAATGCATCACTAACTCCTATGTGACCTCCATTTTCCTCTTCTTTTCCTCTCTAGATCCTCACCATGAGAAATAATTCACCTCCCAACATTAATACTCCAATCAAAGTTAGCTTTGGATTGTCAAAATTAACTCCACCCAAACTAACCAAAAAATATTTAAACATAGAAATGAGCTTTCCTTAATCACCAAAGTTCTTAGTGAGAAAAATATCAACTTAATAGCCCTCAAGAAAACTGTGATTCAAGCATGGAACTTAAGAAAAAGTGTCATCGCAAATAATCTTGAGGAGACACAATAGCTTTTGTCTTTGAAGATGAAAATGATTTTAACAAAGTGGTGGAGCTCTCTTGATGGTCTTTCAAAATGAGCCACATTGCTATCTAAAATTGGGCAAAAGACTTTTCAAAGTCTTTATTTTAGGTAAGGGTATTTAACATTCTTAATTGTGAAATGAATGTGGTCATTAATACTAAAATTTGTAACACAATTGGGACATTTGTTAAAGTTGATCTCCCTTCAAAAACTCATGCATGGAAAGCAATCCTACGTATCAGAGTCAGAGTCAAAGTTAAAGTCAAAGAGGAAACAACAAAACCACTCATTCACTAGTATTCTTTAGAAAGAGAAAATAGTGAAAAGACATTGTGGAAATCATGTAAAGATTTACATAATTAATAGTTTTCTATTAGTTATAGTCAATTTTCAAGTTTGTTAGTTTGTTAATCTTAGTTGCTTAGTTAGTTAAGGGAATTTTAGTAGTTGACTAGATAGGACTCCAAAACTAACATGTCCTCTATAAATAGATGGGTTAGCTATAGACTTTCTATATCTTTCATCTCTTTTCATAGAAATCAATATTTTCTTCCCATTCGAATCTCAAAATAAGGTCTTGCCATTTCTGCTACATGAGCTTTGATACTTGACATGGTGTCAAAGTAAGTATCAATTTTTAGGTAATCAAAATCAAAAGATTGAAAATAAAAGAAGTCATGGCTGGAGGATGAGGAGTTTGGAACTTACCAGTAGGAGGAGCACCTACTGGAGAAGTGAATCTTTTGCATCTTTAGTCATTAGATTATCCAAGTATGAACCTGGTATCAAATCCTCTGACTGGACATAATTTTCTCACATGGAGTTGATCGGTAAAGATTGCATTAGGTGCAAAGATGAAATTAGGGTTTGTAGATGGCAAATGTGCCATACTAGAGGAAGAAGCTGAGGAATTCGAGCAATGGATTTGCGCAGATTGCATGGTGAGGTGGTGGATCCTAAACTCAATTTCAAAAGAAATAGTTAAAGCCTTTCTTTACACTACTACTGCCAGAGAGTTATAGGAGGAATTGGAGAAGAGATTCGGTGAGTACAATGAGCTACTTTTGTACTAGCTGCAAAGATAAATAAATTCAATCCCCCAAGACAACCACACGGTGGCACAATATTACACTAGGCTTAAAAAGCTCTAGGATGAGCTTCAATGTCTCTTGCTAGTACCACAATACACATGCTAGGCAACGAAGTAGATAATAGATTATACTTTATCTAATAAACTGGTTTAATTTTTGATGGGGTTAAATAACAGTTACGATAATATAAGAAATCAAACTTTGGTCATAGATCCCCTACTGATGGTGAATAATGCGTACTCTATGATCTTAAGAGTAGAAAAGCAAAGGGAGGTTCCCATAGTTTTTACAGAGAGTGTGGATAATCTAGCTATGTTAGTCAATAACCTATAAGGAAGGAAAAGGAATAATGAGGCTTAGCCCTCTAGGAAAGTGAAAGTGGGCAACAAATGAGTGGATAAATCAAGCTTACATTACTTGCATTGTAACTATAATAGACATACCAGGGAGATATGTTTCAAGTTAAATGGAACCCCAGATTAGTACAAAGAGCTTACGGAAGCAAGGGGTAAGGCTGGACCTAAACATATGGCTAACTTGGCTAAGGTAGGAGAGAAGAGTGAAAGAGGCAAAGAGAGTGCACTGATTGCAGATTTGAGTACTAGAATCCAAAGTCTAATACAACATGAGCTTAGTAAGATGATGAAAGGGAAAAGAGCAGCTGATGAAAATATGGTACACTTCCATGATCTCGCAGGTAACATCTCACACCATTTTGCTTTCAATGCATTCGGCCCATTAGAATTTAGTTGTTGAATCATTCATACTGGGGCATCAAGTCACATGTGTTGTGATATAAACGTCCTTCAAAACTTTGAACTTATCAAAACCAAAACAATAGCCTACCTACCTAATGGCACAGGTAAAATTGTACATCATAGAGGAAATGTGCATCTGACCAACAAACTAACCTTGGAAGAAACCCTATATACACCAAAATTCAAATACAACCTCTTATCTATGAATAAGCTATTAGAAAAAACTTTAATCTAGTTCCTATTTTATCCTTCATACTATCTATTATAGGAGCAAGTGACTAAAGAGATTTTAGGAGTTGGAAAAGTCGTTGGTAAATTATATGTACTGGATGTCGGTTGTTTTGATTTAGCTGTGCTATCCAAATTTTCTAGCCTTCTTCCTCAAAAGTCTAGAACCAAATTAGCCAGTCTCATTCTTTTTGTAACAATTGCATTGATTCCAAAACTGTAAATAGAAACTCAAATTACTCATTGTATCTTTGGCATAAAAGGCTTGTGCACACCTCAATGTCTATTATGTCTCATATACAATTCATTGGAAATAAAAGTGATGTTTCTTTCATTCCACGTGACATTTGTCAGTAGTCTAAACAATAAAGGATAAGTTTTCCTAACAGCCAAACTAGATCTATTAAAGTTTTTCAACTCATACATGTTGATCTATCGGGTAGGTACCATATGAGGGCTTTGAGTGGGGCATATTACTTTCTCACAATAGTAAATAATTATAGCAAGGCCACATGGACATATTTGATCTCCCATAAGTCTCAAACCCCATAAATCCTAGCCTAGTTCCTTAAAATGGTGAAAACCCAATTTGAAACTAGAGTCAAGGTCATTAGATTAAATAATATGACTGAGTTTACTAACTAAATTTACCAGAGTCTATTCTTGAATAAATGAATAATCCATTAAGAAACTTGCCCTTATATTCCCCAACAAAATGGAGTTGTATAAAGAAAGCATAAGCATCTTCTACAGGTTGCGAAGGCCCTTATGTTTCAAGCCAACATGCCAAAGAAATTTTAGGGGGATTTTGTCCTTATAGCTACTACTATTATCAATAAACTTCCAATTTATGTCCTTAAATGGAAAACACTTTATGAAGTTCTCTATAGTCAGCTACCATTATATGATAATCTGAGAGTTTTTAGTTGCCTTTGCTATGTAACCAACAAATTTCCTCACAAAGATAAATTTGAAACAAGAGCCATGAAATGTGTGTTTCTTAGGTATAGCTTAGGATAGAAAGCCTATAAAGTTTATGACTTCTCATCTCATAAAGTTTAGTCTCCAAAGGAGTCAAATTCCATGAAGACATTTTTCCTTATAAAGATATTCTTAAGCTTGACTGTGTCCTTTTACCATATGCTTGGTCCGAAGACTTTACACCTTTAGAAACTAGCACCTCAGTCTCAAAAATTAACAATGATATCTGCTCAAGTCCCATTCATGATATTAACAACTCTCAACCTCCTAAAGTCCCAAATAACCAAGTTACTCATATGAAGCAAAGGACTAGAACTAAACAAAGGCCAACTTAGTTGAATAACTACATATCTATTGCAATTCAATACGACAACACCACTACAGAATCGTATTCATCCCCGGTGTTGCCTGGAAAAATGACTTACTTTGTCCAAACTTATCCATATCATATATACCCTAATATATATCAACAATACCTGGATTTTTTAGCCAATGTATCAAGTGGTTCAGAACTAGATTCCTATAAGCTAGCTTGTACTGATCTAAAGTGGATGAGAGCAATGTAAGACGAGTTGGAGGCCCTTGAAAAAAAACTAAACTTGGAGATTGATCGAGCTTTTAGCAAAGAAGAAAACAATAGGATACTAGTGGGTATATAAGATAAAATAGCAACCAAATGGCATAATGGATACATACAAAGCAAGGTCAGTTGCCAAGGGCTACAACTAAGTTGAGGGAGTTGACTATTTTGATTCATTCTCCCTTGTAGCAAAGCTGGTGACAGTGAGAGTTTTATGGCCTTAGCTAGTGTAAAGTCATAGCCTATCCACTAACTTGATATTAACAATGCCTATTTGCACAAGCATATGAAAAAGTGTATAAGGAACCACCTAAGGGGTATAGCAAGGCAAAACAAGGATAGGTTTGTAGATTGGTGAAGTCATTGTATGGCCTCAAGCAAGCTTCAAGAGAGTGGAACTACGAATTAAGTTTACAGCTACAATATTATAGCTTTAAGCAGTAAGAGAATGACCATTGTTTGTTTGTTAGGGCTAATGAGGATTATTGTTTGGCACTTATTGTTTACGTCGATAATATGCTTATAACCAGAAACAACGAATAAGAGATTATCAAAGTCAAGACCTTTTTGGATGATAAATTCACTATCAAAGACTTAGGGTATGCCAAATATTTCTTAGGGATTGAGATTGCTAGGGGTATTGATGGAATATTATTAAATTAGAGAAAATATATCTTAGACATATTAAAAGATATGGGGCTCTTTAATGCCAAGCTAACTAAAATCTCACTGCCTAAGGGACAGTTAATGAGGACGAATAAAGGATCACCCTTTTTAGAAGTTGATAGGTATAGAAAGCTGATTAGGAGACTATTGTATCTAAATATGACACGATCAAGTATTACTTATGCAGTCCAACAGTTAAGCCAGTTTGTTGGAGAGTCCAAGCAATCACATTAGAATGTACCCTTACATGTTCTGAGGTATTTGAAAGGATGTCCGTCTAAAGGGCTATTTCTTACAGCTAGTAACAACTTGAACCTTAATACATAATATGATGTTGATTGGGCATCTTGTCATGATAGTAGAAGGCCTCTCACGAGATATTGCATATTCTTAGGGAAGTCTCTCATCTCCTGGAAAACCAAGAAGCAAACTACCTTCTCCAAGTCTTCTATGGATGCTAAATATCGCAGCATGGCTGCCATAGTTTGTGAGTTACATTGGTTATGATTCCTATTAGCAAACTTCAACATTCTAATTCAACTCCTAGTTTCTCTACATTATGATAATAAAGTTACATTGCACATCATTGAAAATTTGATATTCCATGAGAGAACAAAACACTTGCAAATCGATTGCTACATTGTTCAAACTTAGTTGAAATAGGGTTTTATATTCACCTAACATGTTCCTAATAGATCCCAAATTACAAAAATCTTTACCAAATCTTTCAGGACTCCTTAGTTTGAGCACTTGTCCTCTATGTTGGGTTTAGCAGACCTCCACCAAGACCCAACTTGAGGAGGGGCCATTAAGATTTACATAATTAATAGCTTTCTATCAATTATAGTCAGTTTTCAAGTTTGTTAGTTTGTTGATCTTAGTTGCTTAGTTAGTTAAGGGCATTTTAGTAGTTAGCTAAACAAGACTCCAAAACTGACATGTCCTCTATAAATAGATGGGCTAGCTATAAACTTTCTGTATCTTTCATCTCTTTTCACATAAATCAATATTTTCTTCCCATTAGAATCTCAAAATGAGGTCTTGCCATTTCTGCTACTTGAGCTTTGATACTTAACAAATCAGATATAAAAGGCTTGTTGATTGCTACTAGCACTATGGTATGATTGGCTACAAGATCTAAGTCTGTAAAGAAGCGTCTATGCTAGAATCCAAAAATAATAGCTCAAGTTTTATGTATGCGGCTTGGTTGAGAGCAAATTCAGGGAAAAGTAAACCAAAAAACCACCTTGGGCTTGAACTCTTATAGAACACCACCACCATCCTTAAACTATTACCCCAAATTTCCAATCCAGTACTACCTTCTGTTGCAATCTCAAATTCTAGCCATGCCAAACCTCTTGAAAAAGACAAAATCTCTACCATACACATCACAAACACGGACCAAGTTAAGATCTCTAAAGTATTGCAAAACCTCTAGAACTTATCTTTTCTCTCTAATGAAATAAGGAAATCTTCAAGAATGAAAAGAACCTATCATTTATGCAGTCTTTTCCACTAAATGTTTAAGATTCTTGCTAGGTTAACTCGTATATCGAAAACAACCTTTTAATCCCAACCTTAACTTCTTCGAAAGAAACCTTCTTATCTCAAAACCTTGGATGTTTAGTGGGCTTGAATATTGGGCCAAGCATTAAACAGACACAAGCTAATCTTGACCCAACTTAAAGAATGAGGACACCATTCAGCAAACCACTACAGTAGAAAGAAAATTTATTAAAGTTCATAGAAATCCATCTCTAGCTATTAAGGTTGATGCTTTCAAGCAAAACTCTATGGTAATTGAGTAAATTTCCTCTAATCCTAAAAAATCCTTCTCTATTTATATTCAAAACTTAACCATTGAAAAAATTGATATCGTGGGCCTAAAGAAGAGAAAAACATGATACTTCTTTCTTTCTTAATTGTTACTCATGAAAAACCTTAACGTAGAATTGCCAAGGGCTCTCAAAGCCCAAGATAAGAAGAGCAGTAAGGTCCCTTTTGAGTAACATAAAACTAGGTATCGTGTTCCTTTCTAAAACATAACTTTTTTATCTGAAAAAACTTGTCTTAATCCTAAACTCTGCAAATTTGACCTTTTCTACCTTTGTTGGCCTGTCAAGAGGTCTTTGCCTTGCTTTGAACTCTTTTGTAATATTCAAGTGACCTCTTACTTTTTGTATTAATGCTATCATTTCCTTTGATCTTTTCCCTCATTGGCAATTCACTAGTATGTATTGCCTATGCTACTCATCCCTTATACCTTTTTCTTATAGTCAAATGAATAGTCAAAAAAATGAATTTGATGAAGTTTGGATAATAACGGGAGATTTTAATGGTGTTGTCCCTAGAGGAAAAATAAGGGGATTGTCCATTTGCTTGCTCATCAAAATATAACCTTGCTGATAAGCGTAATCGTCTTAATATTATTGATCTTGGTTACAATGGGCACCACTTTAAATGGAATAATAAAAGAGAATGCAAGGTTAATATTCAACTTTAGCTTGATAAAAGCATTGCTAACTCTAAGTGGTGTTCTATCTTCCTGTATATATGTGTCTTTCATCATCCTATTATTACATTTGATCACAACCTCATTTTCCTCCACACAAATCATAACCCTTTTCTAATTCAAAACCCTTACATTTTGAGTTAATACGACTCAATGATAAGTCTTGTGGGAATGTTTTCTACTTGAGCTGGAATATGCCAGTTAATGGATCCATTCTCTTTAAACTCTACATTGGTACTAAAAGTACTAGGCAAGCTCTTAAAGAATGGAGTAAAACTCACTTTGGCTACTACCAAGAGAAGATCAATTCAATAAAAAGCTATATCTAAGCTTTACAAGAAAAAGATCAAAACTTTGAGAACATGGAACTTAAGAAAGCTCTCTAAGTGGAGTTAGATGAGACTTCCAAAAGGAAAAAGATAATGTGGAGACAAAAAAATGAAAGATAAATTGCTTACTAAAGTTGATACAAACACAAGATATTTTTATCTTACTGCTATTTTTCATGCTAGGTACAATTAAATCAATATTTTACATGATGATGCTAGCACAGATATTATAGAGTGTAAAGAAATTGGTTGGAGTTTCGCAAACTACTATAGTTACTTTTTTAAATCTTTTTTCATTGGTAATGAAATTCACTTCCCTCCTAGTCTCCAAGACCTATTTATAGATGTCATCTCTTATAATGAAAAGTGGGATTTGTACAAAACCCCAATCTTAAAGAAATAAAAAAATGTGATGTTCTTCTTTTGGATCTTCAAAAAGTCCAAGGCTAGATGGTTTTGACCCTATGTTTTTTAAGAGTTTCTATCATACATCTATTACTCTTATTCCTAAATATGTTAATGCAAGTAGAATGGACCAATTATGTTCTCTTAGCTTGTGCAACATCTCATACAAAATCATCTCAAAAATTTTGGCAAATAGAACGATGCATTTTCTTGATAAGATCATTACTTCAAATTAAATTATTTTTGTGAAGTGTAGAACTCTAAATGAAAATTCCATTATATCTCATGAGATCATGCATTATTTTCATAAAAGGAAAGGTGAAAAAGGATATATGGCCATAAAATTTGACCTTGCTAAGGCTTACAATTATATTGAATGGCCTCTTTTGATTGCTATCCTTAAACAATTAGGTTTTTATGATAAGTTTATTAGTTGGATTTCTCAATGCATATCTACTTACAATTTCTGATTTCTTGTTAATGGAGCTTTATTTAAGTTTATCAAATATAGAGATCTCAAGTAGGGTGATCCATTGTCTCTTTTTCTCTTTATTATTTATACTGAGCTACTATTTCAAATTCTCATTAAATTGGAAGTTGAAGGTAAATTCCATGGTGTTAAAATTACAAGGTCCCCCCTTCCTAAATCCTTATTTTTATTCTTCACATATAATTTGACTATCTATTGTAGAGCAAAATTGATTATGTAAATGCTATCTTCTCTGCTCTAGAAAAATATTTCATTTGGTCAGGCCAATATATGAACAAGGAGAAATCCTTTGCTTATTATAGTTGAAATATGGATTTTCTTTCCAAAATCAAAGTGATAGATATTTGGGGTATTAAAGAATGCAAGTATCAGGCAAAACACCTTGGTCTTTTTTTTTGCAAACCAAGATCTAAGAAGATGACCTTCACAGAATTCTCCAAAAGATGCAACCAAAAAATAAAAAATAAAAAATCACTGGTTGGAGAATGAAGGATCTTTCCTAAGTAGGAAAACGTTTGTGGCCCAACTAATTCCTCACTATGTAATGTCTACATTCCTACTACTTAAAGCAATCACTAACTGCTTAGACAAAGCTATAAGGAAATTTTTTTTTGGTGAGAAAAAATGAAGTAACTCCTCATGCTAAAGAGTTGAGACATAATTTATCTTCCTAAAAAATATAAAGGATTTGTCTTTCAAAGAGGCTGGGATTTTAATTGCACGCACTTATACCAGAGCTTGCATGGTCTATTACATGTAAAAAAAGGTTACCTTTAGGTTAAGATTATCTAAGAAAAATATCTAAATGATAAAAACCTTCTGGATTATATTGATAAACCAAATAATACTTCTTAGTCTTGGAAAGATATAAGCAAAGTCAAGGAGATGATCATTAAAGGTACATGCTAGATAGTCAACATAAACTCAGATTTCCTAACATGGAGCCAACTGTGGATTCCTCTCATCAAAAATTTCATCCCAAAACCTATGAATAATGACTTGTCTATGATAAATTCAAACAGCACAGTTATTAAATTGATGTGTGAAGGGAAATGGTTGGCACTTTGACATTTTGAAGAAATTATTCAGCAAAGAAACGATCAAAGAGATCCAAAAGATTCAAATATCCCCCTTCTTTTCCTCAAAATGTCTCTTATGGGTGTCCTCCAAGTTAGGGTGTTTCTGTGCAAAGATGATTATTTGAGTGAGCTACAGTTTTGTCTTCCTCAATTAGAAGGCTATTTGGTTTCACTTTTAAAGAGGATTTGAAACACAAAAACTAATGATGAACATAAGTTTTTGTTGATGAGGATTATCCATAATCTGCTTCCTTTTAAAACTAGATTGTCCATTTCTTTCTATTCAAATAATTTATGCTTTAACTGTCAATCAAAACCTAAAACTCTAGAACTTATTTCTTACATTGCTCTTTTCTTAAAGCTATGTGGTTCAACTCGAAATGGAACCTCCATGTTTTTTTCACTTAGAGATAAACCACTAAATAAGTAGTTCCTCTACTTCCTTGATCAAAAGTCCCCACTTGATTTTGATGGTTTTTTGGCTAATGAATTTTTTTATCTTTGATGTTGCTACCTTGGATCTTTTTTTGAAGGAATCAAAATTGAGTTACTCATACACTTGATCTTTTGAATGTGCATGATGCTATCAAACAAGTTAAGAAATTGACAAAACAACACCATGAAGCACAAAGCACTAAAAGATTTCATGGCCAAAACATCAATCCTGCAAATTGGTGGACTCAGCTAAAATTCAGGTGGATAAAATTTAATGTGGATGCATCATTTATGGATGAGACAACCTGCATTGTTGTGATCATTAGAAATGAGAAAGGCTCCAATATGCATGCTAAAATAGCCACCTCTCTGTCCTTTGATACCTTTATAGCTAAAACTTTTACTATCAAACATGCATGCATGCTTTTGAGGAATTTCAAATATGAGAACGCCATCCTTGAGAGCGACTGTCTTGTAACCTAGAGGCCCAACTTTCATGGACCATTTGAGTGTTAGCCAAAACAATTCATCATTTTTTGTCTTGTTGGCCGAAATGGAAATTTATGTTTGTAAACCATAATGAAAATATGGCAACTCACAATCTTGCCAAATAGGCTGTCAACTCAAATTGGTATAATGTTGTTCCTTTTGTTTCCATACTAAACTCAGTCTTTTATGATGGAGGCTCACCCTTGTGGACAAATGTTTTGTTATAAATCGTCTATTTATTTGATTAAAAAAATAGTCAAATAGTTTTCTTTTATAAATAAAGGTGTTTCTTTAGTTATTGAGAGAATACGCATAGAACTTGTGAGATAATTGAGTTACATGGGAGGCAATACAAAGGCGTGGAGTGGTTATTTTTTGGTACTTATGAGAGTGACTAGACAAGGGGTTTCTATCTTAGGTTTCAATATGTCAAATTTAAAGATTGTCTTATTTTGGTAAAAATCTCTCATAGTGGAAGAAAGAATACTCCTACAGTTGTAGGTGGACTTTATTGAACTACATAAATCTTTGTGTATTTTATTTTCTGTCTATTGAGTATTATTTCTATCATTAAATTGGTTGGTGTAACCTATGAATTTTTGATAAATTAAATTTAAATCTTACATCTAAAATCCCTTTCTCTAAATGTCTAATAATTGATGTAAGCTTTGGTTTGGAATGCAAGCTAATATTTAACTTTTAGGAATGGATAGTGTCATTTTCAAATTACTTCATGGTTCAAATATTTGATGTCTAGCAGAATTTCACTCTTTAGCAAAGAAGATAATTCAACAAGGCTCAGCAGTAACGTAGAAAGAAAAGAAAAGAAAACTGATAAGATATAAAGGATTCGTAGAATGAAGGTTTGACTTGATATTGCAACCAACATTATCAATAATGTTGTGAATGATGATCAAAAGATTTGGCACCAAAGATGTTGACAAAGTTAGAAAAAAAATATCTTGAAAAGACTTTGTCTATGAAATAGCTTTTAAAGCATCGTTTGTATAGGCCGACGATATAGAAGTGTGATAATCTTATGGATCACATGAGCTAACTTAACCGACTAATAGATCAATTATGGAACATTAGTGTGAAGATTGAGGAAAAAAAGTCCTTTTTACTTCTTAGCTCACTCCATGATTTATTTGATAGATTGGTGATGATGTTATTATATAGAAAAAGATACACTAGACTTGAAGCATGTAGAAGTATAACTTTTGTCTCATAAAAAATAAGAAGAGGCAAATTAGGATGTATATTAAAAGTTTGCTTTGGTTGCTCAAGAAATGATTTGTAATGGGAGAGGATTTAGTGGTCAATCTATGAATAGCTAGTCATGTTTAAGAGCTAGAGGAAAGGAAAGGTTTGTTACAAATGTCATGGCAAGAGTAACAATTTAGTAGTGGCAAATGATAGAGATACTCTCAGAATCTCTACTCATATGGATATTTTTCCTTGAGATGATTAGGTTTTAGATTCTCAATACATAATGCATGTTTAATCCAAGAAGCAATATTTTTACTCATTTCAATTGAAGAAGACAGATAATTTTTTTCAATGAGTGATGATACTACTATAGAGTGGTGGTATTGGAGTGGTAAAAACTAAAATGATTGTTAAGGTGATTCATACTTTTGGTGGTGTGACCTATGTTGTTAAGATACAAAAAATCTAATTTCTTTGACTGAGTTGAATTCTAAGGGCTGTGAATATTTAGTTGGAAGTGGAGTCCTAAAAATTATACATGGCAAAGGGTCTGAGGAAATGGGAGAAGTATGATAATTTATTCCGCTTAGTGAGCTCTTGGGATAACTAAAAGTGGAGCACACTAACATGCTTCTAGGGTACAAATAGGTGTGAGAGAAATCCTATTGGGCAAGAGGATGGATCGAGGTCATCCTTCTTCATAGTCAACTAGTGGTGTTAACTAGACTGCATGTGTGCATCAACCAAGATGAGTTAGTATCAGGATCGGACTAATTCAATACATGCAGTAGTATGTCTAAAAACTAATTAGATTTGGTATTTTGGTTTGTGATGGAGTCATCAAAAATTGTTGAGATGAAAAATTTTGTCAAGGGGATATTATTGAGATTTGACTCAGTTTCTTGAAGACCAAGTTTGATTAGAATTCTTAATTTCCAAAGATTTGATCTGTTGAACATTTGTAACGTAGAATTAGGATTCCATTTTGTATTAAATTTTTGAGTTCTAGGTGAAGCAGACAAATAATTTGCTCTTGTAAATAGAGATGTTTATTTGATTATTGGAAGAACACTTGTGAAATTAATATAGTAGTTTTTTAAGTTATGAGTAGACAATACAAATAGGTGATGTTAGTATCTCTATGGTAGTTATGAGAGTAGCTGTACAAGGGTTTTGGTCTTTGGTTTTGAATAATGTCAAATTAATGATTATTTTGTACTAGTAAAATCCCCTCATAGTTGAAGAAAAAAGAAAAAATATTCACATGGATCTAGGCAGATTTTGCTAAATTACACAAATCTCTATGTGTTTTTTTACTATTTATCTCGTATTTATTTTGTTATTAAATTGGCTGATGTAATTTGTGGATTTTTGAAAATTAAATCTTTCCTTTAATTTATTTCTGTTGTATCTCTAACATAGATAAATCAGAAAATAAATAAGCAAAAACAAATTAATAAATTTAGATCTTTAATGGTTAGTATACCAAAATTTTAAACTTTTTTAAATAAATACTAATGATGATATATGTACTCGTTTGTGTGTGTGGAACTATAAATTTGTACAAAAGTATATTTTTTAACAAAAATTTAGATGAGATGTCTTTTATTTTATAAATAATCTTTTTAACAGAGAAAATGATATCTCAACAACCTAACTTATTGTGGTAAGTTCAGAGAAAATGTGGAATTATTTGAGCAAATTTTAATGAGACATGAATTTGACTGGAAATTATTAATTATAAAATATTTATAGAAAATAATGGTTTTTGGAGAAAATACAATTTGTATACCCTTGGTCTATTTTTGAAAATCATCAAAAGTACATAAATAATTAATAATCAAAGTTAATGTCCAAATATCAAAAAATTTCAAAATTGGCAAAGTGATATTAGCACCATATCTATATGTATGCGGTTTGATATTCGAGCCTTAATGAACCTTTAGTACATGTTTGCTAATATAAATAAATAAATTCAAATTTTAAATTTTAAATCAAATTTTAATTCACTATACCTTCCACTTATTTAAATTCAAATTCGTTCTCCATTAATTCCTAGTAAATCATCTATCTTTGTTTAAATGTCAAGTTGTTTATGATAAGTATTCTTTCTTGATAGACAAAAAAAAAAGTCATTAATAGAGAAAGGAGAATTAGGTAGAGTCCAAGTCCAAATATTGGAATCCCTTACAAAATGGATAACAATAGGAAGTCCTAATTCGGACTAGACCTCACCAACAAGAGAACGATGCCTATTAAGCCAAGTCATGTGCCAAACTACTACAAGAATGTCTGATATGTTCAAAGATCCATTTAGGTCTTTTTCACAAATAATTCAATTGTGGAAGAGATTAGATTCAGCTTGCCAACAACCTTTATAGTCCACCTCAATCATATTATTGGGTACTTATTTAACCTCTCCCTTGAAAATCATTTTGACCATGTTACTTTCATAAGTTAATTTAACTACAACATACGAGGTAAAAGCTTCAACTGTAGAGGAGCTGATCTCACAACTATTTGTGTTCGTGTAAGCAAAATCTTTCCTTGGAAATCCCTAAAGATGACAGCTACTTGAGCTCTTCTACTTTGGAAGGTAGCATCAACATTAGCCTTAATCCAACCTTTGCTTGGTGCAATCAAAAAATCCATGTTTAGGGGGTGGAAAGGATTCATTGTGATCAATTTTCTGATTGTCCAATTGTAATAACTTAGAATTTCTTTCATATTTAATTAATTATTTTATCCTATGTTTACTCTTAATTTCTTTTAATTTTATTTGTTTGCTATATCAGTTAGAAAATGATATATTTATATACACATATATTAGATATTTCAATTTTTAGGAAAACAAGTAATAATCTTTTCTTAAATTAGTATTATAGGTTACTAGGAATTGAATTATTGAGACTTAGGAATTAATAATAAAGATACTAGAAACATAGTAGGATTGTCCTAGTCCTAAAAAGAAAATAATAAGAGTCTCTTTTAAATCAAACACTTCCCTCATATATATATACAGATATATATGTACTCTTCAACATAAAAACCCTTATCATATTTAAAAAAAACAGAAAAAGAAAAAAAAAGAAGCGTAGTTCTCCCTCCTAGGCCCTAGTCGCCATTGGGTGCACTGTCAAGGAGAGAAGACATCGCCACCAATCCGCCACAAAACCTAGCAATTGAAGCATAAGTCTGTTGGTCTCTATTACTTGAAGAAAACTTTATGAATGTGATTCAATTTTATCGCAGCTTCATCATTTTAGATTTTGCACAATTCTATATTTAGCTAAAACACATGGCGATTTTATTGTAAGCATCATATAGGGTAGTAAAATCAGGCAAGTTTCTGAATAATTTTTGCAATTTCAATTCTTAAACGAAAGGGGTAGGTGGAATTTATTGGGTAAGGTTAATGTCGATTTTCTTTGCCATCTTTAACCATTTATTTACTTTTTTGCATACTTTGCTCTGTCCCGAGTTTTTATGATATAGTTTTATGTTAACATGAATTGGCTGTAATTAAAACTCACAGTCAAAGAAAACTGCCAATTGAGTAAGTAAGATAATATTATTTAGATAAAGATTCAATTATGCATACTGAAAGTACTATACCTTAGATTCCTGCCAAGCAAACTTTCTCTATCTCATATTTGATTTTTGTAATTTTTCCAACTTTTCAGTTTCAGAGGACCACATATGACTAACTTTGGGGACATTTTCCCTATTTATTTCAACCTTGTATCCTACAGCCACAATTTGATATTTCATGCATAACCTATATTGTGGACAAGAAAGCTTTATCATGTGTTATGATTAATATATTTTGTGTTGGCTAGGTATAAGATATTTCCATACAAATATTATATGGGTGATAATGTTCAGGCACTATTGGAGATTGAAAATTGGAGCAAGTTTGTCATAAAGCATTCCAAACCATGCAAAATATTGAGACTGATAGAACTTACATCTCATGTAAGATTTTATAGGAGCTATGACATTCATTCTTCGAGTCATTATTACTCCATTTGATGCTCTTATTAAGTTTTAGCTAAGTTTAATTTTCTAAATAGATTGAAAATAAGCAATTAAGCTGTAACTCAACTAAATCTGATAGTAAGGTGGCTTACGTGGCTATTTAATTTAATAAAGCTATTATTTGATTTTAGTATCTTTAAGATTAGCCTTGTTGAAGAGTTTAGATTTAATAGTTTTAGGAAGGAGTGATGTCCTTAAATATAAATATATATATTAAAGTTCAATTGTAATCCCATGGATTATATATTAATTAAGTTGAATGTTAAATTATGTCAACAAATGTTCAAGGACCCAATACAATAGAATCAACTTTTGATCCCTCTGATAAGCATTGTGAGTGCCTAAACCTCTAAATACTATATAATATTATGTTTCAAAACCTAGAAGGATATATTCTATAGTATGATTTGCTCGTAACTTGTTTTTAATTTACACTGCACTATATATGTATTCTACATAAAAAGAAAGATTTTTCTTATTTTATTTCTAGATAAAAGAAACATGTGCTTATATGATTTTGATGCTTTTAGACTAATAGTTAAATTCAATGATCAACTATTGATTTTTCCTTGAAATTTGAGCTACAAATGATGAGAAACGAAAGAATTAGAGAAAAATAGAATAAAGCAATCAAAATAGGACATTGGAGTACACCCTTGCACACATTGGAAAAAATGACATAAGGTGACAGTGCCCAAGTGCGGACATGGGAAACAAAACTTGTGATGTGCACTTGGCGAGCAGAAAGCCATGCTTGGGCATAAAGACCATTGGAACCATGCGCTCTGAAGCAAATTATGTATGTTAGCGCATGCAACAATTTGTAATCCCATTCCAAGGCACAAGATATGCACACTAGGGTACAAGTTAAGCATGTCCCAGTGTGTGGCGCAAAGCCGATAGGCCACTTTACTAATTTTGCAAGTATTTAATCATGTTTTCTTTTAGGACAACTAAAGACAAACCCTAGACAATAGATTCTATAGCACTTTTGAAATAGCTTCTTGAGATGGAGTTTAAAATGAGGGTGTTAGGTGTTCTCATGAGATTTGTGAGACTTAAGTTGTACTTGTTACGTTGATTTGAAATCAATAAAATTATTTTCTTTGTCATATAGATTAGGCACATCGTTGAACCACATTAAATCTTATTGTCGAATTCATCGAATTACTTTATTATTATTTCCAAAGTTGCTATTCGATCTTTTTGGATTACAACAAACTAGTATCAGAGCCAAGATTGGTCGGATGTCAGCCACTAAATACAAGGTAGAGAAGTTTGATGGGAAGAACGACTTTGGGCTATGGAAGATGAATGTTCACTCCTTTTGTGTTAACAAGGTTTATAGAGAGTGTTAAAGGGCGGAGATTTCTAACCATAGACATTGTTAAATAAATTACAGTGTCAACATCTCTATATGAGAAAGTCTATCATAAATAGGTTATATCTAAAGCAATAGTTAACAAATTACGAATAAAAAAAGAGTACATCTATTACTCAGTATAATGATTATTTCAATAAGGTGATTTTGGATCTCGCTAGTATAGATATGAAAATTGAAGATGAAGATCAAACATCAATGCTCTTGTGTTCTCTACTAGAATCTTTTGAACACTTGGTTACCACTTTGCTATATAAGAGAGATACAATTTCAATGAAGTATATGAAGGTTTCATTAAATTCCAAAAAATTGAGAAAACACATCCTGAATACTAACAATAGTGAAAGTGAAGAAGAATTGATTGTGAAGAGGATATCAAGATAAAGAAAAAGGAGTAAAGGCCGATCGAAGCTTCGAACCAAGCCTAGAATATGTGATAAACATTTTAGGTATGGTGAAAAAAGGCACAGGAAACGTAATTGTCTGGAACAAGGAAAGACTAAGGATGCAAGTGAAACTTTTGATTAGAAATAGGATGATGGTGCAGGGATCATTGAGGATGAGTCTGATGGTAGGCTTAGTCTCAATATTACTAAGTATCCTTTGAGTTTAGAGTGGATTTTGGATAATGGTTGTTCCTACTATATATGCCCATGAAAATATTGGTTTACCACTTATCAGAAATACAATGGTGGTAAAGTGCTTACGGGAATGATGTTTCTTACAGAGTTGTAGAAATTGGCTTAGTGAGTATCAGAATGCACAATAGTATGGTGAGGAACCTGACAAATGTGCATCGTGTTCCTAATAGAAAAATCTAATTTCACTAGATACTCTAGACAATAATAGCTATAAGTATAGAGCTCGAGATGAAGTTTTGCAAATTTCCAAAAGTGCACTGCTTAACATGAAGAGAGAAAGAGGAATAACCTTTATATATTGTAAAGCAGCACAATTTCTGGTACTGCAATAGTTTCTTCATCAATCAATGATACGATGAGAATATAGCATATGCCGCTTGGGTATATGAGTGAGAGAAGGATGTCAAAATTAAGCAAACGGGGTTTGTTGTGTGGAGAGAAGACTAAAGAGTTAGATTTCTATGAGCAGTGTGTTCTTAGCAAGCTACGCAGGGTGAAATTCAGCACTGTAGTTCATAGGACCAAGGGCACCTTGAATTACATTCACTCAGATCTTTGGGGGCCTTATTAGATACCTAAATGGCAAAAAATTGTTTGTTGTAAATAGATCCACAAGAAAAAGAAAGAGATTCTCGAGGTTAAGGATGCTAAATACAAGGTGTGATTAGTAGCTAAGGGTTTTACCTAGAGAGAGGGAGTTGACTTTCATGAGGTGTTCTCCCCAATTGTAAAACATACTTCCAATCATATTTTACTTGCCATGGTAGCTCTTTTTGATATGGAGCTTGAGCAAATAGATGTGAAAATAATGTTTTCTGTATGCTGAGTTGGATGAACAAATCTACATAAGTCAACCAAAGGGATTCATTGTTTCCAAGAAAGAAAATCAAGCATATCTTTTGATGATGTCTTTATATGGCTTGAAGCAATGTCCTAAGTAGTGGTATAAGAGGTTTGATACTTTTATTATGAAGATAGGATATACTAGAAGGATTTACGATTGTTGTGTATATCATAAAAAATATAGTGATAGCTTTCTCATATATTTGTTGTTGTATGTTGATGATATGTTGATTACCTCTAGAAATATATATGAGATTAATATTTTAAAGGCTTAGTCGAATGATGAATTTGAGATGAAGGATTTGGGCAGTGCAAATAAGATTTTGGGCATGGAGATCATCTAGGATTAACATACAAGATTGTTGTACTTGTCTCAATAGCATTACATTGAAAAAGTACTTGAGCATTTTAGGATAGATAAGTCCAAGCCAGTTAGTATGCCACTTGTAACTCATTTCAAGTTCTCATTAGATTTATCATTGAGTACTAAGGAGGAGGTGGAGCACATTTCAAATGTGCCATATGCTAATGCAATAGGTAGCTTGACGTATGCTATGGTATGCACTAGACCAGATATTTCACATGTAGTCAATGTTGTGAGCATGTATATGCACAAGCCAAGAAAAACTCATTGGTAAGCTGTGAAATAGATCATGAGGTGTTTGAGAGACTTTGTAGATAGATGTTTAAGATATAGTTAATTGAATTCTATTGCTAGAATTATTAGCTATGTAGATGCAGATTATGCTGGAGATTTAGACAAAAAAAGATCCATGACAAGATATGTGCTTTGTGTTTTAAGTTGTACGATTAGCTATAAGATGACTTTGCATTCATCAGTTGCATTGTCTACAACAAAAGTTGAGTACATGGCTTTAGTTGAAAGTGTAAAGGAGAGTATTTAGCTAAAGGGCCTGATTGAGGATATAGGTAAGGATTTTGATATTACTGCCATATTTTGTGGTAGTTAAAATGCCACACACTTGTCAAATAATCAAACATTTCATGAGAGAACAAAGCATATTGATGTGAGGTATCACTTTATCTAGGATATGGTATCTTTAAGTGTCATTTCGGCAAATAAGGTTAGGACTAAGGATAATCTGGTAGATTTATTGACTAAGACTATTCTAAGAATCAAATTCGAGCATTACTTGGGTTTGATTAATATTTGCAGATTCCGATAATGGCTCTTTTAGAGATAGGGACAAAGAAGATGGATGGTGAATTTCAAGTTAAAGTAGAGATCTATTGATTTTGCCGTAAAATTTGAGCTATAAATGATAAGAATAGAAGAAATGGAGTGAAATGGAACGAAGCAGTCGAAACAGGATGTTAGAGCATGCTCTGGCACATGTGGGTAAAATGCTGGGCACTGGGCATGAGGTAGCAGCACCCAAGTGCGAACATGGGCAACAATACTCTTAACATGCGCACATGTATGAGAAATGTCATGCCCAGGTGCTAAGGCCATAAGAACCACATGCTAGGGCGTACAACAGTCTGTAATCCCGCTTAGGGCTCAAGTCATGTGTGCCTTGGCGCATGGCATAAAGCCCATGGGCTGCGTTACTAATTTTGCAAGTATTTACTCATCTTTTCTTCTAGGACAACTAGAGACAAATCCTAGATAATAGATTCTACACTATTTTTGAGTAGCTTCTGGAGACGAAGTTTAGAACGAGGGTGTTGAGTGTTCTCATGAGATTTGTGGGACTCAAGTTCTACTTGTTACTTTGATTTGAAATCAATAAAATTCTTTTTTTTTGTCAATTTGATTAGGTACATCACCAAATCACATTAAATCTTGTTGTCAAATTCATCAAATTACTTTACTATTATTTTCAAAGTTATTATTTGATTTTTCTGGGTTACAACATCAACTAATGACTAGATTTACAATTATTGTTACTATTAATTAGATTCAACTTAGTTTAGGTATGCAAGGGACTTCACCAGGTAATAGTAGGCTTGCCAGTTGAATCCCAAGCCCCATGGCCAAATCCCCCCAACGCACAACAGAAGCTGTTTGTAGTTGAGATGAGCATAGGATTTCTTGAGGACCTAAGCTCAGGTATTATTTTAGTAAGCTCGCACTTTGTCCGGAGCAATAAAGAATTGTTATAGTGGGAATCATAAATTGACTGGCTATTGTAAACACCATGTGATCATCATATTTAATTTGTTATTCTATAAAATTGTTTACTAAATTACTGTTTCAGTGTTACTTGACCATTTATTGCTTTCCGTTGATATTCTTCTCGAATATTTTTTTCAGCAAATTAATCATCTTAAATTCACAAACTCATCTTGCACACACTTAACATTCACTAAGTCTTTTACTCATACTCTGCGTCTTTCTTTAATCTCCTTCTGGCAGACCTAGATCCTCATGAGGAGATGGATCCAGTTTATGATAAGCATCAACATTGAAATTTTAGTTTGAACTTTAGCAGTAGACTAGTTAATTCTCATTAGCTTATTAGTTATATTTTATTTATCATATACTTTATTTTGCTTTAGTTATGGTTAAGTATTGGTACCTCGAGTTTTTGTGTTATAAGATTAGCTTGAATTGTTTTGAGTATTGGGAGTTTTTTTGTCTATCTTTATGTTTTGGATAGATAATGATGTTTTTTGGGTTTGAATTTCACGCTTTGATATTATAATATATAGATTGAATTTGGGGTGTGACAGAGTGGTATCAGAGCCAAGTTTTGAACTTAGGCTATGCTGGGATAGAATCCTCGAACTATGGAATTTGGGCTTAGAGCTCTTAAGAATTGATGTTTTCCTTTTCTTATTTTATATCTATTTCTTCACTGATATAGATTTTTTTGGTTTTGAAGGATAAGATGGCAAGTCAAAGCTTACATAAGTCAATTAATCATTTAGAAGCTTCGCCCTTATGATTAAGGTTAGAGAAAGTGAGCAGCACAAATCTGGATACAAACAATCCATTTCTAAGAAATTCAATGCACATTGAGAGAATTACATAAACTTAATTGTGCATCGATTTGAGGATGATAGGGATCATCATAGAAGATAACACCTTCGCTATAAGGATAGATTTGAAAAACTAGAACAACAGCTAGAAGTTTACGGATAGGAGTTGGATTACCGAAATAATGAGTTACATGAGCAACATCATCGAGATCAAAATGCGTTTAGGATAGCCATGAGAGGCCTTAAGGAAAAGGAACAATTGTTAACTCATTTTATTAGTGAGTCAAAGGAAGAAAACCTAGAAGAAGAATTAGTTAAGGAAGAGTCCAGTGAGAAAAATAAAGAAGACTTTGAGAAAGATATAGAAATACTGGGCTCAAATAAGGAAGTTGAAGAGATAGATCCAAATAAAGGAAATGATAAGGATTAGAATAAGAAAATTATTATTTAGAGTTTAATAGGACCCTAGTTTTAAATTTCTAGTTACATTATTTTAGTAGATTAGGTTTTTCTGTTTAGTGATTGCTATGAATGAAACAAACTTCTAGTTAGTATTAGATATTTTGGTTTATATGAAGGATGATTGCATACGAAACTTTAGTAAAGTTATAAAAATTTTCTTTTATTTCCTCCTTTATCACGAGAACTTTTAGAGTCTTTGTTTTATTCGAAAGAATAGTATGCAAGCTACTATTAGAAAAGAATAGGGTTAATTGCATTTTTGTCCCATAAGTTAGACCTATTTGAATTTTGGTCCCATTCTTTATGACTTTCGCACATTGCATCCCATAAGTCCATTTTTTTTGCAATCTAAGGACTTAAAAGGGCCTTTCATCCAATAATTAATGAAGTAGTCACGTGCCACTCACGTGGCTGTTAAATTGTTACTTTTTTGCTCCTATAAGTTTAGCCCATTTGCATTTTTAGTCCCAATGATAGCTCCAATAAATGTTTGCAGAAAAAGAAAGAAAAATAGCTACAAGTGAAGGTGCTATTTATTTTTGTGGCACATCATCTTCATTGAAAACCTCATGGACAAATGAAAATCCAAATAGGAGGTTTCATGGTTGTGCTTCCATGAATAATAGATGTAGTTTCTTTGCTTGAAAAAACCCTCAAATACATGAAAGAACAAGACAAGTGATACTTGGGTTGTTTAGAATGTTGAATGTAATGAAGAATAGTTGTTAAAACTTCAAAAATAATCTATTGGAGCTATTGTTGGGACAAAAAATACAAATGGACCTAACTTATGGGACCCAAAAAGCAACAATTTAACAACCACATGAGTGGCACGTGACTACTCCGTTAGTTATTGGACAAAAAGCCATCTTAGTCCTTAAATTGCAAAAAAAAAAAAATGCACTTATGGGATGCAATGTATGAAAGTCATAAAGAATAAGTCCAAAATTCAAATTGGTCTAACTTATGGGACCAAAAATACAATTTACCCAAAAGAATAATTATGGAAATAACTAAATTAAAAGTTAATCAAATCTATTTATTAACTGATAAATAAAAGATATGTATATTGTTCATGTTAAGTAATCATGATATTTGATAAATATTTTCACTTTACCTTATTTCATATTCCATTTCATATTTCATCAAGTATAGACTACTAATAGCAATCACTTTACTTTAGAATAGATCATAGTTGTGGAGTTCGTTGAGGAAGATGCCCAACTAACACTTCACAAAATCAATCATGAGAGGAACAAGAAAACTCGAGACATGTTCCTACCAATCCTCCCAAGATGGAACGTAGACAAGCTCCACCCCAACCACCACCGATGGATGACAATTCCTTAAGTTAAATTGTAGCAACAATGCAACAATTCATGCAAGCCCTCCAGAACCATGAACAACTAGGACGATCAAAACCTCTTGATATGGCACTTGATCAATTCTTACATTTTTGAACCTAATGTTTCAACTAGAAACCTAATGATCAAAAAACTAAACTTTGGATAGAGAGTATTGGAAATATCTATAGTGTAATAGAGTATAGTGATGAGTAGAAAGTTAATCTAGCTATATTTCATTTTGAGGGCCGGCATGCCATTAATGGAACTTAGTAGAAGAGAGATATAGATAGCAACAAACTATTAGAATATAGGAAACCTTTCTCAAGGAGTTTGACAACAAGTAAATCATAAAGTTAATTCGCAAACAAAAAGAAGATGAGTTCAACCAACTACAATAGGAAAACCTCACAACTAGCCAATATAAGATAAAGCATACACACCTAATCAAGAATGCGTTGTACACGATAGATGATGAACCAAGATGAGTTAGGAAGTTCTTGAAGGGGCTTCACCGTAACATACAGAGAGCACTTCTTTTTATGGATATACCTAACTACACAATTGCAATGGAAAAATCTTTGAAGATGGAATTGGGTCTAGCTAAGTTAGAGGCAATGAATAAAGTTGAAAAAACATCTCGTCCAATTTAAATCAATTGGCAATGAGGGATGACTCAAGGGCAAAGTTAAACAACTACGTCAACAGTTCAACAACCCCATTCACAAACTAAATAGAACCTTTGGATCAGTCAATACGGGGAAAAAGGACACAGCTATTATGGAATTAAAGACATGATGAAGCTCAGTACTCGAGAAAGTTGAGCCCTTATTTAGCATATGGTAGTGGTCAACACCACTTTCGTGATTGTCTAAGAAAGAGGTAACCACTGGTGAATCAGGATTTATCTAAGAGATATTAATGCAGCCCAGGAAATTCAAATAGTGCCAAATCAAAAGTTCTAGCTAGAGTATATGCGCTAGATGGTGAAGGAATTTTGGATCCAACTTCTGTGGTAGAAGATACTATTCTCATATCCCAACATTCAGGAAAAGCTTTATGTGGTCCTAGCACAATTCATTCTTTCATATCTATTCGTTATGTAAATATTAGAAACTTACTTATGGAAGATTTATCATATCATTTAGAAGAGAATGCTCCTATGGGTTCTAGTATATCGATGAATAGATTTTATAAGGCTTGTAATATACATATATGTGGTAAAGATTTCATTGTACTGTAAATTTAGTCTTACTACCTATAGCAAGTTATTACATTATTTTGGGGATGGAGTGGTTATCTAAATACCATGCCTATCTTGATTGTCATTATAAGGTGGTCAGTTTATGTAAGCTTGAAAAATTAATAATAAAGCTGATTGAGGAATAAAAGCCAACTAGGTTAACTTTAATTTCAACAACTTGAATTGGAAAAGCACTAAGAAAGAATGAGATAGGATGCGTAGCTTAGCTTACTTGATCAACAAATCAAAGGATAAGGTTAAGATTGATGAGGTCCTAATAGTTGTGAATTTTCCTGATGTGATCTCTAAAGAGTCAACGTCACTATCTCCTAATCATGAAGTAGAATTTTCTATTAAGGTTCTTCTAGGGACAAATCCATTTCTAAAGTACCAAAATGAATGGCACCAATAGAACTTAAGAAACTTAAGGTACAGTTACAAGAACTACTTAAAAGTGGGTTCATTCGGCCAAGTTCATCCTCTTATGGAGTGCCAATGCTCTTTGTAAAGAAGAAGGATAGGACCTTGGGGATGTGCACAAACTATTGACACTTGAACAATGTCACAATTAAGAATGAGTATCCCTTGCCTAGAATTGTGGAACTCTTAGACCAATTACAAGGGTCACGAGTTTATTCTAAAATAGACCTTAGACAAGGATACTACTAGCTAAAGATTAGAGATAAAGATATATCTAAGATAGTACTAAACACTTAATAAGGTCATTTTGAGTTTGTGGTGATGTCGTTTGGGTGGACTAATGTCCCCACAGCATTTATAGATTTGATTCACTGTGTGTTTAAACCATATTTAGACCCTTTGTGGTTGTCTTTATAGATGATATTTTGATCTAATAAAAGAGTGAGAAAGAACACAAAGAACACTTGAGGATGGTGTTACAAAAACTTCAAGAACATAAACTTTATGCTAAGTTTAGTAACTATGAGTTTTGGCTAGATAGAGTAGCCTTTTTGGGACATGCCATTTCTAGTGATGGAGTTTTAGTTGATCTATCTAAGATTAAAGTGGTGTTAGAATGGGAAAGACCAAAAACAGTGATCGAGGTGAGAAGTTTCTCGGGTTTGGCGGGCTATTACAGAAGGTTTGTGTAAACTTTTTCAAAAATAGCTACCCCATTGTCTGGTCTGACTCAGAAAAAAAACTCCATTTAAATGGATTGATAAGTATGAGCATAGTTTTCAAGAGCTTAAGAAAAGGTTAACCTTAGCAACAATATTAGCCTTGCCTGAGGGTACTGAGAATTTTGTTGTATATGCAAATGCTTCTAAAGAAGGTTTGGGATGTGTTCTGATGCAAAATGATAAAACAATAGCACATGCCTCAAGAACATTGAAACCTTTTGAGCAAACCTACCCTACTCATGACTTAGAGTTAGCAGCAATTGTGTTTACCTTAGGGAAATAGAGACATTACTTGTGTGGGGTAAACTTTATACTATACACTGACCATAAGAGTCTGAAGTATCTTTTCACACAAAAGGACCTAAATATGAGGCAATATCATTAGATGGAGTTCTTGGAGGATTCTGACTACAAAATTTAGTATTACCCAGGGAAGACGAATATAATAGCTAATGCGCTCAGTCGTAAGCCACAAGTAGCTAACGTTGTTACTTTAGGACAAGGACTAAAGTTGACAATATTATATGCTAATATTGCCCTAAGGCCAAACATTTATCAAAGGATTAAGGAGCCATTAAGAGGGGACAAAAATCTACAAGTTTTTAAGATGAACGTAATGGACACCCCTAACACCAAGTTTGAAATGGATCAAGAGAGGACTTTATTATATGGGAAATGGATATGTGTACTTGCAAATGAGGAATTAAAGAGGGAAATTTTAGATAAAGCTCACAAGTCAAAATTTGCAATCCATCCTAGTGGTAACAAGATATACCAAGATTTGAAGAGATACTATTGGTAAATCAAAATGAAATAGGAGATTGCCAACTACGTTCAGAAGTATCTCAGTTGCCAGCAAGTTAAAATAGAACACCAAAGACTGGTTAGGTTACTATTGCCTTTAGAAGTGCCCAAGTGGAAGTGGAAGATGATCAATAAAGACTTCGTCATAGGATTACCTACAACAAGAGAAGGTTATAACAGTATTTTGGTGATAGTTGACAAACTAACGAAATATGCTCATTTCCTACCTATCAAGGTTAGTTATACAGTAGAGCCATTGGCATGAATTTATACTGATCAAATCATTCAATTACATAGGATACCTATCAGTAAAGTATCCAATCAGGACCTTAAGTTTGCCTCTAAACTTTGGAAGCACGTGTAGGAGAGGTTAGGAATAAAACTACAATTTAACACATTCATAAATTCACAAACTGATGGTCAGTCGAAGCAAACTATTCAGCTTTTGGAAGATGTGCTCCTAGCTAGCATATTAGATTTTGGGGAATGTGGATTGCGCATCTTCCACAAATTGAGTTTGCCTATAATAATAGCTATCATTTGAGTATCTAGATAGCACCTTATAACGCATTATATGGAAGAAAATGCTTATCGCCATTACACTCGAACATGGATGAGCATCGTGCACCAACTGTAAGAGGGCACTAGAAAGTAATTAGGCCGGAGATAATACAAGAAGCTATTGATGATAAGGTTCACTTAATCAAGCAAAGATTGAAGACTATGCAAAGTCAATAATAGAAAAAGAGATTTCGAATTTACTATCGGAGATATGATTTTTTTAAAGGAGTCACCAAGAAAAAAGTTTATGAGGATTGGCAAAGGAGAAAAGTTGAGCCCTCAGTATTTTGGCCCTTTTGAGATGGTGAAGAGGATCGGTGTAGTAGCCTATCAATTTCTCCTACCACCAAACTTTACAAGGATGCACAACGTCTTCCACATGTCACAACTAAAAAAGTATCACCCAAACACCTCGCGTATTATTAAGCATGAGGATTTGCAGCTTCATAAGGATTTGACATACAAAGAGAGACCAATTCAAATTTTAGATTGAAAAATTCGAAAGCTGCGCACTAGAGAGATCCTACTAGTAAAAATCCTCTAAAGAAATCATAACATGGAAGAAGCAATGTGGGAAAGTGAAGAAGAAATGCAAAAATGTCATCTGAAATGTTTTTGTAACTAGGGTTAGAATTTAGGGACCAAATTCCTTTAAGTGGGGTGGGATGTAATGCCTTAGAATTTCTTTCATATTTAATTAATTATTTTATCCTATGTTTAACCTTAATTTCTTTTAATTTTTTTTTATTTTCTATATCACTTAGAAGTGATATATATTAGATATTTAAATTTTAAAAAAAACAAGTTATAATTTTTCTTAAATTAGTATTATATCATTACTAGGAATTGAATTATTAAAACTTTAGGAATTCATAATAAAGATACAAGCCATGTTTAAAAACTGGATCGAACTGGCTGGTCAGTTCAATCAGATCGGTGACCAGATGTCAATTCGGTCCGATTGAAGCATAAAAATTGGTGATGATCAAAATAGTCAAAATCGGTTGACCGGTACCGGTTCACTTATTTTTTTCTGAAAATTTAAAATTTAATTTTTTAAAAAATGAAAAATGTAAAAACATGAAAAAAGAAATTATGAGTTGAAAGATGATGGTTAAAGATTTTGGACATCTAATTTTTTGAAACATGAATTTATTTTCTTAAAATTTAAAGCGGTAGTTATATGGGAATGCTTGTATTTAATTTGTTGTTTTGTTTTACTTAATCTCTCTTAGATTGTGTTGAATATTTAGCATAGAAGAATTTATTTTATTTGGAGTTGAAACATGAAACCAATTATTACTTAAATTAATATGAAATGTTATTTCTTATTTATTTATAGTTCGTGAAATAATATTTTTTTCCTAAAAAACATACTTAAAAATAAGTAAGTTAAAATTTTTTCAAATAACATTCTTTTTATATCATTGGAAGTTTTAATTTTTGTTAATATTAAAATATTTATGTATTTATAAAATTAAATATAATTATTAAATCATTCTGATGTCATATTGATTGAACTAATGGTTTAACTGGTTAAACCAATAACCAATAATGTCTTCGGTTCTTTATCCAGTCTGATTTTGAAAACATTGGATATAAGAAATATAGTAGGATTATCCTAGTCCTAAAAGGAAAATAACAAGAGTTCCTTTTAAAACAAACACTTCCCTCATATATATAGATATATATGTACTCTTCTGCAAAAAAACCTAATCATATTTTAAAAAAGAAAAAGAAAAGAAGAGTAGTTCTCCCCTCTTAAGCCCTAGCCGCCATTAGGTGCATCGCCAAGGAGAGAAGAGATTGCCACCAATCCACCGTAAAACCTAGCAATTGAAGCATAAGTCTGTTAGTCTCTGTTACTTGAAGAAAACTTTATGAATGTGATTCAATTTTGCCGCAGCTTCATTGTTTTAGTTTTTGCAAAATTCAGTATTGAGCTGAAATACTTGGCAATTTTATTATAAGCATCATGTAGGGTAGTAACATCAGGCAAGCATCTCGATAAATTTTGCAATTTCAATTCTTAAATGAAGAGGGCGGGTGGAATTTATTCGATAAGCTTAATGTCAATTTTCTTCGCCATCTTTAACCTTTTATTTCATTTTTTGCGTACTTTGCCCTATCTTGTGAGTTTCCCTGTTAATATTTTGGAGCTTTATGATACAATTTTATGTTAACATGGATTGGTTGTAATTAAAATTCACTATCAAAGAAAACTGTCATTTGAGTAAATAAGATAATATTATTTAGATGAAAACTCAATTATGCATACAGAAAGTACTGTACCTTAGATTCCTGCCAAGCAAACGTTTTCCATCTCATATTCAATTTTTGTAATTTTTCCTATTTTTTGGTTTTTGGGGACCATATATGGCTAACTTTGGGGACATTGTCCCTATTTATTTCACCCTTGTAGCCTACAGCCACAATTTGATGTTTCATGCATAACCTATACTGTGGACAAGAAAGCTTTATCGTGTGTTATGATTAATATATTTAGTGTTGGTTAGGTATAAGATATTTCCATACATATATTGTATGGATGATAATGCTTAGGCACTATTGGAGATTGAAAATTGGAGCAAGTTTGACATAAAACACTCCAAACCATGCAAAATATTAGGACTGATGGAACTTACATCTTATTTAAGTTTTATATGGGCCATGACTTATTCATTGTTCAAGTCATTATTACTCCATTTGATATTCTTATTAAGTTTTAGCCAAGTTTAATTTTCTAAATTAATTGAAATAAACAATTAAGCTTTAACTCATTTAAGATTAAATTCAAGAATAATGTGGCATATGTGGCTATTTAATTTAATATAGCTATTATTTGATTTTAGTATCTTTGATTAACCTTGTTAAAGAGTTTAGATTTAATAGTCTTAGAAAGAAGTGATGTCCTTAATTGTATATATTAGAGTGCAATTGTGGTCCCATGGATTAGATATTAATTTAGTTGAATGTTAAATTATGTCAATATGTGGTCAAGCACTCAATATAATAGAATTGACTTTTGACTCCTCTGATAAGTGCTATGAGTGCCTAAACTTATAAATACTATATAATATTATGTTTCAAAACCCAGAAGAATATATGCTATATTATAATTTGCTTGTAACTGGTTTTCAATTTACACTACACTGTATATGCATTCCACTGCACACAAAAAGAACGATTTTTCATATTTTATTTCTAGATGAAAGAAAACATGTGCTTATATGATTTTTAATGCTTTTAGACTAGCAATTATATTCGATGATCAACTGATGACTGGATTTACTGTTACTATTACTGTTAGTTGGATTCAACTTGCACTTGGTGTGCAAGGGACATCACCAAGCAGTAGTGGGCTTGCCAATTGAATCCCAAGCCCCATGGCCTAATCCCCTCAGCGCACAATAGAAGCCTTTTGTGGCTAAGATGGGACGTTAGATTACCCAAGGACCTAGGCTTGGGCATTATTTTAGTAAGCTCACACCTTGCCTAGAGTAATAAGGGATATTACAGTAGAAATCACAAGGTTGACTGGCTACAGTAAATACTATGTGGTCATCACATTTAATTTGTGATTCTATAAAATTGTTTACTAAATTATTGTTTCAGTGTTACTTGACCGTTTATTGCTTTCCACTTATATTCTTCTCGAATATTTTTTTCACTGAATTAATCATGTCAAACTCATGAACTCACCTTGCACACACTTGGCATTCACTAAGTTTTTTACTCATACTCTAGATCTTTCTTTAATTTTCTTTGGGCAAACGTAGATCCTAGCCCTAGTGAGGAGGTGGATCTAGCTTATCATGAGAATCAAGATTGAAATTTTAGTAGACTAGTTTAATTTTCCTTAGCTTATTAGTTCTATTTTATTTATTATGTACTTTATTTTGCTTTAGTTGTGGTTAAGTATTGGTACTTCAAGTCTTTGTGTCATAAGATTAGCTTGAATTGTTTTGAGTATTGGGAGTTCTTTAGTCAATCTTTATGTTTTGGATAGATAATGATGTTCATTGGGTTTGAATTTCACGCTTTGATACTAGAATTATGGATTGATTTTAAGGCATGACACCATTGCTCATGAGCTACTTTGCTAATAAACTTTAAAAGTTTATCTAAGTTGATAACAATCTTGTCATGAACAACATGATTTCTTGTAAACCAAATTGAGTCCATTGCAACTACTTAAAAAAAAAAAACCACAAATCCATGTTGCTTCTCTTTGCAAGAAAAAAATTAGTTACTGGTTGAATAAGGATTTTAAGCTAATCTACCATGTGACAATTTCCAAATGCGGCAAGTCTAAAAGCCTATTTTGAATGCAACCACACCTTAGCAGTAATAAGGCATCTCATAAACAAGTGTGTTGTTAACTCTTCTCCATGTCTACACAGAGGGCATGACACATCAATATTATTAAAGTAACATTGTAATTTCACACAAGTAAGAAGGATATTAGAGATGAGTTTCCAAAGAAAAAGTTTATGCCTTCCATGGATTTTGGCACTCTACGACAAATTTCAAGTCTTTCCTATCCCTTTAATTGGAGGAGAAAAATAACTTTTCTAGTATATGAGATAGGCTGATTGAATTGAATGCCCCCCCAACGTAGAGGGAGTCTAGAACAATATTTCATACTCAACCCAGCTAAAATTTTAATTTTCAAAATGTTAGCAAAGATATGAGGAGGAAAGATATTATGAATAAGATCTTCATTCCAAAGGCCAGATTGAGCATGGAAAAGATCTTTGACATGATTTATAGTGGTGCCAACTCAAAAATCAAGAGAAGGCTTAAAACTCTCAAGCAGGGATTCAAGGGTTTTCCCAAGTTCTAGTATTGGAGTTCACACTGATTTTGAAGCTAACTCCTCTAGAAATTAAGCCTTTAGTTTTAGCAATATCTTGCCAAAACAAGGAAGCATACTTAGAGGATTTATGAGAATCAAAAATGCTTTCTCTCTTAAGATATTTAGTTTTCAAAATGTCCATCTAATTTTTTTATAGTTAGTAACAACTTGCCAAGATAATTTAGTAGTAAAGGCTCTATTCATATCAAGCATTCTTCTAAACCCAAGGTCTCCTTGAGATTTAGGCTTACAAATGTTATCCCAAGAAATAAAAGCTAAGAAATTAAATTTATCTGAATCAACACGCCATCAACATTTTCAAAAGACGGTATCTAATTTACAACAAATGTTTACAAGAATAAGATAAGTGCTTATGGAATAGCTAGAATAGTTTTAAGAACTAATTAGCTAATATCCCTCTACTGGCTTGAGAAAAAATCTTATAGCTTGTTTGGTTATGTTTTCATTTTCAACATTTTTAAATTTGAAAAGTTAGAGAAAATGAGTTTGTATTTGGATTATTTGTTAGAAAAGTAAAGATTATATAAGGTTCAATAGGTTATAGGTGGAGAGAGATAGAAATAACGAAATAAAAAAAGAAGATATATAAGTTACTAAGAGAAGATATATAGATTATTGAAAAATATGTCTAAAGATGAAAATGAATTGAAATTTTGGTGAAAATGGTGACAAGTTGTTGATAATTCATTTTCAAATTGTGAAAATGAATTTTAAAACATAAACAAACATGCTTTTACCTTTCCAACTCGAAAGTTTTTCCCCCATTTTTTCAAAAACTTGTTGGAAAGCTTTGGCCTTAGATCTTTGTTTGCAAAAAGGAAGACCAAGATATTTACCTTTGTGGTTACATTCTTTGAATTGAAAAAATTCATAAATTTCCTTACTAACCGTGCTTTTCACATTACAACTAAAATAGATTGTGGACTTAGAATAGTTAATGAGTTGCTTGGTCCACTCACAATACTTGTCCAAACATTCTTTGACACCTCTTGCATTGTCTAAATTGGCTTGACAAAAAATAACAAGATTATCTACATACAAAATATGTGAAATCACCAGACTTGGCCTAGAAACTTTAACTCCATGAAACTTATTAGTGTTGATAGCAAAATAAATAATTCTTAACAGCAACTTAGCAAAAAAGGTAAATAAAGTAGGAGACTTGGGATGTCCTTGTATAATGCCTCTAGCTGGGGAGAAAAAAACAAAAAAAGGATCCGTTAAGTAATAAGAAAATGAAGTTATGGGAACACACTGATAGATGTAATTTATAAATTGATTAGTAAAATTAAAATTCTTCAAACTTTGATTCAAGATAGCCATTCGACTCTATCATATGTTTTTGCCATATCAATTTTGATCACCATGAAGCCTTTCTTACCTTTCTTGTAATGAAGGTAATGCATTACTTCTTCAGCTATGATAGAGTTATCATTGATAGACCTACTAGGAACAAAGGATGCCTGAAATGGAGATATAATTTTATCTAAGATAAATTTGAGTCTATTAGCCAAAATCTTAGTGATGATCTTATAAATGGTAACACACAGGCTAATAGGTCAAAATCACTTGACTTTGCAAGCTTTTTCATCCTTCAAAATTAGCGCCAAGCAAGTATAATTAAATTCTTTTAGCATAAACCCTGTTCTAAAGAAATCTTGAATACTTTGTACAATTGTCTTACTGACAATATGCTAAAATTTTTTGTAGAACAAACTAGGAAAACCATTAGACTTGGACTTTTATTAGAACTCATGCTAAAGAGGACTTTCTTGATCTTACTACTATTAGGAATAACATATAAAAAGTTATTGTCATCATCAATGATAAGATGGGAATGAGATGGTCCAAATGTGAAGGGAAAAGATGATTATCAAAAATAAAAAGGCTTTAAAAAAATTGGACAAACTCTTTTCCTACTACCTTTCTATCATATATGGTGTTTTTTATATCAATTTGAATGTGTGAAATAATGTTTTCCTCTATCTAATAATAGTAGTGAGATAGAAATAATGAGTGTTTACATTGCCTTTCTCCAGCCAAAGTTCCCTAGATATTTACTTCCAAAGTAGTTGTTCCAGTTTCATCTATTCATCTAATTCTAGTTGTATTGCATATTTTTTTGAGATGTTTTCTAATGAATGATCTTTGGATTGGATATCATCAAGAAAGTTGGAAAGATAGCGCATTTTAGTTTGATAGTTGCTGAAATGTTGTTTGTCCCATCTTTTAAGCTCATATTTGGCATTTTTCAGTTTGCCCATGAGAACAAACTTAGGGATCCTTGGACATGGAATTGCTAAAATCTTTCCACAATCAAAGTATACGAAGAATCACTTGTCCACATGTGCTCGAACTAAAAAGGTTTATGCGCATTCCTAATTTCTAGTGAAGTGTTCAACAAAAAACACTTATGATTTGATGCAACTGCAGCCATGTGAATAATCATGGCATACGAAAATAAAAGTCTCCGTGATTGGTTCATAATTCTTCTATCAAGTCTTTCTTGAATATTGGCAAGGTCGTTTCTCTTTTTATTCCATGTGAAGGGATATCCTGAGAAGCCCAAATCAATCAGATCAAAAACATTCAATGAACTTACTTAGTTCATTATGTGAGGAAGAGCTTTGAAGAAGGGCTTGCTATATCAATCCCTCCTCTTTTCTTGGACTAACCCGTAATTTCATTAAAGTAGTCAATGATAAGCCATGGTCTTTGAGATCCTCTTCTAATTTCTAATAGATTATCCCAGAAAAACTTGCTTAAAAAATTGTTGACAAGGTCTATAAACTTTAGTAAACTGCCAAGCTTGTGATAGAGGATTAGAGATAAGCCTAAATCAATCAAATCAAAATATTCAATGAACTTACTTAGTTCATTATATGAGGGAGGGCTTGCTACATCAGTCCCTCCCCTTTTCTCGGACTAACTTGTAATTTCATTAAAGTAGCCAATGATATGCCATGGTCCTTGAGATCCTCTTCTAATTTCTAACAGATTATCCCAGAAAAACTTGCTTAAAAAATGGTTGACAAGGTCTATAAACTCTAGTAAATGACCAAGCTTAGGATAGAGGATTAGAGAATACCAAAGTATTGATCAAAACCTTATTTTTCACTTTTATTTAAACATCAACATAATTCTTCCAACACATTACATCCACCAAATTTTTCTCTTCCCAGAACAAAATCAGCCAAGCCCCACAAAAGATTGAACAATATTTTTTTCATTTTCAGTTTTAAGTTCAAACAAAAATATACAAGATGTGATCCTTTATTACCACTCTTCAAGACCGAACTAACAAAGGGCTGTTAATACCATGGTAGTTCACTACATAAATGATCATTGATCATCTAGAGACAAATCACCGCTCATCTTCAGATTCTCAAAAAGATTTTTCTAGATTCACCAAAGGTTGGATATCATTGTGGATGAGAGTAGAGGGCCCAAAAATTCCTTCAACTAGCTTATGTTTCTTAGAAGATTTGGTTGTTCTCTTTATTTGGATCATGCGCTTCCATTGTGATGTGGTTATCTCATATGATACCTCTACTATATTTTCTTCGGCCTTCATACATAGGCACAACAATAAGTGGAGGGAACGTTTAACAATGGACATATTAAAGTTTGGGTTGGTCAGGGCATTAATTAACTGACATAGAAAAATGAAGGTTAGGCCACCTAGAGTTTTGAATTTTTTGGCATGCTATCCAATTGCATGGGATTCTATGGATTTTTTAGTTACTAATAGAGCTTGGTTTAAACTAGTTTTGAGATATTATGCTTGGATTTTGATATAGGCTATTTATATAGGCTATTAAAAGGTAAGGTTTCCACTAATGGTGGGCTTAGGAGACAAATTGATATGGTTTGCTAATACAAAGTTTATTTTAGCATTGAACTACAAGGAAAAATTAGATCATAAATTGGTATGTCCAATTCATCTGATGTGTTTAACAGAAAGGAAGGTTTGCTTGTTTTTAGGAGAGAATTAGGATTTGAAATGACATGTTTCATGATTAAAGTTTCTTAGGCCATTAGGTAAGAATCTAAAAAAATTAACTTTGAGGTATTATCGAGATATGGAGTTAAAGGTGGAAAAGACTGATCATGCAGGTTGGTGGTAGGGAATGGTTAGGTTTCTATAGGATAAGCAACAACCTCCTTTGCACGTGACTGCAAAGTGTTACTCTCAACATTAGCTTGGCATACAAGGAGAATTTTATGATTAGAATTTTTGGTTCAATCAAGACTAAGATTGGGATTTTTGGTTTGATCAAATATTATGGTAACATTTCCTTGGATAATGGAATTTTGAAGTTGGTGATTTGATAGGTGTGCATTGAGGAATTTAGGTGGAGAGAAATTTGCTGCCCTTTGTTAAGGACCATACGTTGTTGGTGGTTCAGTAAGATTTATATTTAGGGTGTGATCATTTTATAGGCACCCATGTTGTGACCCAAATGACCAGATTGGAAACAAAAGTAGGCAATTTCTCATATTTAAGTGGAAGCCACTTCTCTAGACCATGTTCTCTAGACATGAATATACATGTTTGAAGTGGGTCTGTTACCTTAAGTTCCACCATTACTCTAAGATAGTTAGATCATCCCTTTTTATCTCCATTCATGATATCTAGTTCAAGGAACTTACCAATCTTGGCCCTGACGTTTTCTACCTACTTTTTATTCATTTGCAATTTTGGAAGATTATTAATTTCGACCCAGAACTATGTAGTTGAGAAATCAATCTTTAGGAACTAAACATTTAGAGGCCAATCTTTAATAATCACATGAAACCCTTTGACACACCAAGAAGCTCTATGAAGGACTTTGTCTTTGTCCACAATATGTTCAAAGGAGCATGAGAAGATGTTAGTCTCAAAGTCAGCAATGGTGATTCTTTTTCTGGAGGACCAAGTTGCCATGAGAATGTTTTTAACAACATTTTGGTTTATAGGTTTGTCAGCAAGAATTTGGCCACTATTACAAGATTAAAATTTGGGTGTTGATTAATGAGGGGAGAGAAGAATTTTGGTCAATGCTATTCATCACATAGAAAATATTAGTAAGTTCATTTATGGTATCCATGATAATTGGGAGGGTTAGTTGGAAAGGATAAAGGATGATTCAAGAAAAAGAGAAAAGGAGATTATATAGGATTTATGGGAGGAAAAATGGGAAAAGTAAAGGAAGAAGATAGGAGATGGTAGGAAGTATTTAGGAAAACTAAAATTATAAAGGTATTCACATATTTTTACTAAAAAGAATAGAAGGGAAAACCAAATAAGCATATGAAGAAAAGAGAGGAAGTTGTAGATAAAGGAAGATCCTTGGAGAACATATGAAATGGAGATGCTACAAAGGTCGAGAACTAGCTAGAGAAAAGGTTGCAAGAGACTCGAAAAGGCTAAAAAGAAACTATTCCTTTCAATACAACAAAGAAAAGAAAATAGAAGGTTTTTCAAACGTGCTTATGATATGTATTCAAATTGTTTAGCATTGACGTTAATTTCTTATATAGATTTTTTTCCTTGTTAAGAATTTGATATTACAAAGTTCTTAATTTTGCAGTATATTTAAATTACTTGTTATCGTTAAGATATTTTTGATAAAATCATTGTCTTATTTGATATTACAATGAAATGAACATTCTATTTTAGTCTAAGCAAGTGTAAAACTTTTTTTTGCCACCAATTAATCATAAGTATGAGTTTGTCTCATATTTGAACAATAATCATCTTCATTTTGTAATATTATATGACCTTAGGATTTGATATGAAGTACAAATTTGTTATTGTCTCGTCATTCTTAAAATTAACTCAAAATTAAACCTTAATACATGGAGTAAGCATTAATTGTCTCACAATCAAAATTTGATATAAAAAGAAATCTAATACATGAAATGCATATTAGTTTGCCTTTTTTATTAGACACACAATTAAGAGATAGAATGTCTCCTATTTTATAATTCAAATCGGTTTTACAATTTTAAATGGAAAAGAAAAATACCCAATGATTTTTCTTTATTTCTTTCTTTTCTTTTTTTCATATTGTGATGAGAGCAATAGTATTCCCTAGTAATACATTGAGCAAAAAATTACAAAATATAAAAATCCAAATGCAAATTTTATACGTTACGAATTTGAAATATATGTCATCATAGAAGTTGAGTGTGGCATTCTTTCATATCATAAAATCTTTAGTAATATCTTTCTCATTATAACTAAAGAAGCAATCGTTCATCCGCCATTTTATTTCTCAACCTATTTTTGACAATATTATTTGATAATAAAAATCTTATTCTTTTCACAAAGCTTAAAAGCGAACTTGATTTTGTATGTTAAGTTGATAACATATATCTTATAATGCAGATAAACAAATACCCAAAACTATAAAAATATAAAAAGAAGATAAATAATTTATATTACTCTAAATAAAGAGAAGAAATAAACATATATGTTACATTCAAAGAAAAAATTCAAAAAAGTTTTTTTATTTTTTCTTTTTAAGTTTTCATTTACCTTTATTGTTTTGTCTCCATCTCATTGAAATTAGAAAAGAGAAACTTAGGGAATGTTTGGTTATGTTTTCCTAAAACAACATTGTTTTGAAGAAACATAACCAAATATATCCTCATTTTCCCTTTAAAATACACATTTTTCAATATATACGTACATATATTATATATACGTCATATGTTTTATTATTATTTTAACATTAAAAAAATAACTCAATTCCATTTTCACCTCAAAAACCCAACAGAAAAGCATTGATTTGACTATTGTAGTAAAAAAAATATCTCTCCCAAAATATAAACAAACACACACACACACACACACAAAAATACACATTCTCCAATAATTTATTCTTTCAAAACACATAATAAAATCACACAAAAAATATAGCCAAACATTCCCTTAATTATTTTGTAAGTCCTTGTAAAGTCATAAAAATCTTTGGACTAAATACTTATAAATATGTTTAACAATGAAATGAAAGTATCCTAAAAGGCCTAACCTAAACATAAATTATTCATTATAAATATGGAATTAGTAATTTGTTTTAGGCTTTCCAAAATCCCTATCCTTGGCCATCTCCATTGTATCGCCTACAATCCAATTGCCTAAAATTACACTTCAAAAGAGAAGGAATACCTCTAATTGACTCATATTCTCAAAAATAAGGGCACATTTGGTTTTGTTTCCATTTCCATTATTTCTAAAATGGTGATAATTAGTTGTGTGATGTAATGTGAAAATGAAAATATATTTAGATGAGTTGTTTGGAAATTTAAGTTTCATAGGATTGAAAATGAAATATATTTGGATGAAAGAAATTCACCCTGAAAAGGTGTGCATTTTCATATGGTGTGATGTAATTTGTTTGGATAATTGTAATTACTTTTTTTTCCTTTTATCATAATTGAAGTTGTAAAGTAAATGTTTATATGTTTTTTTATGCTAATACATAGAGAAAAAAATAGGTCATGATTTTTATGGCTATAGAAACTGTGTGTATGCTACTGTGCATGAGGCAAAACATACATAATATTTCCAAGTTGCTATACAGAACTAGCGACTAGAATAAGGAACTTTCTCCCCAAAATTGTGATGTCTTAACCATGATTTTGATGAAAATGGAAAAGTATAATTTTCAATAATTTATATTAAGTCACCTTCCAAAAGACTATAATGTTAATTGAAACAAGTAAAAGCCTCATGTTAAGTTGAATAAAGAGGCAGAACAGACGAGATGAGCATTTGTTGGAAAGGGGATAGCTTCAAAAAATAGGTGAATACTGGCTGCCATTCCCCAATTTCATTAAGTAGCAAAATTCATATTAACATAGCCCACACTTATACAGCCATGTTTGAGGTTCGGATTAACATAACATATGCATATATTACAAAACACGAGTAGTGCTAAATATATATACTTATATATGTAACATAGTTAGGATCCTAACACCATTTAGAGGGGGTTGATTGACCTTTCAGAAGCTCCCACTCCAGTTGCCACTAGAAATTGCAGTAGACTGCACACTGGTGCTATCAATGATGTCTTCAATATTGTGAAAATCATTGTGCACATTCTTGCTACGCCATCAACATGGAAAAAAGGTTGATCCTCCAACAATGCCTGCATTATCAGAGGCCATGGAGGAAGATATGGTCATAGTTGAGGAAAAAGGATTAGGGTGTGGCCGGACATATATATGTTTAGGTTGCCGTGGTAGGTGGCTGGAACACCATTTCCAACCATGCGACAGCAACGAAGGGATCAGGGGATAGAATAGTTTGTCGCTATTGGAGATGTCGAAAATAAGTATTGAATTGAATAAGCCACCAATTTCCATTTTATCCTCAGATGGTATGACAACTATCAATGGCTCCACAACTTGGAAATCCTCATATTGAAATATTACGTTCACTGATGGCTAATGGCGAGGCACTCCATAAAGAAGTCCTCAGCACTGATGACAGTTTAGAACATAAATGGAGTAGGCATAGAAATCAGTCATTTATGGTAAAACATATAAGTCATTAAGAGTGAATACATGTGCACATGTAAGAAGGTAAATAAACATTGCAAAATTATGTACAAAGATGTTTACCTTTCGAAACTGGCACCGCATATGTGGTGAAACATATACAGTGCACTGCTACAGCGAATATTGAACCCCAGGTGCATTGATGATCTTTGAGAAAATCTTGTAAACACGACGAAGTTGGCAAAACCTATGTCTCAGTATCTCCATTTTGTAATCTCACTGGAAAATACGATTTAAACAACCAAGAATCTCATTAAGTACAAACTTGGCAATTTTGGCATTTGTCAAAGGTGACACCGAGCGTGTCTCAAGCAAGTAATGAAAGAATTTCTCATCCTCCTCTTTGCAATTCTGTCTAATGTCATTAAAGTATGACCTAGTGCGGTTCGATGGCCAGACATGTCTATGTACAAAAATTCATTACTAGTGAGTACCCAACATATAATTGTTCCCTAAATACAAAGTTAAAATAGTTATACAAGTAATGGTACCCATTAGGCACAGTTCAAGGCAATGTGGCAGATTATAACATAATGTAGAGCCACAAAAAAGAATAGTAAATGCCAAAGGATTAAATTAATAGTTGAAACTTATCCATAGTTTAATAAAACAATCAATTACCATCACCATATATAGACCACAATTGTGAACATAAATAAATAGTACTTGACAAACCAAAATGTGCCTAGATAGAGATTAATTGGCTACTTGTATGTTACACATCAATACATGATCAGTTTTATAATGAACATAGCAAGTACAATCATTATTGAGCACGTGAGGAGGGAACACATTCCCAAGCAACAAAAAATAGTAGCACATGTTGGTTGGAGCATTGATACTTCTACCAGTGTGGTTGATGCTTCTAAAAGGCACCTAACTAGGTTTGGATTTACTCGATTTACATAGATGTTGTGTGAAGATGATGATGATGTGTGGGAGGATTCCTCCACATATGCTGAGGAGGAACCAATCCTCTCATGCAACATGTCAGTATATACTGCACAAGTAGCACTTGAACTTGAAACCCACATGAACACACCCCGATGATCAGACCCCAAAGGGCATTAGTTGAAGTAGTAGCCATAGTACTTTATGTTTGTGCCATTCGATAGATCATTAGCCCAGCTCCATAAGGACATATTGGTGTACCATTGTTTGTCATTCTGGTGAATGAATGAGGGTTTATTAACATAAAGGGTTCATAAATATATATGTGTGTGTGTGTGTGTGTGTGTGTGTGTGTGATTATTCTAAAATAACCATGCATCGTGTGTTTGAATATATGGAAAAACAAAAGCAGTTGCATAAGTCAATTGATATCATGTGCAGTCCATATGCATAGAGACAACTAAATTATCCACATTGATAATAAGCATATACTTTGTCACATTTAAGATCATACACGCATCAGAAAATGTTTGATATTAATATAAATTACACACATCCAATAAGGTTGTACATAATTAAAGAGCCGCTAAATTTTTTGTCATGTTTGATTACAAGCTACACATTGTGACGATTCACCCGCATGATATTCATTACATTATCATGGAACCCCGACATCTAATCAATATCATTTTATAGGAGAAGGTGATGATCATTCGGATGGCTCTCATTTGCATTGTCATATTCAATTTGTTCATTTAAGAAAAAATAGTCATCATGAAAATATTTTCTTATAAAATTATGGAACGAGCAATGATTATTTGTACTTGTCGATAGAGCTTGTAATGAGGCATTCGAGTGGCCAACATTGGATACCAAGACTTCAACACACCAAAATGCTTGTTCTACGATGTTTCAAAGTTTAGCATGCCTTTCATTGAAAATCTCAGCAGGGCCTCTTGGCTAACGACCCCTATCCCCTAATTAGTTAATATGGTAACGATACATTCTATAGGGAGCTAGAAAACTTGGGAAGTTGTAGAAGCCATAATCGATAACGTAATACTTACCTACATAGAATTGGATTACAGTAATATGTGTTTCATGAAAAATATCTTATGATATAATTAATTTATCTTATTACACCAACCTTGAGATGGCTAAGGAAAGGCAGGATTAGTTATAAGAGCGTCAGCTAATACACGCACATCATTGGCGCTCCATTCCCAACCAGTATAGATATAATTAAACATTAAATCCATGTCACATATTGCTAGCACATTTTAAGCGATTACATCTTTACGACATCAATATGCATTTTGTACTATTGATGGTGTTGCGGGCAAGACATAAGTACTATCGACAACATTGACACAGTCCTGCATGGAAATATCTTATATACATAAACTTAAGGATGAAGATGTGTATATTGAAGATAGAGGGGAAGTATTTTGAGGAATACCTTAAAGTAGGGATAGAACTTGTGATTGTATAGTATTCGAGGGTGCACATTGTTGAAGTTTGAAAAGGTGATTATTTCTGGAGCTAAATAGTTTAGTACTTTGGCAACTCAACGAATATATCTATAGATTATTTCTGTCGAATGTTGGAACCTCTCTCAGTTATCCCATTGAAACTTACCTTATCCTACTGTTTGCAAGAATATTGCTACAGCCTTCTTCAATCCAACTTTAGTTGATCTACCTACCTTAAGTAAACCCCTACTTTCAAGCATATTACATGTATCCTTACTAATTCACAATGCCCTCTTAATCCTCTTGGAATGACCATCTAACAATTCTCCTACCCAATCAACCCCTCTAAGCCGAGAAGTGTACATTAGAACTTGATTTCGGAAGTATGATGGGCATAAGACCTGTGAGACAAAGATGAAGGCCATCCCATCACCATAGTCATCATAATTGTTAACATCATTGGTGATGGTGTCAGTGTATGAGGATTCATCAAAAGTTGTTTCTATGGTGGAGCCATCTCCATTATTCTATTGTTCATTAATGTTGGATGTGTTTGAAGTTGAGGCACCCTCCATTAAATAAGTTCTACACATGATTTGAAGTGCCGATTATGTTTGGATATGAGGAAAATAACCAATATCCTGCAATTGATTATTGGAAGCCTAACAGCAATCATGTATAACTTGTTGATGATATAATATATAGTTGTTTTAATTACTTAAATTTGTTATATATTTACTAAATATGAGATTATTTATTATGCATAATTACATAAATATATGTCATTAAGTTGGCAAACTTATAAGCATTAATTATTACTTACTTTATATATATGTTTCATAAATATACAATCATCTTTGATTAAATTATAAACACAAGGATAAAAATATAAATTAAAATTATATGTATGTACAACAATTAATTGTAAATTTGGTAAAGTACAAATACATATGTATCCATATATTTTTTTACATGTACATAATTTATTCTATATATGTATATAGCATTATATACATAATCCTCTTGTTATTACACAATGTATAAATATATAATATGTAATTTACAAATGAAAACTTATATAGTTTTCGTGATTGTATTATAAAGAGTAGATTTTTAATTTATATAAATATTTTTATGTAATTTAAGTATTTTATGTATTTGTATTTATAAATATTTTATGTATTTTTGTTTATATAAATTTACTTAATGTAGTCATATGCCTATTACGTAATTGGAAGGTGAGTTGTGAGGATTGTTACATTGCATGTGTTGGATTGTAACTGTTACAATACATGGTGGAAGTATTTAATCATCTGAGGAAGGCACTTGTACAAGCATTGTGTAGCTAAAATTATGGCTGATTTTGTGGCCAGTTAGGCTGGCCACAGTGGAGGAATTGTAAATTATTTTATTGGTATTTCACCATCATTACAAGGCCTAGTTTGTAAAGGGAATTGAAGTGATACTCAACTACAACAATAGATTTATTGGGATCACATATAATTTCCATTACCATTAGTTAAAAGGATTCCAGAATTAACATTAATGGCCTATCTAAAATTTTGTTGGTTTTTTTTATGCTAATATGTTGTCTCTAGCAGCATCGTTTGGTACTTATTGGCCAAGAATGACACATTTCTATGGTGTTGGATGTGTGGTGGCTAATTGATTTAATAGTTGTATATTGTAGTATGGAAGTAGAAATATGGAGTATAAATTCTTCGTAAGTTTTGGACTGCTGTGGCTAATGAAGTAATTTAAATTCCTGACTGAAATTTGAATATTTCATGTATACTATGTCATATCATACAAGAAATTAAACACACAAAGTTTGTGGAATATGGACAATTTATACGAATTTAACAAAGAATGCAACCACACATAAATTGAAAATTGGCTGCAGCTAAACTTATATAAATTCTAAACTTCTCTCTTTACTCTAATACAAGCTTCTTAGATCATAAATAAAACTAAAGGAACATCAAAAAATGACATATAACACGACACAACAGAAGTTTAAACATAGAAAAAAGTATCATCTAAAATGGAATAACATACAAACAAAGTAGCAGGGACCTTATTGCAATCTCAAATTAAAAACTTATATCACTCTTCAACAACCCCTATCAAGCATCTCCTAATGACTCCACCCATTCCCTCTTCTCCTCATCACTCATTAGAAGGAACATCCTACGACATGTCTTCCTCAAGAGAGAGTCTTGAACTTTGAAGAAAAGACAGCGGGGTAAGCCTCCCATAGTTTTCAATGATGCCATGCAAGCTTCAACATTTGCAATTGATTTTTTCTCCAACTTTCTAGCCTTTGCACTGTTAACACAAGCCCACACATCTATTGCCTCATCGATTCTTGATGAACGGTTACTGTTAGATTTATTGGACTTGTTGCTCGGATTGGCACAATGAATGGGTGGTTAAGACAGATTAATAGGGACTTGAAGGTTTGCGTCTCTAGATTGAGGGGTAGGAAACATTAATGCAGAATCATTTAGGTTCGGCATATCGAGTTCTACATCCTTTTCACTATCAATTGGTGGTTGGGAAGAAGACCTGGCACCACTCTTATTAGCAACTATGTGAAGGAACATTTCTATGCACAAGTTATAGTATGGAAGACCTCGCCTCTTTATATAACTCTCTTTCGGGTTTTCCTATAACGAGGACCACACGACACATTTAGTTAGTGTCATTATAAAAAGGCATTTATGGAATATAACAAGTGTACATAATGAGCATATGCAAAACTTTATCTATTACCATTAGCCACTTAGCCCATTGCTCCTCTGTGGCTTGCACTGTGACTATATTACTATCCCACCAAAAACTAGTGTGCTTTGTTATTAGGTCATAAAATTTTCTTCAAAGAAGACACACCATAGACAATTTAGTTTTTAGTTGATCAACTTTGAAGTGAAAGCTAGTACGTGCATACAACTCTCTTTGGATCTCTAGCTAAATTGTGGTAGTGAAGGTTGTTGAAATTAATTGGCCCCTGATGAACTGATCATGCATTGGCTCAATCAAGATAAACACAATGGGCAACTTTTACTTCATATCATATGCCCTATTGCGAAATCTTTGCTGTCGAGGAGACATCTAATGAGATTGGTGATTAAAGTTAGATGAGGATAAGTTAATATAGTACACTTTACGTGTTACCTGACATAAGAGGAGTAGTCGCAAAGTTTATATATCTTGATACTACAAAATTTTGACCTTAACAAGAAGCATAATTCTATGTACAGGGTGAATGGCCATGTATTGACATCTACTTGTAAGCGTACACAACACATCACTGCCATCTACCTTTCATCCTATTTTCTCCATCCCAACAACACCCAACATTCAAGAACTCAATAGGATCTACATATTACATAAACATATTTGATACATGAAAAATTGACAGCAACTCATTTTCTTGTGTGGTTTTATGTTGTAACATAATAAAATGCAAACATGGTCTCGGAACAAATAAAGAAAGCCAACTAAAAGTTAACATATAACACCAGAACAACTAGATGTAAGTTCTAACTTCATTCATATTCCTGACATTGCTACCTTTGCACATTCAAGTGGACCAAAGCTCAACAGTGACACAAAACACAAGAACAATTGCATGTACAATGAGGAGTAATGATGTTCTTCAACACATAATTCAGTATAATGTGGTAACAACCATAAAAAAGTAAAAAATGTGCTTCACAGGTGATATTTCAAAATACGAAAACATGTATTCTAGTGAAGGTAGGCCTCAATATGCACATCAGAACACAACTTCACGTTGGCTAATAGTAACCCCTATCCCTAAATCACAACCCTCCACACAAGTGACCAAGAATCAGCCACACAACAGAACGCAAAAAATCGCAAAATCTGAAACACACACATGTCTAAATAGATTAGAACCTATGTACTGCAGGGAAAACAAGTCTAACCACATTTGAACTGTAGACTACAACACCTAAATCAAGACTTTATGCTACAAACATACACATAATATGTAACCCATACTAGAATGGTAGCACTTGGTGGGTATAAAACTGGGATCGAGCTGATAGCAAAATTAATTTCTACATTCCTTCCACCTGAAGCCCTAATAAACGCATTGGAAAAGGAGGTGTAACCGTTACAAAGGAAATCAACACCTTCCGATGCTTCTGTGGTTGTGTTGGTGGGCTATTCTCGCCAAACGATGAAATGATCTACCCCTTTGTTGTTGTGCATGAGCAAAGTTGTGGGGATGTCAAATTTTGGAGGGTTTTTTATTTGGGGGAAAATGAAAACATTACAATATGAGAAAGAAAATCTTGCTAAATATTTTTTTTATTGTTTTTTTTAACAATCGATTGATGTGAGTTTAAGTTTGATTGATTTGTGTTTACCTTTTTCTAATAGTTGAATGGAATAGGTTGAGTAGGTTTGGGAATGGTTAATTTTACTGGGAAATGCGAAAATAGAAATGAAAACTGGAATTGTGTTCCCCGAGAAAGGCTTTATCCAAACAATTTTCGAGTTTCAAACACTAACTTCGCTGGGAATGGGATGTAGAAATAAAACCAAACAGGCCTAAATGGACATAATTGAATCTGATATTGTTTCACCATCCAAACAGATGGTGAAAATACAAATTTACCCCTTTCTCATAGCTGTGTGTCGCGGTCAGAACAACAGTCGTGTGCGCTGTGTCACAGACCGTAACTCAGAATCCTCACAATTTCAAACAAAGCGAGGAAAACTATTGGCTCCCTTTCTTCTCCAACCAATTACAACCTGACACGTACATATATTCCTACCCTTCCGCGTCAGATTTTCATTTCAATTTCCCGAATATACCCCTACTCCCTCTTTTTTTTTTTCGTTCAATCCGCTTCTAAAAATGCAAGTTTGGAAGATTTCGTGGCCAAACATCTGAAGCTAAAACACACAGTTCACACACCTCTCTCTCTCTCTCCCGACATACTCTCTCTTCGCTCTCTCTGCCTGTTCGTGCACACATATATGTATGTATTTGTACTTGCTGGCTGTGAAATTTGACGAGTTGGAAGGCAGAGTTTGGGGATAGGGTTTTTGCTCTAGAGTTAAGAGTGTTGAGGGGCTAGGGTTATGAAGGAAAGCGTGGCCGTTCGATTGGGGTTGAGTTGAGGGGAATCTACGGTGAGGATTTCGTCTCCGAATGGAGGGAGGTAGCGTCTCTACACTTACTTCTTCTGGTACTCTTCATTTCCTCTTTGTTTTTTCTGTTTTCTTTTTTTTCCTTTTTTTTTGGTTTTTCTAAATTAGAATTTGGACGTCCTTGAATTCATCGATTGAGCTTTGAGACAAAGTTTCAAATTTGAGGCTCTTTGGAGTTCTCCGTGAAGTTATGTTGGGGACTTGTGAATTTATTTTCAGTGGTGGAGTAGTTGCATTCCACATGTTTCAGTGAAGAATAAACTGTTTTTGGAAGAAATAAAGGAAATTCATATTCTTTATCTCATTTCAGTGCACTTTTAGGGTTTTAGGTTTTCGAGGGTCTA
>JACGDI010005334.1:423642-480982 GCA_014898725.1 Jacaranda copaia | reverse complement strand
GTTTAGGACACATTCATTTTGTGGAACTTGTTAATTTATTTGGTTTCTTATATTTATCTTTGGATTTTGCTTCCTTCTAAGTTTGGTTTGAGGATATGTGTTTCTTCTCTTCTGAATATTTTGATTATTTTCCATGCAGCATCTTTTTTCTCTTCTGTTTCCAATTAAATTACATTTTAGTATTCTAGTTTTGGTCTTTTGCAATGATCTGGTTATTACATTGTTAGGCAAGAAAAAACTGAACTTCATTGAGCTTGTAAGGACAGAAAAATACATGTACAGTAGGAATGTGTTAATGGATAGCAAGTCCGTGCTGGAAAATGGTGAAAGTGAATTCTATTGTTGATTGAAAGTGCATATTAGTGTATAGGCTTGGAGACCAATCACTCCTTGTGTGTCCATGTTCATTGAGAACAGAAATTTCATTCCTTTGTAATTTCTGATTTTTCATCTTGATTAGGTCTGATTCAGAATTGAAAACAAGATGCAAAAATTTCTTAGTGAAACACATGTAATTAATGAATTTTCTGTCAAGTTCAACTGTTTTTGAGATCCTATTAGTACTGTCATATATGATTTTAGCGAACATGTGCTTGGCTTTCTTTAACTGGCTGTTGGATGTTTGTTCTTATTTCTTGTGCTACTTTGTTTGCTATGTCTGCTTGTTTGTTGTTTCCCATGGTGCTATGGTGAGCTTGGATGTCAAGTCTATGTGACTAGCATATATTTATTTCTTTAACATTGATTTTCCTTCCCTGCTGAACTCCTTTTTTCTTTTAGGGATACACCGATGGATTATAATGACAATGACTATGAAGGCCAGAATCTTCACTTAGCTGGCGAAGAGAGCTCTAAAATCTCTTCTGTTTTAAGACCATTTGCTCTTCCCAAGTTTGATTTTGATGATAGTCTCCATGGGCATTTGAGATTTGATAGTTTAGTTGAAAACGAAGTTTTTCTTGGTATTCCAAGTCAGGAAGACAATCAGTGGATTGAGGATTTTTCTCGGGGAGGCAATGAAATAGAGTTCACCTCCAGTGCAGCAGAATCTTGTGCCTTGCCTAGGCATATCAATGTCTGGTCTGAGGCAACATCATCTGAATCAGTTGAAATGTTATTGAAGGCTGTTGGGCAGGAAGAAATGGTCCCAGGTGAAAATATGGTCAAGGAGTCAGATCCAGGTGATCAACAGGGTAACACAATGAGACAAATGGAGAATGACTTGAGGCAGGGTGATAAAATTGATGATGGTGGCTGTGGAAATCCTTCATTACTGCCTGCTGAATTGGAGGGAAACCAGAGTGCAGGAGCTGAATGTCTCGACACTGAACATACTTTACAGGCTCAGGAGACAAATTTTTCTTCTTACAGAGTAAGTGTTGATAGTGAAGACAGTAGTTTAGTTGTGACCACTGAAGATCCACATATTGACATGAAGAGAATCATTGATAATCAAGGGGTAACTTGTGGCTTGGTGAATGAATCTCTGTCCATTCAAGTGCAAGAAAACTTACCTGTTCTTGGCACAGAGATTGACAGTACTGAGAGCTCTTCTCAGAAAATTGCTGTTAGTGTTAGGGATTCTGTTGATCAGGATAAAATTAGAGATGTCAGTTTAGTAAGTTCAAGTTGTACAGCAAGAGCCATTTCTGGTTCAGTTGAGGAACAGGAGGAAGGGTGTAATAAGAATGATGAGAAATTGAGTGAGATTGCTGTTGAAACTGATCATACTGAGTGCTCTTGCAAAACTCCTTCAAAGATGGAATCCTATAAAGAAGAGCGTGCAGTAGAAATTAGTGTAATTAAATTTGGAGAAGCTTCTAGTATGCCTGGGATGGGTGAATCTGTATCCACAGATGATGGGTGCAAAGAAGTTGCATTGGTTGTTGAACCTGCAGGTGGCAGTCAACATGGAACTGTGGTATTCTCTTCAGACACAGAGGTTAAACATCTGTCTGCAGGTTGTAGCATATTGCTTGAGAAGCCATCTGTCTCCCACCATGGAGAAGGTATTGAGGGGCTTGGATTTAAAGACAGTGACATTGTCTCACCAACAATCTATGGTAACACTGAAGTGAAGCAGGTTCCTGTTATCCAACCATCGGATCAGCACAAGAGTCTTGTTAGTAATGAAGATATTATGATTGGAAGTAACAGCTCTCTTGAAGCTCCACGTGCTGCTTTTGAGCCTTCTACGTTGCATGAGGTACCAGGAAATCCTTTTGAGAAGGATGGTGAAAGCAACATTAATCATGAAGATGGGCCTGATAACTTGACACGTTCCACCTCTGCTAGTGAATGTATTGGGGAGAAATCAGTGATTGATGATGTGGGAGATGCCAGAGATACTGCTGTGTTACAGAAAAAGAACACAGAGAATGGGGATAATGTTCCCCCTCCCTTGATAGCCAGGACCACACAGATGTGCCAGGAAGATGTTATTTCTATGCAGGTTGACGCTCATGAAAGTGACCTGGATGTTTCTGCCTGTGGAAAAGAGGACAAGAAGTTGCCTCTTGATTCTAGTGATATGGTCCATGACAATGAAAAACAAGTGGGATCCAGTTTTTCCAGTGAGGGAGTTAAAGCTAAGATTACTCAATCACAACCCAACAATTCTACTGGGGATTGTCCATGTATGTTTACTTCTGTGCTGTATTATCTTTTTTATTCCTCTCATTTTGGCATTGGTATGATGATGCTTGGAAGTCTGCCATCCCATCAAAATGTACTCTTTAATTTGTATTATATGTTCAACTGTGTTGCAGCATTGAATACCAAGGTTGAAGATACAAAGTCAACATCATCACGTGTTGAAGGTGATGAATTAACTGACTGTCATGAGCGTAACCCATCTTCCTTTGATATGGGGTACAGGGATCAGCATAAGGAAACCGCACATGAAGTCCCTAAACAACCAAGTACTTCACTTTCAAAGGAGTCCTTGGAGTCAACTGAGCTAGTCCCTTCTATTGAAACTGAGAAGGGTACACTGATTGATTCTGCAGCCGCAGAAACAAAAACAAGTGATCGATCTGTTCCCATGGCAGAGACTGCTACTGTTGTCATGCCTGATGAAGTCTGTAAGGAGCTGAATAAAAAGATGGAACATTCTGCCAATGACACGATAATGGAAGATGATGGTGCTGAAGCTGTACCCACTGAGAGGCAAATGGAAGCAGAATCAGAAAGAAACTGTGGAACAAATTCTTCAACACTGTCAGGTGAATTATTCGTTATTTCTAAAATCATGTTTTGCTGTAATAGAAGCAAACCTATGTTAATTGATTGCAGACTTGGGCCCCTTGTTCTTTTTGTCTATCATGTCTTTCCACGGTTCAAAGGTGCTATAGGTTACCATCTTGGAGGGTGCTGTTCCATAATGAGTTCGTGGAATAGGGGAATAGCATTGTGCATGTATGCATCTATGGCCGCATATTATATTCAAGGAAGTTATGGAAAATTCATAAAAATTAGGAGGGTACTATGTTATGCTCAATAGTTGAGGCATTAAAGAATGGTTATCGTGGACTGTATGTCCTAGTCAAAAATTTAAACCATAATGCAGTATAATGAATCTTTAGCATATTGACATAAAATGTATGATATATGTAAAGTCAAAAGTAGTAGTTTTCCATTAAGAACAAATGTATGAAGAAAAGTTCTCTATTATTAATAAAAGAGAAAAACTTGATTCAGCCCTTCTATACTTAATTTATCTGGTGAGGGAGATCTAACTCATCTAACCTAATTATTTGTGATCGAGCTTGACTTGAGTTGTTTGCATTTTTAGAATCTTTTTTCACGTTATCATGCTATAAAACAGAAATAAATGAAGAATTTGAAATGATAGATGCAAGTACTTTTAATATATGGAGAAGATAACAACAATCTGCATTTTAACAATTTAAAGAAAAGTGTAAAAAGTTGAAAAAAAAATATAAAATAAGTCAGCAGTTTGAAGTTTACTGAACAAGATATTCAATCCAACATGAAACCAAAGAGTATGAATTTCTAGCACAAAATGATGCAAGAAAAGTTGAAATAGGGACATTTTCCATGACAGTTATGGGTAAAGCTTTTCTGCTTTTTACTAATTGCTTTGTAAATCGGCTGATCTAACTAATCACATTACTCTGCCCATTATTCTTAATTTCAATTGAGTGATTCTTGTTTTATCAGAAAACCTCCAAAGATTGGATATAATTAAAATTTGATGTGATGAGGAACTCAATCAGAGGTGGGATGAGATTGACCGAGAGTCAATGGTGAGAGCAGCAGTGGGCAAGGAGTTTAAGTCTGAGGCATAAGGAGATAACATGAAGAAATTGATGGGGCTGAATAAAATGGAATTAATTAAGATATGATTGCACCAAAAAGTGCAGTAATGATTGATAAATGGTGAAAAGCAGCTCAAAAAGCTCAAGCTGGCTTGATCTGTTTTCTTACCAATCGTAGGTTGCTGGATTCACCATCTGAACAGCTGCAGCCTTCACTGTACCATATCTAACTTGGCTGACCTTGTATTGGCGATACTTTGAGCAGAGTGTATCTCTCTTCTGCTGTCTTTAAAGAGAACCTTTCTTGTCTTCAACTAATTGCAATTCTTTTGCTCATAATGCTGTATTTTTTATTTGTCAAAATATTGGAGGGAAAACATTTATAGACAAGTGATTATCAATCCATGATAGATCTTCTCAATGCTTCACTTATGATTTCATTGTAAAGAATTTGTGCTACACCCCTCATTATCTGAGTGGTATGGCTGGGTACACTCTCAGAGGCTTTCTTATCTATGCAATGATTTTAGCCTGCATTGGGACCTACTATGGTTGATAAACGGCTTTGTTCTGAATTTCATTTACCTTATGAAGTCTGAAGTTTCCATGTGAAGCAGTTGTTGAGTGGCTTAGCTAAAATGTAATGATAGTTAACTAAGCTTTTGAATGAGAGGTTGGTTTGTCATTTGAGGATCTAACATGTTGTCACGGTAATATATCAAGTTGTTGGTGTGCGTTGTGGCCTGCTTCTGCTTTGTGGCCGAAGAAATAACAAAAGAAGGCCTCAAAAAGTTATCTTCAGTTGGTGCATAATATTTTCAAGGGAATTAATATTCTGTATTGAAAATAAGTTGTGTCTGTGCTTATGGCTCCAAATTGGTAGCAACTAAGTCATTTTGCCTGGATGGATTGTTCTTCAAGAAGCAATCTTTATGCAACCATGAACTATTTTGGCTTTGGAATTCGTCCATTTGCAAGCTGGACCTTTTTTTCCTAGTAGTTCTTTTAGCAACTCAAGCTTCTGCTTTTGATTTGCTTGCAGTTACCAGCTGTTCTGTAGAAATTGATAAATCTAACCCGGTTGCTGCCCCTGGCGCTAGTTGTACTGACATCTCACAAAGTGAAATAAATGAGCAAGTATCCCTTGAAATAAACAATGTTGAAAATACTGATGAAGTACTAAAGACATCCGGGATTTCAGAAGTAAATGTTCTATCTAAAGGAGAGGGGACCTTTACTTTTGATGTCAGGCCTTTGGGAGGTCAGTCTAGAGGAGATTCTGGCAGGGGTCTGCAATCATTTCCGAGAATTCAAGCTTGCAAACTGTCTTTGGTATTCCTTCTACTATGACATGTTATAAGTTTTTAACCTCTTTGTTCTCTGCTTTACTTTCTAGTTTCTATTGTTTTGAATTTATTTTGATTAATTTTTCAAATTTCCTGCCGTGGACTTTTGCTGAAGACTGGTGAAGGATCCCCTTCAACATCTGGTAGCAGGCAGACAGACCCGATGATAGCAAAGGAAATCCCTCATGTTAGTTCTTCAACCCCTGGTTTGTGCCCTCCATCTGGAAATCTCAGTGGTCCTTCTGAGCGTAAAGCAAGACGTGGCAGTAGTAAATCTGGGAAGGGAAGTGCAAAAAAGGGAAATCAGGTGAAAGAAACAACTCCTTTGAGGCAGACTGAGAAGGGGGATAAATCATCTCAGTTTTTGAGTCCATTAGGGACTGGTCAACTCATGACATTTGAAACTGCTGTGAAGCCAAGGGTGGCTGTTTCTATTCCTACGTCCAGCTTGCCTGATCTTAATACTTCTGCTCCATCATCTGCATTCTTTCTGCAGCCTTTTACAGATTTACAACAAGTCCAACTGCGAGCACAAATATTTGTTTATGGATCTCTCATGTGAGTTTCTCAAGTCTTGTGTGAGTTGCAGCACAAAACAGGAAATAGTATTTGGTGGATTAATTTGTTCAGAAGTTCATAAATATCTCTATCAGACACACGAAACTTTCTTCCATCATGCTATTATTTATCAATTTATCCTCTTTTTTTCTGGGTTATGTTTGAAATGATGTCATTTTTGCAGACAAGGAGCAGCACCTGATGAGGCTTGTATGGTTTCAGCCTTTGGTATGTATGGATAGTTAGGTCTTGCTTCATCTACTTTTTTGTTTTTTGGTTAAATCAATACATGGTTGCTGGCTGAGTGAACAATCTGATTTAATTTTCCTTAAAAAAAGATGGAGGCAGGAATGCTTGGGAGCCTTCTTGGCGCGCTTGTGTAGAAAGGCTTCATGGTCAGAAATCCCAGGGAAATAATTCTGAAACACCTGTAGCCTCACGTTCAGGTATGCTATCCTGCTTTTGTGTATTTGCTGTTACAATTTACCATTGGCTGATCAGGGATTATCATCGAAAGATGCAGGTGCTAAAGCTCCTGATCAAACTAATAGACAAATTTTCGCCCAAAGTGAAGTTCTTCCATCCATGGCTGGTCGGGCAAGCAACAAGGTCATCCCTTCTCCTGTTGTTAATCCCATGATTCCTCTCTCATCGCCCTTGTGGAGTATTTCTACTCCATCTGGTGAAGCTCTGCCACCCAGCAGCATGGCCAGAGGGGCAGTTTTTGATTATCAGGCCGTTTCTCCCTTGAATCCTTATCAGACTCCACCCATACGAAATTACATGGCGCATACCACTTGGCCATCACAGGCACCCTTCCCAGTACCTTGGCTTGCCTCTTCGCAAAGTTCTCCCTTTGATATCAGTACTAATTATCCTGCATTTCCAATTACAGAACCAGTAAAATTAAACCCACTTAAAGAATCATCCTTGCCTATTACCTCCGGCACAAAGCATGTATCTCCCATTCCTGCAACTCATAGTGGGGCCACTACCATCTTTGCTGGGGCTTCTTCACTTGACTTGAAAAAGGTGAAAGTATCAAGTGGACAGACTGATGCAAAAACTAGAAAGAGAAAGAAGTCTTCTGGTGTTGAGGATGTTGTACAGATTCCTGTGACTGCATCTCTGGCAGCTACTGTCTCTGCTCCGATAGTAGCTAATCAGTTGTCTAAGAAGGCTCCTGTAGTTGAGGGTCTTAGTCAAATCTCTTTGATTGCTCAGAATCAGGCAGAATCAGTGCCTACACCTATTGTCAGTAGTCATTATTCTACGTCGGTTGCTGTGGCTACCCCTTCTATCTTTTTGCCAAAAGGCACCACCAACCAGTTTATCTCTGTGGTATCATCATCAATTTCTAGTGATCAGCACAAGAGAGGTGAATTAAGTATGGATAAGAGGGCACTAAATATAGAGGGTTTTAGCAAGGTTGAGGAGGCTAAGTTACAGGCACAGGAGGCTGCTGCGCATGCTGCTGCTGCTGTCGGTCACTGTGAAGGTGTGTGGAGTCAGTTGGATCAGCAAAAGAAATCTGGCTTGACATCAGATGCTGAGTCTAAATTAGCATCCGCTGCTGTTGCCATGGCAGCTGCTGCTTCTGTTGCAAAGGCTGCAGCTGCAGCTGCTAAGATCGCATCAAGTGCTGCGGTGCAAGCAAAACAAATGGCTGATGAAGCAGTGGCCAAGTCTGGAACCGTCAATACCACTGACTATGCTACGCTTTTGGTTTCTAATTCCATGACCAACTTGGCGAGTGCTTCAACTGTATCCATTCTAAAGGGTGGGGATCGCAGCAATGCTCCCAGTTTAGCAATATCTGCTGCTAGAGAGGCTGCTAGGAAAAGGATAGAGGCTGCTTCAGCTGCCACAAGACATGCTGAAAATCTTGATGCCATTGTAAAGGCAGCAGAATTGGCTGCAGAAGCAGTTTCACATGCTGGAAAAATTGTCGCTATGGGTGATCCTTTCTCTTTGAGTGAACTAGCAGAAGCTGGGCCGAATAATTATTGGAAAGTCTTGCAGGTGTCTACTGCATCTGGTTCAAAACCTAATGACACAAGTAAAAATAAATCTAGCAGTAGCAATGCTGGAGATGGGCCTAATGTTTGTATGAACCCACTTGAGGGACGCGATAAAGATATACACATTACAGGTCATGTTGTATCTCCTATTCAAAGAGAGTTATCAAAACATATGATGGATGGTCATGTCTCATTAGAGGAGAGTCTTGCAGCTTCTGTCAAGCATGGGGAGAACAGTTTTAAACCTCAAAAGGATAAAAAAGCATCTAACTCAGCTAAAACTGCTGGTGTTGTTTCTGACCCTGATATTGAATCAGGATCAAACCCATTTACTGTAACAAGCATAAAAGAGGGTTCCTGTGTTGAGGTTTGTGAGCTTGCTTTATGTTGAAGTATCTCATGCTTCTTTTAAGTTTCCTGTTTCTGGTTGCATCTTATTGTCAAACAGTTACGTTGCTCCAAGTTGGCATGCTTGGTTTTATTTTTTTCCCCCTCCCTGCATTTCATTGTAAAGAAATTTCTCCTCCATGGTGCGGCAGGTTCTTAAAGATCGTGGTGATTCAAAGAAGGCGTGGTTCTCAGCCAGTGTATTGAATTTGAAGGATGGTGAAGCCCTTGTTTGTTACACTGAACTTCAATCTGATGAAGGTCAGTTTCTGATGTTTGTATATTTGGTAGGAGACTAGTAATTATGTGCTCCAGATCGTAAAACCTGTATAATTTCTTGTGTATCCGCTGTTACAATTGACAAAATCATTTATTCATTGATGTGGCATAGTTAAATAACATTGCATTATACATATTTAAATAGCCTTAGAATGTTTTCAAATAGTTTCTTTTTCATTTAGAACTTGGAAACAATGTAAGGATAGATATAAGATTTGTTAAGAGAGAAAAAAGGAAAAGGAAATGAAGAGACTGATGGGCCACTTTTATCATGAGAAACCTGCATCATACCAAAAAATTGTTGCCATGATCATAACTTTGTTGTTGCAAGACTAGTATTGTCGTCGTTCTTTCAAAATAAAGAAGAATCTATCCGTAATGGGAAGAAATTGCTTTGGTGGGATTGGTTATCTGATAAATGAAGATTGAAGTAGAACACCTTCTGTCTTGTGTTTTTTTTTTAATCTTTTCTCTTGGCCACGTTGTGGATGTGCTCTTGCTTTTAGGCACTGAGCCGCTGAAGGAGTGGATATCAGTAGAAGCCAAAGATGGTGATGCTCCAAAAGTACGCATTCCCCATCCTATGACTGCTGTGCAATTTGAAGGAACAAAAAAGAGACGTCGAGCTGCTGTCAAGGACTACATTTGGTCCGTTGGAGACAACGTTGATGCATGGGTGCAAGATTGGTGAGCACAACTATCTTTGTTATGATAACCGGTTTGGTCTGCAATGGTAGGGTAGTATCTTCTCGCTGATGCTTGAATTTGGTGGTTATCAATATACATTTATTCCCATTAAATCTGGATTTTTTTGCCACTAGCCCATTGATCCATGCTTTCACTGATATCAGGAAATTGACAGGTTCATATTATATGATTAATATTTCTACTCCCTGACTTACTCCTCTTTGGCTTGTACGCGTAGATATTGTTTTAAGTGGTGGAAAATGGGTGAAAAAGATTGTTAACCAACTTGTGGAGTGCATGACATGCAGTAATGCAAGCAGAGTGAGAACTTGAATGGTTAATATTTTTTAGTACAAGCATCCTTGGCATATTCAAAAATAATTTAGATATAGTATAAATCTATCAATTGCATAGGAGAACGGAAAGTATTTTGTTAAACACAAGTATTGCTAGAATAATTACTATGTTTCTGTTAGCTGTCACCAAAGTAATTCTGGGTGAATAGATAGATTGAATTGAAATAAATTGATTGATCACAAAATATAAATAAATAGCATGAGATGATAAATCTACACTTGGGGCATTCCTTATTGGCCAAAAAGCAAATTTGTGACTTTGGACTGAAGTAACTATGAATTTGACCAAACAAATTTGCAAGTTGCACCACAGCTTCTGGCGCTTCAGCTACTGGAGCGGAACTGGTGTGAAGATTTTGTTTGCATAGGTTCAGCAAATTTGGCAAGAATTCCTGATATTTCACTCATGAATCTAACTGAAAATGAATTGGAACAATATCCAATACACCCTTTATCCTTTTGCCCTTAGATGCACCATTGAGCTTAAAGTGGTGGCTGAAATTTAATCCTTCATCAGCGTGTATTGATGATCTTAGGGTTTGGCCTCCAGAAGTGTTTATTGTTTCTTAAGGCATGTACATCGTTTCATTCAGGCATCTCTGTTCTAATTTATTCATTATTTCTCTCTAGTGTTGGTTTTCAGTTGGACCCATGTTTTTACAAATAAAGTTAGGGTCCATGAGGCTGGATTTCAACTCCTAATTGTGTGATCCAACCAAGTGATCTTAGCATCAGATCTGATCTGGTGATGGATCTTAGAGTCTTAGACCATGTTACAAGGGTTTTCTTTAGTGCTTGAGAAATTTTTGTATTTGGCTGAGTTGGCAGAGAGTTGCAAGTGTTTATACTTTAGAGAGCCAGCCCTTTATTGAATGCTTAGTAATCATATTCACATAGTTCTTTTGAATTGGATGTGAATGAACACGCTTGATGTAGTTGGATCTCAAATAAATACACTTCAAACTAAATGGGATTTTTTGTCTGTAAATTCCTCATTTTCTGATTATTGTTTGCTGGTACTTGGTTTTCAAAACGCATGAAAACTGAACTCTTTTGATCTCAATCTCTTCATATGCGTGCACCTTCTGGCCTGTAGTTCGTATCTCTATTCTGCATTGTTTTTGAATTAATGATGACAGACTCAAAAAGAGTCATATCTTGTTTGTGCAAGAAATTCGTGTGAGAAGTTCTTTAGCTAAAAAGATGGTGCTTCACTTTAGTGATCCTGTACGATGTTCTTTTATTTTAATCTGAAACAGCAAGCAAGCTCATTGTCTCTGAAACTTTATTACATGAGACTGAATTACAATATCTTTATTTAATTGGAATTTAGGTCTTAAGCTGGAAATAACAAACTGCTGAACATAAAAACATGATAGTGATTTGGCTTTTGAATCTATGACATTGAGCTCAACTTCATCTCTCTTGTCTCAATGTTGCTTCAGCTGGCGCGAAGGCATTATAGCAGAAAAGAACAGAAAAGATGCAACTGCATTGAGTGTCCATTTTCCAGGTATTTTTTGCTGCGGGTGCTAATAACTGTCCATGTTCAGTGCTTTTGATTTGTAATTCTGATTATATAAAATGACTTTTATGGCATATGCAGCTCAGGGAGAGACATTAATGTTCAAAGCATGGCATGTACGACCAACTTTAATTTGGAGTGATGGACAATGGATTGAATGGTGCAGACCAGGGCAGGATGGCACTTCCCAGGTCTTATATTTTTCTTGTGTATATAGTTTAGCATTGGTTATAGTTTGTGCTATCCTGTCCTCAACTCAGCCATGCATCCTCTTTTCAGGGAGATACACCAGTGGAGAAGCGACAGAAGCTGGGAAGCACTGGTATTGAGACAAAAGGGAAGGGCAAGATGGCTAAGAACATTGATTTTGTAGAAATAGGGAGAAATGAAGAACCAAGATTGCCTTTGTCTGCCAATGAAAAAGTTTTTAATATTGGTAGCACGAGGGAGGAGAATAAGCCCAACATGGTCAGGACAATGAGGTTTGGTTTAGAGAAAGAAGGATCAGGGGTTGTATTTGGTGTACCTAAGCCTGGTAAGAAGAGAAAATTCATGGAAGTAAGCAAGCATTACGTTTCTGATAGGAGCACCAAGACTAGCGTGCCTAATGATTCAGTGAAATTAGCTAAATATTTGATGCCTCAAGGATCAGGGTCTCGAGGACTCAAAAATAATTCCAAAGTTGATTTCAAGCAAAAACAAGTAGCGGAGTCCAAATCCAGAGCTCTGAAGTCTGGGAAACCGCCAAGCATCCCAAGTAGAACTGTATCACGGAAAGATGACTCAACCTCTTCACGTCCTGATGGACGTGATGCTGCCTTATCAGATCATATAGCAAAAGAATCTATAAGCACTGATGAGAATGAATCAGGCGCACAACACCTTGCTGAATTTGGATCTTTCTCTAATGTTGAGGAGACCTCTGGAGGCAGTATGGCATTTTCTTCTCAAGCTCTTCAACAAGAAAATCGTAAGAAAGCAGCAACGAAGAATACTAAATCTGAGCGAGTCAACCAAGGAAAACTTGCACCTGCTAGTATGAAATCAGCAAAAAGTGAAGCAAATGAAAAATTAATTCCTGAAGTTGCTGAACCCCGCCGATCAAATCGCAGAATTCAGCCGACATCGAGGGTAACTTTTTCTTCTCTCTTTCTTATTGTAGTCTATTTCATTTAACTGAGCTTCTTCAGTGGATATACTTCACATATGTATATGCTATGAATACCTCACAATGAAAATCACTGATGAAAACACTGAGATAATGGTTTTTCTTTTATTCAGAATTTCCTGCTGATTGTTACGTGTTTTGGCAGTATTTTTTGTGTGCATACTTGTAATCAGAAATACTTGGTCAGATATACTCAAGTAATTGATCTGTTAAATTTATAAACCAGGAAGTTACACTTGGTTTCTTATGGGGGAAAATCCTGAGAGTTGAAACTTTTATTATATACATTCATCAAGGCAATACATGTGCCTGATGTATTGATCAAGAAATAGATTATATGTGCTTAAAATATGATCATTGCTAGTTGGGATATGATTAAGGTTTTTGACATATCTTGCGCATCTCAATGGGTCAGATTTCAGTAATTATTCTTAGAAGATGTGGACTTTGTTGGACCTTTGACAATCTCAATGAAATTCTGCAAAGAATCTGCAAGTAGAAATTTTCTTATGTAATTATGCTTGCTAAGTATTTGATATTTAAAAAAAGAATACTAAGTAATTGTCTTTCACATTTATTATAACTTATTAAGTCATACCTTGAGCACTTTTGCTCTCATGAAATTTTGTAATGTCATTGAAAAATAGTGTAATTTGGTTATCCCTGAAACTGATGTCCTTTCTATTTATTTGCCATGAATTCCATGGTTGCATTATAGAGGGGTTGGAATGAATGTTCCTTTCTGGTGGCATTAACTGTGAAATAGAAGTTCTTATTGGATTTTGACATTAGATATCAAACACTGAGCTCTTCTAAGCTAATTAATATCTTGACTGCCGTTATTTGGCTTGCTTTCACCATTCCAAGCTGCATGTTTTTTCTGAATTTTGAAATGACCCGAAGCCCAACCTAAAGCATTTTGGTTCTCTCCGTGGGAGCTGCCTATTGAATTGATCAATTTGTGGCCCAAAACTTGGTCATTTACCTTGTGTGGCCTTTGGTTGAGTCTGGGCTCATCCTAAAAATAATGGTAATTCTTCGACGTGTTCTGTTTTCTTTCATGGTTAAAAAGGTGAGGGGGAGTTCAAAACTCTTGGTTATAGTCCTAGACAGATATGAAAGATTTATCAATTTAGCTAAATTGTGTAAATGAGAGCTTAACTTACATTTCAAGTTAACAATCACCTCAACCGTCATTATGAGGGAAATTTCATGCTCTTCCTCAAAAGTGTGAAGACGGTAAACTGGGCTCCATACACCTGGCTTTATGACAATGAGGTGTGGATTCCAAAATAAAAAAGAGATTGTACATAATTGGAGTTCTGATAGCATCTGGAGGAAGCCGATGTGCGCAAACTAAACTGTCATTTGGCCGGAAATGATATTACTCTTTGTATTAGGTGGGATTGCTGGAACCATCACAGGACCTGTACTGAAAGCATCACTACTGCACAACTTTATGAGCCCCATGATTGAAGTTTGATATGTTATCTGCCAATTACATGATTCTTATTTCTTTTGGGAGCATATGGCTGGTGTACCTTTATTTATTCGTCATGATTCAAGTTTCTGCAGTAACATTGTCTATTTTTCTGCGCTAATCTTGTTCTGTCCAGCTATTGGAAGGGCTGCAAAGTTCGCTGATAATCTCAAAAATCCCATCGTCTTCACATGACAAAAGCCACCGAAGTCACAATAAAGGGTCAGCCAGAGGTAATACTAGGTTGTCCTGTTGTCTTGCGTTTGATTGATTGATTGATTGATTGATTGATTGCCTTTGTGTTGTTTCACTTGTAGTGAAGGATCATCAAACTGACCACGTGCACATTCTTGTTTCTTGCTAGGGAAATAATGATCGTGGTTGAATGACAAGGACAGTATCAGAGCTGACTCCTTTTGCCCGCAACCACAAAAATGACCAAGATTGCCCCCCTGTAGTTGTTTTCTGTAGAGTTGATTGTTATAAAAGTGGATATAAGTGAGAATGCAAATGCTCACTTTGTTATGCTTCAGATGTAAAATTTAGGCAGTAGATGTCAATATTGGTTTAGTTGGCATACAGAACTAGATACTATGTTGGACTTTGTGTTACCCTGAATGAATAGGAGGCTGTAGTATATGGGAATTTGTGTTAGTTTGCGTAGGCATTGCTGAGAGCTCTTAAGTTATTCAACTTGCATGTTTGGTAATTATGATTCTACTCTGATTTCAAGTTTCCCTTCTCTCTCCTGGTCAACAATGATTCTTCTCTTCTGATTAATAATATAGGTAGTGTGTGTTTATTTAGCAGAGAGTATTAAAAAAGTACCAACGAAGGGCTGTAGTTAGAAGTTCACAACAAATGATAAAGATTGCATATAACAAATAGCATTTCAAGCTCGAAAATGAACATGCTGCGGTTGATATGCTCCTAAAGATTACATACGGTGGATTTTCAAGCTGGGAAATTAAGCACATTGTGAGTGATGTGTATAGGGAAAGCTGAGAAGAGTGGCTCTGAAAGTTTGTGTGTTCTTTGTATTGTTGTGATAAGGGAAAGGTAAATAAAATTATTTTTAGGTTAATTAACAAACCAAAATCTTGAAGGGAGATAGTATCATTACTGCTTATTTCAACACTAGAAGTAAGTGTTCTTTCTTTGATTTTCTTTTATTCAGATTTACCCTCAAACTCCTGAAGTTGCAACTTGCAACTCATTCATTCTTTTATCAAATCCCAGAGGCATGATCTGATCATGGGAATGGCATTTTATCATGGATCCCGTTGACCAGACAAATAACAATGTCAAAACAAATACACCTAGCTTAGTTGGTTGGCAGCTCTGCATCGTAAACTGCATTTCATTGCTTCTACCCAGAATACGATTAATCCTGTGTTAGCAAAGGACAAATAATTCCCAAAAAGGAAGCAATCCAATTCCGTTTGGGAAGCAGCAGGAACAAGAATCAAGTCGAAAAAAATAACTATAAAAACAGAGAGCAGAGTACTTGACACTCATGATAAGGAGCATATAATATACATATAAACAAGAGTTTATCCGCAAAGAAAAACAGACAGCAAGTGATATATATGAAAAATTGAAGGTCACAGATAATGGTACAGGTGAGCTATACATGAATCCCCACCCACTGTTTTCAAACCGCACAGCCACTGATAGTTGCGTGTATAAGTTGTGCATGTGTCATCAACTTATCAAAAACAAAAAAAAAAGGTACATGCATCATCATATATTGAGTAAAAATTGGGCACAGGAAAACAGCTGCATATCTATGCTAACAAACCATCCATGGCAAAGTTGGTAATAAATTAGGAGGGGCTGGTGACCTAATTGGGGGTTTCATCTAATCAGACAAAAAATCTTCATGATCGGTCTCCTCTGCAACAGAAATGGTATTATTTCTGGTGCTTCGCTTTTCCCGTTTCAACAAACTCTTTCCACTTTGTTCATTGCCAATGTATTCATCCATAGACGCTTCAACAGAAACATTCACAAACCTATCCAAGTTTTGATGTCCTTTGTATTTGTTTACAGCCAAGTATTTGGATGGTTTCTTGCAGATGCATGCAGATGGATATTCATGGAACTCCCCTCTTCCAGGTCTCATCTCTTCAGGTTCTCCCATGAATCCTCTTTGGCTTGACTTTACCTTTCTTGAAAAGGTACTCCAGTCCATTTCGTTTCTTGCAGTGAACAAAGCACTAAGCCTTTTAGCATTCGGTCTGATTGTCCTCTTGTGACCCATGTACCTCCTTCAAAAAGAAAATCAAGGCAATATATAAATTCACAAGTCAATGGTAATTTAATGTAAATGTAACAAAGCTAAACACGTAATAAACCACAACAGTTTATACTGCAATGAAACCAAACACCACTATGCAAAAGGGATTAATTTTCCACCTTAGTACTTCATGCAGAAAATCAAGTTTCATCATTTTTGGAAAGTTTGAGCTTGTTCAGTTTGTAGTGTTATTTTACTTGATTGATTTCAGGCATGCATCAAATAATATGGAGATATTCTAGAATCTGCTACAAAGTTCCTGCACTGATTTCAACATCAAAGCATCATTAAAGCTAAATCTCATATGACTACCATTCCTTTGGGGTGCCAATTCTTGCCAGATTTCAACACCGAGAGGCATCCAGGATTGAACCACAATTTATCCTAATGAAAGCACATAGGAATAAAAAATGTAAATTACTGCCATCCGACGCATATTTTTCCAAAGTGCACATTACCTTTGTTTGGTGCATGTGAATCCAAGTTCTTTGAAATATCTGATAAAGTATCTTGCATTATCTTGCTCACAAAACAAATCAAATAAATAATTTAAACTGTATGCATGCACAGACCGACATTGTAAGATATCATTTGACACTGTACCAAAAATTGCCTCCCATTTTTGAATAATTGTGCTCCCTTTGTTTTCCACAATTCTGTTCCTCTTTCTTTGTAGGTGATTTCCACAAATTTGTTCCATAGCTTAAAATGCATATCTACTTTCCAAAAGTATCTTTATATAATATTACATTATAGTCATGACAGACAAGGGCAGATACAATTACTTTTTAAAATAAAAATGTAGAAAATGCACCAGATTCCTACATCTGAAATCTTTCCTCGAAAAAACACAACCTTCATTGAAATTGGATGAGCAAAATAAAAGAGAACTTCAGGTTTATCTAACCCTAAAAATATCTGGCCTGTCTGCTTCATCTTATATTTTCATTGGACTAGGTTTGCTGGGCAAGGTATTCTTCACCACAGCAGATGATACAGCAAACAAGAAGAAAAGTAAAAGAAATATTTTATCTAAAAAGCCCATTAAAGTTTTTTGCAAACTTGAACACCCATCAACTTTTCACTCCAAAAGACTGAACAGCTAATTTTTGACTCAATTGCCCTTAATTTATTAAATTCATTAAATTATTCTGAACATATTAAATTCAGAAATTTAATAAATTAGCTTTTTCTAATAGAAAATTTTCTTTAATCTTCTTAAATTGATTTCTACCAATGATGATTTTAAGTTTAATAAATTAACAATTTTGGATAAGTATATTTCTTTAATTTTAAATATATATAAATTACACTAGAAATACTATTAAATTTCTAAAATCAAATGAACCAAACAAAAAGATTAAAGTTTTTTTAAATTCATAAAAATTTTCTTATATTTTTACTACAAATAGAGTTGAAAAGAATTAATTTTTATAAACAAAATGATTTTCTAACGTGAGATATTCATGGGTAATTTTGTCCAAAACTAGAGCCAAAGTTAATAGTTGGACTTTTTGGAATAAAGAGTTGAGAAATGGGTAGGTTAGATTGAAAATTCAATTTTTAGATATAAAATTTTAGGGGGGTTTTAGTAATTTTTCCCAAAAGATAAAAACAAAGAAAAGACTCAAACAGATCTAGCCCTCAAATGATGAATGCATATAAACAAATCTTAACATATAATTTCCCTCGATATATCTTTTTAACTTCACCAGCTTCCATATTAAACCCAAGCATAATTTATGAATTTCCCTTATCCTTTGTTTGAGGGGTGCAGTGATGTTTCTCTATGAACCACGGACCATATAAACAACTCTAACATGGAGTATTAACTAACACTACATTAATAATATACATAAATGCATATACATACATGAAATAATGAATGTGTGTATGTTTTGAAGATGCATGTTTATTTCTGAATTTATTATCTATGGTCTGACTGCTGCTTTAATTTTAACTTGAATATTCTTGTATTAAGGGCACACCTCCTTTTAGCACACTGATGTGGAACTTTTACAACACCATGCAACAGATGCTATGATTGTAGTTGTTCAAAAGGATTGATTCAACAACAAAAAGTAGCAGCAGAAGAGTTGTTTAATTGGCAAAGAAATTTCTCGGGCACCAAAAAAATCAAGCCCTTAAAGTCATTTTCTCCCAGATAATGGGGTATATCTGTTGGGCTACATCTCAGCAGATTGGTAAAATGTACCTAAAAGCTTACAATATAATTGCATTTGAGGCACCTCTGTCAGGTCAGAGGCTTAAACATACTTGGATATGCATCAAATGTCATGCCCCAGGTGGGGTGCACAGGGAAAGAGGTGCAAATGAAACTCCAATACAATAAACTCTGCTAGCAGTTACTTATAAACCATTTGGACTTCCTCGAAAACATATGTGGAATTCTACCACAAAGGGTTTCTGGATCAAGTGATTCACTCTTCATCTCGACATAGAGTAAATTCAAACACAAACATCTAGGAGACCCTCATGCAAATGTTGGCTCAATATTAACATATATCCCCCACCCAAAAAGGGAATTAATCATGGATAAATTTGGCACGCTCTTGGATCTTAAATTTACCTCAACTCGCTACTGTTACCCCAGAAGTTCATTTAATTGCTTTTCTTAACTTCTTTAGTTCTACCTCGTCTATAGTTGTTGTGCTCTATCAGCTGGAAAAGGGAATTTATCTACAGTGAAATTCTATTAATTAAACAGAATTAGCATCACTGTAGTGCCATTTGAAAGAAGATTGTTTCCTTAATACTTACCTTCGACCAGCTAGGATTTTTGCCATGTTGCCATTGTTGTTGGTGACAAAGACATCACTTTCATCACAGACAATGTAGTCGATGGCAGCCAAACGAGAAGAAAATGGAAGAAGAGACTTCAACTCTTCACCGGCTAACATATCCTTTGTGTAGAAGTTTGGAAAGAGCTCTTTAAGGGGCCTCAAAGTTTCTTCCCCACCATATATTTCTCCAGATGCAACATAAATATACGTGTTATTGTCAAATTCAAGTGCCCGCAATAGCAAACCCACCTCATGAGGGGTCAAAGGGCACTTCCCTCGTGTTCGTTCTTCATCCGGACTCAATTCCTGAAGCAATAAAGCACAAAATTTTATTTCAAATGATAGTCCATCAAAAGAAAAAGCATGTTTTATTAACATTTTAGTTTCAGGACCAATATATCAATAAAAATCTACAACCACTCAAGGTTGAGACTTGAGTTTCAAGGAAACCGCACTTTCGGTCATTTCTTTAACAGTAAGACAATAACCTTTACAGGAATCAGAATCTTACAGGTAATGTTTCCCACCGCTTTCTTATCTCACCCAGCTCATGTCTTTCTTTATCACCCCCACCATAGTAACAACCAGAAAATGCAAGCATATCAGGTTCGAACCTACAATTACATTTCACAAAATCAAGCAGTAGCATAAAAAACATACTGTAAATTATATTCTTCGATATCACAACATTCAAGATGTAATAAATAAAGCATACAGTGTACAAGCAAACATATGGAGAAGTATACGTTCTTCAAGCATCAAGGTGACAGATAATAGTATGTGATGTACATGTAATAAGTGATTCATTACACTAAGTATCCAGCATTGGGGAACATGTGAACAGAAAGTGCACAGACTTTTCCTGAATCTCAGTAATGTGCATGCCATGTTGCAGTGATTCAACATTAACATTACGTTATTGTAATCTTATGTTTTCCCCATATCAGGAACATTTAGAACCAAGCAGGTATGCGTATCTCCAAGGGAAATAATCAAGAAATCAACACAAACACATGACCTTCTTTAGAACATTATTTTCATATTGACATTACTTCACTAATGAATTTCGGCAACATGCAGATTCAAAATTAAATTGGGTTGTGCAAGAGTGTACTGCAGAGAGGGGGAATGGTGGAAGACCATTAGGGTTGAGAAAAAATGTTCATCATTTATCTGAGTTCAACTGGCAGTTTATATCACACAGAATCATCACATCTTGCGGCCAGCAGAGTTCAACGTAACCTGACTGGCTAATGCCAGCACTAGAGGTGAAATATGACAATTCAACTAGGAGAGGCACAAAGCTATCAAGATACTTGTTTTCAACATATATGTACATATCCCTCATATTAAGCAAGAAGCCAAGGAAAAATCTGAACTACAATATAGATTTACTGAGTTTGTCCAAATGGATGATATCACATGTATACCTTAAGTTTCTCTCTTGTACTGGACATATTCTTTTGCATACATTATCAATGTAAATGACAGCTTACTGCAAAATGAAAAGGGACTCCAATTTGCAATAAAATAAACACTGGTATATTATGATTGTGTACAATGCTCCATGCCAAAAGAAAAAAATAAGATGTCATGCCAGCGTAAGTTCAGGCATATTGATTTCTGAATTTTCTCTCGTAATTGTCATATTGATTTCTGAATTTTCTCTTGTAATTGCCATGAAAATTTCAGTTTTCACTAGTTGGATGAGGAACTTCATCTTCCAGAAAAGAAAAGCCCATGAGCTTTCTCTGGAATACATAAAAGACATCTCATTCTCATCCACTTCAGCCTTTCACATTGCCATTGGGCAGGCATTCCATCACTATTTACTAAGAGGTCTTTACATCAGTGCCCCTAGATATCTACACCAATATTGTAATTAATATGAAATTATTGTTTCCAACATTGTATCTTTATACCATTTGACAAACAGTAACTATCATCTATCTTAGTTTTTCCGTAGTAAACTTTGAATAATCTGGTGCTCTTTGGCTAAATTAATTTCATGAGGTATCCATTTGAATTGATCACAAGAAAATCAGAGTGGAATATTAATGAATCATTAGGTGACGCTCTTAGAATCAATTTTCTCAAAATATCAAAATCTCGACCAAACAAAACCGAGCAGATCATGCGAAGGGGCTTCCTCACTAATCCATACTCCATGATCTGAAAAAAGGAAACCTTGAATCTTCTTTAAATTATTCCAATCCAAAAAACACTTAAATTGATTGTTGAAATAGTTTGCACCAAACACATTATTGAATCACTTTAATCAATTAATCAATACTCAAGTCCAATAAATACCATCAACCTCCACCCTGCTTTAATATACAAAGTAACAAAATGAAAAAAATCTATGCATAAGTTCAAAGCCTGAATGGAATAAGAAAGAAAAAGTGCCTAAGGAGATAATCACCCATTACTAAGTGACCATTTCAAGAATGAAAATGGGTAAAAAATTAGTACAATCAAAAGTCTTCCTGTAATGAATCAAATAAAATGTAAATTTTGGTTTAGTTTCAAGAAGAGCATAGTGAAGCATATTTTCCATTAACTTTTTCTTCATGTTTTCAGTCCCAATATTTTCTATATCTTATGATAATAAATTAGCAGAGCTCCATGTTTTCACAAGATAATTTCAAATTGCTAGGAAGAAAAAGATCAGTAATTTTTAAGATGATGCATGCCTCAAAGATTAAAGAGAAACATTCACTTACCAGTATAAGAGGCACTGTATTGCTAAAAATCCTCAAAGATGACAAGGTCAATTAACTAAATGACTGCAGTTTGTTCCCTTTTTATTTGGTAAGATGAGTTTCATCAAATGATTAAGCTCTAAAACATGGATCAAATATAAAAATTAACCATTCACAGACCCACACTAACTGTTACCTATATTCCCTTTTGCCATCTGGAGGGAGGTAAAGGCAGCTAAGGAGGTGGTAGGAAAACAATTAATAAAAGATATGGTAGTCCATGGTGCACCAAGGATCAAGGTCTTAAGACCTTAAGAACAAAACACAAACAGCCTTTTGAATGCTATGACGAACCAATAACCTTTAGCAAATGTAGGAGACAACAAACAAATTCAAGATATCAAAGAGGATAGCACAGTTTACACATAGCTCAAATAGCAAAGAGGAACCAAATTTTGAACATATCATGATCTAAGTCCTAATTACTAAACCAGAAAAAGTTAAAACCAGAACTAATTAGGGAACTGCAGAGCTCCTCAAGGAAGAGCTTCTAAATTGCAGAGATGAACTAATGATCTAGAACTAGAGAAGAGCTTGTGTAATTGCACCTTTAATTTCATAAGAACCATCTAAGTTTCAACTATATGCATGATGAAATGCCCTAGCAATTCATGATAGTAAAATGCACTGAGGAGGTGAGAATATAGGCAGATAATCAATTACTCAATTATGACAAGAAGACCCTAAAATCAAAAGGAAGGCCCTTAATAAGGTATGCCTTTTATGCAACTTCAGTGAGGTGACAAAATCAAATTAAAAATGTTTCCTCTTATATTAGATCATAGGCCTTGTTAAACAAAAATCCATTCAATGAAGAGTGACAATCACTGTGTTAAGTCCATATAGAGGCATCAAGATTTCCATCGGAAGGACAAGAGCAATAATGGTCTTGTGTACATTAATCAAGCAACTTATCAAGTTATACAAGAACAAAAGAAAGATTAAAAATTTCAGAAATTTTCTTCCAACGCTTGCAGGTTAAAACTTCATAAAAAATAAGAATGCTCACAAAGCAAGGATTTCAAACCTCAAGTGAATAGCAATAAACCGTTTTGCCATTTTCTGCATGCGTGTGACAATCCTCTGACCCAGATTCCTTATAGCTTTACTAAATCTTAAAGCATGATAATTAACCCGACAACGCAGCTTTTGTAGGTCTTCATCAAGGTCATTTGCAAGCCTGTAATCGAACTTTGTCAACTGAACAACCTGCATTAGTTTTGTAGTTTATTTGTTAAACAAAGTTGCTAGTGAAAAGCTTGTGCTCCACTAATAAAAAAACCTATTCTCAAGAGATCCTTTCAAAGCTATAGGACATGACTTCGGCAAAATTTCACATCTCGCAACTAGAAAAGAATATATTAGATAACATTTAAATACTCTATCCATCACCATATTATAGCTCCTATTTGACTTGACATGAAGTTTTGGAGGACCGAAGAAAATTGAGTTTTTGGTATTTTTAAACGATTGCCCTCAAAAGTAGTGGTTAGAGTTAGTAGTGTTCAGATGTTGGCATAAATAAGACGGCAGTTTTGGGGGGGGAAAGAGTTTCCATTTTAGGAATTGGAACCTTAGTTTGCAATGTCCACAAAGGAAATAGGAGTCAAATTTTCTTTTAGTTGCTTTGATCAGAATCCCAAGCCAGAATTGCATAGAATCTTGCCACAGCAGATGGACAGACCAACTTCTAATCACAATTAGTTATTTTACAGCATGCTAAAGAGCTTAAAATCAAGAAGCAATTATCTGTATCACATTCAACCTTATTCATCAAACAAGCATCTGAATTAAGATCTTTTCACCACTTCTTGCCTTCAAAAGTATTGTGGGTATAAATATAACTAAGCACTGTTTTCCTGCTAAAGGCCTTTGTTTTGGGGAGATGACCACTTTGTCAAACCCAAAAAAGAATAAGGAAGAAAGCATTTTTTGACAATTCTTCAAAGAGGACTTGGAAGAAAAAATCCCAAAAATTTTTCCCCAATCATATACCAAAATCAGAATAACAAAGGGTGTGTACAAGTGGTAAGTAGCTGCAGACTAAATTTCGAATTTGAGAGCATATGTGAATGCAAGTGCACTAAGCACCGACAATCTCCAATTCATGCTACAACAACTTATGCAGAGCATCCATGTTTTAATGTCAAATCATAAGATTCAGATGTTTTTCAGTAATTAAATTAAAGTTAATCCTGCTCCACACAATGTTTTCCAAATATTTTACTGTTATATTTTCACTGAAGTTGAAACTAAATTTTTAACTAAGAGATGCTTGACAAATCAAGTAAAATAGTTGGTTGGACCATCACACTCCACAATTCTAACCCAAACAAGAGTAAATGCAATAATACGGGTGTGGGAGTGCCATCATGCCTAAAGATGGTGTCTAAGGCAGTAACAAGCAGCACAACTCTTCCACCTCCCTTTCATGACATTCCTAGATGATGGACCAGACTCCTTGATAAGAAAGGATGAGATTGGACAATCCTGTAGATAGAATAGATCAAAAAAAGATAGACAAAGACTTAAAATTGGATGTATCTAAAGAGAAACCATGCCAATGTTTACAATAAACAAGAGGAACTTAGAGCCAAGGAATCTCTGAAATGAGCCAATGACACTCAAAGTGCCTGCGCAAGCATTCCACTAATCTTGCCTACCATATTCAGCCTTTACAAATTTATGCTACATACTTTGAGTCTAGAGTGAATCACTGCAATCATTTCCAGGCTATGGAAATACATTATGGCAGCAACTTCCAAGGCCTATGCCCCTTTTTAATTGAAAATTTATTTAAGACCTTGAGTAAACCAGCCACAAGCTCTAGGCTAATGCGCTGATGCAGACAATTGGGCCAAATCAGGAACAATAAAAAGAAACTCGTAAATATGTAAAAAGGAAGAAATTGCACTGACCAAGATCTACAGAGATGCAAAAAGGAAAAGGCATGGGAGGAAGAAAGACCAACGGCAAAGATTCACTTGATCTGATCCTAAGGGTATCATACTAAGAGGTGCTGCAGGCAAAGAAATAAAGCATTCTTCTTGGCTCAATTCAGCAGCAACCAGCCAGTTATAACAGCTTTTATTTGTGACCAAAGATCTAACATATACTCAGGTAATGAACACAACAATGAAATATACAACATTAAGCTTTAACAACAAGGATAATAGAAGTAACAATTATAATGCCTTACTAAATATTAGAATGCTATATGCCACATTAGTTTTTTCTCTTACACGTCTCCTCAATAGAATAGGCAATACTTGCTCCAGATAATAGTCAGGTTCTGATTTTCGTGGAACACGCATGGTATATGGTGGTTTATCCATTGACCTCATCACCTTTTCTGGCACTCTTTTAACAATTGGAACGTCCTTTGCAAGGTAAGAGATGAACCATTCAACATCAAAAATATTGACAAAATCACTGCATAACAAAGTAATATATGACTGAGAAAAGGATCATAAAGTTAAGCAAAAATAAAGTCCAACACTAAAACTTGTTTCAAATTGATAACATCAACCAATATTGAAAAACTATTTTAAATTAGCATTTCCTTAACCATAGAATTTACAAGGTATCATGACTATATGATTGAAATAGCACAACCCAATGGCCAAAAAAATATTCTAAAATGGCATTTTCTTAACCATAGTGTACATGTCACCATGACTAGATAATTTAAGTTTCTTTTTCTACTTCAATGAATTTGTTGAAATCTCAAACCAACCTTTCATCCTTCCAGTATGAATGATGATCCAACTCTGGCACAACCAAAGTAGCATTTAGGATCCTTGCAACAACTACAGCTTCAGTTATCTGAGGATAAAAGTGAATTAAAAAGTTTAGATTGTCAATCAGAGAACTGAAAGCAATATAAAAAGGTTAAGAAGAAATTCAGGTAACTTAAAGGTTTACAAAATGAAGAACCAAGAGTAGTACATGTTGCTAAATCTGGTAGCTTAAAAAGTAAAAAAAGGTGGGGCAAGAACACTTACTCCTGTTCTTTGTTGGTTGAGCCCTCCACTAGTTGCAATAAGTAAGTATCCATTTGAAAATCGTTCACGAACAGCAGCTATAGATCAATAATTAGTGGTGTTAGATCCTGATTTTTCAGCACTTCATCAATAAGAGACGTAAGCTAGCAAGTTGAAGTCAATAAAGAAAAGTAAATTGAGTTAATTCATGGTTGCTCCTGGGGTCATATCTTATCCCAGTTTAAAGCTACACATCCTTGACCTTTTCAATATGGTAAGTGCAATTAGCTGAAACAATAAATATCACATAACAGGACAGCACATTGACCTAAAGCAATAACAGATCCCCAGTTATTGGATCTAATCCTCCTTCAAAGGTAAGAAATTCTGAAAATTTTGACCAATTCAAGGCAAAAATGGGGTTGCTTCATCAGCAAAACTGGGATAAAGTTGAGCCAAAAGATTGCGCCTCAAGATAAATTCAAGAGCAAGCAATATCTCTTTAGGATCCATTCCAGTGTTTAGAAATTGGTTAATGGGAAACGAAATATGTACTGATGCCTTGCCCAAGAAAGAAACCAAGTCCTCGTAGAGCCGCTAAATGTTGATTGAGACTATCTTTTTCGTATGAATACTATACAAGGCGATACAAAATCTGAGGAATTTTCTTTTCCAAATCTAATGCACCTTAATGTTTGTTATAGCGCAAAGGAATCAACATAATAGCTTTGCAATCCTAATCAACAGCCACAACTCATATAGAATAACTTCTTCTCGTAACGTATGTACCACTGCCATATGCAAACATTAGTACTCCACACTAACAAAGTACTTACAACAGCATTTGACAAGGAGGTTAATGTAAAAACTGAAGGTTTGAGCCAACAAAGCAATTCTGTTCATACATGAAGAAAATTTGATAATAGTGGCAAAGATAGTTCATCTTCCACAGATTTGAGGAGTCTGGAAAAAGAGATGGCTGACTTACGTGTAAAATGAGGTCCTCTATTGCTGCAGCCATAATAAAAGTTTGAAAACTTCGATTTCCATATATCAATTGGAGCACGAAAACTTCTATCCTACATAGAATTAACACTAAGACATTGTGAGTTTGATCATAATTGTTATATACTCGAATAAATGGTAAAAATAAATCTTCAATGACAAAACTAGCATAAGAGTGAGATATGCAAACATACAAATACATACCCTTGCCACAGGCCCCAAATATTTACAGTTAGTATTGTATCATACTGGAATGAGAAATGAAATGATCAAATAGTGAATGCGGACTAAGAGTTGTGACCGTAAATAGAAGTAATATTCAATCATGCCTGTTTGATGTTAAAAAATTATCTCTTTCATGTGTTAATGCTTACAAAAAGCAATAGATCAAAATTGTTAAATGTGAGTAAGTGGCAGCAACCAATGACCAATCTTGAGGTGCCCCAAGACATTTAAGAAAATCAATTACCAGAAAAAGAAAAGATGCCAGTAAATGTCTGCTAATGCCCATGAGTTAAGCAAAGCTTTGTCTGTTCAAGTCTTGCAATCCATTTCTAGGCCCACTAAAATAATGTCCACATTCCCAAAATACAATCCAACAAATCCCATTTTGCACACTAGCTTTTCTGAAACAGAATTAGGCAAAACTACTCTGACAATCAATGCCTTCAATGCATAAATTGAAGAACTATCAAGTTGTAACTAAACAAAGCTATATGGGACCATAATCCAATAGACCTCCCTGCTAATGTATTTTTCTGTCACAAATATGGTTACTTTGTCCTCTTGGATTTTTTTTTTAATCGAAATTAACTAAGAATTAGGTGTAAGATTGATGATTTGGTTGCCCCTTTCTGTTGTTTTAGAAAGGATGCCTGCTGACCAAACATAAAAACCGAGTAAAGATAAAAAGTATAGGAGCGGAGAAGAGACTGTAGAAAATGGAAAATACTACCAACTGAAATATCTTAGGAACAAAAAACATATTCCAACTACAAAGACTCAACTTTTCCCAAAAAGAAAAGCCACCTATTCCTCATTTTGATTTAAGATCAGAAATAAAAGAATAGAATAGAAGAGTTTCAAATCTCTATTCAAATTTGACTTCCACATCCAGTAGAGAGAGCAAAGGGAGAAAAAAATGCAAGAAATTGCATGGAAGAAAGTGAAAACTTCATACTCACACCTTCTTGTAGTACCAAGTCCGCTTGACGAGGCGCTGTGAATACCACTCAATATCAGACGCCACGTGTCCCGTGAACAGAGAAATAAGCCCAACCGCAAAGAGCAGCAGCCCGCAAACCACCGTCCAAGGCACCGCCGGCCGCCGCCTCCACGGCAAATAATTGCAACAATGCTTCTCCTGCAGCGAGAGCTGCTGCTTTAGCTTCTGCTGCTGCAGAATTTCGGCAGCCAGATTGTTCACCAACATTCCCCCACTACACCTCCAGGCTTTATTAGCCACGCCCATTTTCCTTCCCCCTTTTTCATAGTATTTTGAACATCAAAACTTTTCACCTAAACACGCTCTGGAGGTAAATTGCTAGAGATACAATGTATTGAACGCAAATTTAAACCTGGAAAACCCTAGTCAGGGGTTTTTGTAGCAGTTTTTGCACCGTGTGAAAATGAAAGAGAATCAGAGTAATGGGGGAGCGGGGCGGAGTGTGTGAGAGTGGGAGTTGGAAAAAGGGCGAGTCGAGTGATGAAAAGGGCTAGATCAGTTAATTCTCATGTGTGTGTGTGTGAGCAAATATATATATAGACCCTTATAAATAAATTTGAAAAGTTTAGGGAATGTTTGATTATGTTCCTGGGACAAAATTATTTTGGGAAATATAATCAAATATATTAAAGATGACAATGAAACGGGTTTGGCAACACTTGGATTCGTCTTACATAGAATTTGAGAAATTCAAAACTCGCTCCATCATCGCCTTCTCTTTGGCCCCGAACCTTGTGAGTTTGACCCGCCTAACTTGTTTTTTTTCTTTTCATCACTAAAGTATATAAATTTTGTAACTTTCAAGCCAAATATTAAGTATTAATAATATTTTATTCGAACTTTAACATAATTTTTTTCATTTTACATTGTAAATAATGCATTGATTTACTAGACTAATACATAAATCTTTCCAAGAATCAATATGAATTTACAAGGGCCCGCCCCGAAACCCATTTATTTCACCCCGAAGCCGCTACATTTGGGGCGGGTCCTTGATTTACCTGGACTTATTACCATCACTAAAATATATCATCATTTTTCCTCCAAAATACAATTTTTTTTTCTAAAATACCTTCTATTATCCTTTATTATCCAAACTTACCCATTTTTCAATATATACATGTACATTATATATACATCATATATATTTTATTATTATAATAATAAAAAAATTACTCAATTTTATTTTCACTCCAAAAATCTAAAAAAAAAATATTAATTTGACTTTTACATTAAAAAATATTTCTCCCAAAATATAAAAAAACATATCAAAATTCTCCAAAACTAATTTTTAATTATTCCCTAAAATATAATCAAAAATCAATTACATTCCCCATCCAACTTTTATGTACTCTAATAATTCATTCTCTCAAAACAAATAATAAAATTACAATAAACACATAACCAAACGTTAGTCATTTTTTAATTTGATTATAGAGTTAAATAAACTGAATTTGAATTAACACTTTGGCAATGTGTGTTTATATTTTTTCGGTGTGATTTTAATATGTATTTTAGGATAATAAATATTGAAATGGGATTGGAGAATGTAAAAGTTGTATTGAAAAATATAATGAATTTTAATTATGTTTTGGGAAATTGTTCAAAGTTTATTTTAAGGAGTTTCAGTATGTTTGTTTGTGTTTTGGAAAGAGATTTTTTTTTGTATTAGTCAAATCAATACTTTTGCGTTTGATTTTTGGAATAAAAATAAAATTGAATAATTTTTTTATTGTAAGAATAATAATAAAAATATAATATATATATATATATATATAATGGGAAAGTTTTTGGGATAAATTTTAACCTTTTTTCTTTTTTTTTTTTCGGTTGGTGAGGGTGCAAACCCCACTATTGATACCCAAGCAAAATTGCTTTTTGATGAGTGCGGGCCATACATATGTACGCTGCTCTCCTGGCGCCTCTACTATTAATACCAACGCTCCATTTTTCCCAATAGCAAAAAATTCAGTGCACATGGTTTTCAGAAAATAAATTAAATAAATAAAAAGTAAAGAAAGATGGAGAGATCATGAGAGATATTCCCATCTAAGGGCATGCGTCGCTCGTCCACATATATCTTTAATGCTTATTTAAAAGATTAACAAACATGTCACCAAGGATTTTTTTTTTTTTATAAATAAACTTTTTATTTGTTGGAGGGGGCACATAATATTTAGATACATAGATTAGGAAGTGAAGTGAATGTTAGCATATTGCTGCATTCATGGGAAACAGTTGTGGTTGGTTGCATTATAGGTCCTTTATGACAAGTTTTTTGGTTGCTATAGATCTTACCTGTAAGGCTTTAATACAACATTTGTTGGAGTAGGATTAGAGTATTGTATTTGCCACTAGGGTTTTAAAATCCCTCGTGTGTGTGTGTATATATATATATATATTTACACATGTATACACATAAATAATTCATTAAAATTTGAATCTTGAATATCATATATAAAAGTATGTGGATGATACCATTGGATGATTAACTACTTGACTATTCAAATTATTTAGTAAAGATAATCTATCAATGCACATACGAGGAAAACTCTTTGCGCTTTTTGCTATTTATTTTAAATAAGATTGATAAAAAATCATGAATATATATATATAGTTTTGTTTTAGTATTTGAGAAAGAGAAGTATGGTGGTTTGTGCAATTAGAAACATTATTTTAGCCAAGATTCTATACATTTCAAATTGAATTGAAAGATGAGGCTATTCTATATTGTAGGATGTTTTTGAAGTCTTTCTCTTTCTCCACACAATGAAAAGGCTTGTTCCCAACTTAGGGCTTTTTGACCATGATCATGGATCTCTACCTTAAAAGAAGCAATTAATGTTGTTTAATTCTGGGAAAGATTTTGTTTAAAGTGTATTAAGCACTTGAAAAGCAAAAGATAAGATGGGCCCACGACAATGATAATGATAAACCACTTGAAGGACCAAATTGGTTTTGCAAAGGATGTAATTGCATTTGTGTGAATTGTGATTGATGATGCTTCTTCGACCCTAATAAATGATGGCTATCGGACTTCTAAAATTTGAATAGAAAACTCTAAAAAGAGACGCCAATTTGGAGAGTTTGGTAAAATAAACCTATCAACAAGCAACAAATATACTCACTCATACACAACTACACAATTGGTAAGCGGCACTCCACTGCAATTTTTAAATTAATACTTCATCAAATGAATAATTTGGAGCCTAATGTTGCAACAATTAAAATAAAATGGTGAACCTTATAAAATATTAATAATCAATTGTTTGGCAGAATGGGCTGGAATTCATGGGTCCAATCCAGCCCATATATATAAATTTATATGATTTTTGGTTGGGCTAAATTTTAAAGAACTGAGTTTTCTCATACCACAAATGCCCATGGTTTAAGTGTGTTTTGCTAGATTTTGGGCCTAAAGTGAGCTTAAAATTTGTCCAGCAAAAAAATGTAACTAAAAGATCAAACAAATTAAAAATATTTAATTTTTTGAATTAATAATCATAAATCTATATTAGTTTTACTTCCTCAAAGTCTAGAGTTTTTGGATTATTAAAAATCTTAAAGTAGCAATAAGCATCTCGTGCTTTGGATTGTTGTGCAGGATTTTTTCAAAAAATAAATTTAAGGATTTGAATAATATATTAAAGTTATAAGATTAAATATTGTATCTGTTAATTCAAAAGAAATCCTAAATTTGTTGCTTTGCTAATATTGCTTCAAAAGATGTTGATATATAGAACAATATACAAATAAAATCAAAAATAAAGGAAAAGAGATGAAAACCTTGGAGAGATTAAAATGAAACGAAGAGGTATTTCTTGGAGTGAAGACTTCAATTATATATATATATATATATATATATATTCTGAAAATTTGTTTTTTCATTGGTTATTGATTAGTACAATTTTTGGTTTTTATCTGATTTTATAGCATTATATTTTGGTTTAATATGAGATAAAGAATAATATATTAGGATCGTACGTACTGTTATTTGAGTAAAGTGATTCATTACTAACTGAGAGTTGATATGAGATCTTCTCTCATTTTTCTTTTAATTTTATTTTTGCTTAAGGAATGAGAATTACAAAAAAAAAAAAAAAAAAAAAAAAAAAAAAACAAGTATTGAATGAAGAAATAGATGTTGGATAAAAGGGATGTTTGGGGATGGTGGTGTCTACATAACTAAAATCTCCTTTTCCTTTTATTTTAATTTATTTTTAAAATAAGATTATAAGATGTTAATATCTTATTTGTAAAGTTATAAACTCCTCTGTTAATTTTTTCACTAATTACTTTAGAGTGTCTAATAAAATTATTTAAGACACTTACTATTTGACTAGAAATGGCCAATGACTATTCTTTTTTACTAAACGTGTCAAAGAAGTTGGTCATTAATCAGCTGCAAATATGGTTTGCAGTTGTTTAGCTAGAAAGCTTGCAACTATATTCTTCACCTCCTTGATGGCTTCCTTGAAACCATGACTATAAGATATACCTCTCTTGCATTCATGTATTCAATGTAAGTTGACTTTGGGCAGACGCATATAATTCATAAGAGTATGTAAGTGATTCATACACAACATTTCTTCCTTTATCAAAGGTTTTACCTATTGATAATATTTCACAAATGATTGAAATTTGATTTTGTTGAAATTTATTTTCGAATAAACCTCGTAATCACGAGAAAGTGAGTAGACAACTCCAAAATATAGGCATTTGTGATATGCGAAAATTGTTATATATTAAATTCCAAAAAAATTTTGAAATCACAAATGAATATTTGTGAAGAATGGTCCCAAAAATAACAAGAGATATGGAAAACGCAGGTTCAATTATGCATTTTTCTAATCTTAAATGGAATAGAACACCATGGGGATCCATTTGTAAACATAGTATCTATTTAGATACACTTGAATGGTCCATCGAGAATGTATAAAATCCTATTTTGACCTAGTCAAGTATGAAATGAACTTATAATCATGGAATCCATCAATTATCAGATTATGTACTCCAATTTAGATGCTCGTAAGGAAACATTAAGAGATCTCATATCGAATCATCAGTATTGATAAAGTCCGCCATCAAATACCAGGGCTCAACCCTGAATAAGCAATGGAAACTACCATGTTGGAGTATAGTAGGGGTAGAGGGATTTTCCAGTGGAGCATAGCTATTGATGTTTACATCGATTGATCATGGAAGAATTAAAAAAATTCTAATTTATTTCGATTAAGCTGACTCTTAAGTTCTCAATGAAATTTGAAAACCTTTTTTTAAGTCAGCATTTTGCACTGCTTCAAGGAGAAGTTTCCTTGAAATAAGTCAATAAATACATGTGTCTACTCTCCAAAGCAAAACCAATAAAACCTACCTTATGCAATATACAAAAGAACTCCTGAAAGCCTGAAGAAACCATCTAATCCTTCTTTAATCAAAATATAACTCTGAAATACATAAAACATAATGAAAAATATAACAAAAACAAAGCAAACCATGCTAAATCCAACTAAAACTAAACAAAACCTCCCCCAAAATAATAAGAAAATAACAAATACTTATCTTGTGGCTGTATTTTTTTCTCAAATACTCTAGAAAATGTCAGATGAATAGAAAAGTGTGAATATTGAAAAACAACTATTGGGTTACTATGCATCTGCAAGAGAGGAAAAAAAATGAAGAAGAGAAAACAAAAAGAAGTACCCAGCACAACAACATAAAATTCAGTGATATAACAATATATATAATGAAAAAATGATTACCTCTAACATAATTTACAGAAAAAAAAATCTTCTTTGAATTTACTAAAGCAAGAATGAAGGAAACTGAATTTATAATAATAAAAAAACATAATAAACATATTAAAGAAAAGGAAAAATGATGTCGTTTTTAATAGTTAATTGAAAAACAAACACAAAAATAAAAACCAAAGCAATTTAAAGGTGCCCCTATAATGATGACTTTTTTTAAACAGGAAATAAAAAATGACGTCATTTTTAATAACAAAGTGAGGCAAAAAAAGACAGTGCAAATTAGGTCGCAAAAGACATACCCAAAAATGCTAAAAAAAAAACCCTAAAGATATGGTCAAAAAAACTCATTTATTCTTCTAGCCATCTAGTGGGACCCACCATTTTAACTCACAAAAAGACAACACACACAACTAAAAAAGCACAAAGTACAACAAAACATTGCATTATTACTATAAAATTGGCATTTTGAAGCCCCAATTTCGAGGAAAAAAAAAACTCATTTATTCTTCTAACCATCCAGTAGGGACCCATCACTCTAACTCACAAAAAGACAATACACACATAACCAAAAAGGTACAAAGTACAACAACACACTAAATTACTACTATAAAAATAGCATCGTTTTGAAGGCCCAATTTTGGAAAAAAAAAAAGAAAAAAAATTACACTACGTGCTAGTATTCTATGCACATGCGCATTGACACTTATATAATAGTAGTGATATATATCACAGATGGCATAATTCTCAATTTTATTTTTATTTTTGAAAAGTAGATGTGAAATTTTGCACTTAATTTCAGTTCATGGGAGGGTAAAACTTAAATTTTTATGCTCCTAGCACACATAAATTTATAAAATAGATAAAGTGTGAGGGTTTAAATGATTTATTATTTTATGAGTTAGACAAAATTTATTTCATTTTAAAATACATTATCTTTTTTTTTCTTATCCAATAAATATCTACTCCAAGAGGTTTCATATATTTACAATCATTAATTTATTGGTTAGTAAACCAAAACAATAGAAAGAAGAACACAATGATTTATTTCTCACGAAAGTATCAAGCATCCTAGAAACAAGGGAGAAGATGAATTTTAAAATATACATGTATTTTTATTTTGTTCTGTATACTTCAACAAGTTTTCCTCATATAGTTACCCACCGTTAATTATTGGTTAGTAAACAAAGCAATAGAAAAAGCAATTGAACAATAAACTATCCACATTTTACATTTTGCTAAATAAATTTTTTTTATGGCATTTTATCATTCAAACTAACTTTTTTAACTTCACCCTACCTTATATGAACAAATTTCTATCGAACATTATGGAAAAATTTCATCACATCAATGACATAGGCTTCCTTTTTAAGATATCATAGTCAAATCTTTCAATTTTGTAGGCATAATATCCATCTCCTTGGTGTAGCCTTATTAAATTGTAAAATGCAACAAACTTTTTTCAATGTATTTTTAGGTCTATGTCCCATGATAATTTAAGATAAAAAAGACCATCTTTTAATGATGAAAGATAACTTTAGAAAAGATTCTTGCCACTCTTGTGATGGAATACCATGAAATATTTTACCAAAATTAGTTTATATATGGCAAGGAGAAAGAAAGTATAGTTCAAATGATAAATTGTCACATAAAAAAAAGAAAATTTGGTAAGTAAAATATAAAAACGCCAAGTTTGGATGCCAAAGCATCTTTATTCCTAGAAACAATACAAAAAAAGTTTAATACGTTGTTTCCAGAGTACTTGGCTAGGCTTATGTTTTTCCCTCACCAAGAGATTTCCGTAGACCAATTTTAGTAGCATAAGCCTAACATGTACATGACAACCGAAGAAAAATAACATGTAGATTTTGATTAGGAGTTAAATATAATGTTCTCTTGATAGTATATTGTATTTTCTATATGATTATAAACTCTTTTTACATATAATTCTCCCTTTAAAATTCTATCATTAGATGTTTCTATTCTTGTAGGATTACTTAGATACCAAATCTGATATATTATGTTTATATCCCATAACCTCTAGGAGGTTAGATAAAAGTTTGGCTATAATGCTTATTGTGTTAATATATTTTTTTGAAATCTTTCACCTAATTAAGCAAGAAAAAATGAATTTTACATCATATTTCATAAAAAAAATTACATTTTTGGGTGGCGACTGAAGGTAAAAGTTCGATCAAGATAGCAAAAAGAAAAAAATAGCCAATAGCAACTCGTGCTTGGGTCTTGGTTAGTGCAACTCATCATCATAGACCACTTCCTCAAGACATCGCATTTCTAGTCTATAGGAAGAGTTATGCTCCCTCCAATCTTCCATTTACCCACTTATTGAAATGGATCGACAAGTGAATTGGGTCAGTAAGTGTGTCTGATTTAGTTTTCAACGTCTCCTACTGACACATGAAAAGTTGATTCTATGCCCAAGATGATCAGTATGATACACAACATACTCTCAAAAAACTTCTTACTTACAAATGAACCATGTGACTAGTAAGCATACTAGAGCTCAAATGCCATACATCATTTAAGGATATAGAGTAGCTCAATTCTAAAAGTTGAGAGCATTTATTTCACTACACCTGACACTTCTTTTCACTACCTTAGTCAATGTATCTCTTATCCACAAACAAATAATTAAAGAGCATACTTGTATATACTTGAGTTTTCTCTTTTTGCTTGCCAACACATATCGCAATCTCAAGAAGTCTCATATTTGGCTATTTGACAAGTCAAATGAATTGTGAAAAATCCATTGTATTATGATTACTAAACCTCAAGTACTAATCTCATCTTAGTCACATTTGACTGAGGTGTCATTCATATTAATTCCAACTCATCTATGCATACTACTTAACATCAGAGGAGATTGCTCATGTGAAAAATATGTCTCCATGTATAATTGCAATCTCATTTTACGCAATCCTAGAGATTTTAATATGACTCATAAGAACATCTCTAGACATTAAGTTATTGAAAAATTAGTCATCATTATATACGTAGACATATATTTCTGTGTCATCTCCTTTTTTCAACTATGTCTTTAACAAAGTTGAATTTATCATCTATGTTTTTTGGTTTCTTCATGATATTTTAAGTGTTTAGGATAAGAAAGCATTGATTGGTTATCATAATAAATGATCATAGATCCTACATGATTACTTGCTACACCTAAAAATGGCAAAATTTCCTTAACTAGAAACATTCTAATACTGTATATGAACAAGCCACAAACTTAGTTTTCACTATTGATAATAATACTCATGTTGGTTGCTATTCTAAGAAAACATACCTATAGGTGGATTGATATTCATCTAAATCATCTCCCTAATTAGCATATGTGTCTTCCATATGATAAATATTTTCTTTGATAGCATAGGGAATAATCCGCACTACGCTTCAAGTATCAACAAAGTTCTCTTAACAAGAATCTAGTATCTTCTTCCTAGATTAGATAGGGAACAACTAAGTAGCCCATGACATCACTAATATTGGGGACGAGTATGATCATAGCATACATTGAGCTCCCAATAATACTTGAATATACTAGTTTGGACTTCTACAATTTTTTATTAGGAGTCTTTGGACATCTCACATGTCTTAGACTTTTGCCTTTAGCTATTAGAATATTAATGGGTTTACAACTTTCCATTCAAAATTATTCTAGTGCCTTTCTGATGTATGTTTCTTGTGATAATATAAGTAATCTCCTAGAATAATCTCTATAGATTTTGATACTCAATATGTATGTTCCCTCCCTAATGTCTTTCATCTTGAAGTTAGATTACAAACGTCTCTAAATGATAGATAAACATAGGTAGCCAATTCATTCTTCTTTGATGAGTAATGAATCCTTTATTGATCTTCACAAACCTTGTTAAAAAGATAAATTATAATTAATGCAAGACCAATGATGAATTGTTATGTGATCAAGAAATTCACCAAAGTATAATTACCTAAGCATAAAGTTACCATAGAACCTCAAATTTAAGGACTAACTTTAATTTCCAACTCTTGAAACGTGCAACCACTATAAAAAAACTCGCATTTTCTTGTAGAATCCATTGAAAATCTACTGGAAGAAGAAACTTTTGATAGAAAACCTTCATAGGAAAAATCCTTGTTGTAAGTTATTTTCGATAGAATGTCTAACATACAAATTTTGCATCCGATTTCAAAATACTTAACTTAGCTAATATGAATATTGTCTTGACAGTGATGCATGCTATATATATATATATATATAAATCTTGGGTGTAGAAATAAGCAGAGTTCATCTATGGAATGAAAAGGTCAAATCAATCCCGCTCTAACAGCTCCAAATAAATTATAATATGTGTATTAAAATACGAAGGCTTTTTATTCCACAACAAGAAAAATCATGCTTTTACCTTTTCATATAGTTAGACAGATTAGAGATGGAATTTAGTTTTCCCATTGTTATATGAGCATTTTTTGAGGGAAATTTCCTTAAAAACTATCCAACAGAATTTTTGTTGGATTTTCTTAGATAAATCTTCAATGCTTTACAATAGCCAAGAAGTTTGTCAATGACCTACTAGGATTCCATTGGAAAGTTTTGAAGGATAAATTCTTTTGAAAATTTTGTTGGAATTAACAAGTTTTTTGTAGTGAACACTCATTTAAGTTTATCTAAATTTATTGATTTATTGTCTTGTAAGACTTTATAACTTAGTAAATTTAAAAATGAAACTATAGAGACTTGTTTCATAATTCCATATTTATCCAGAAACAATTCCATATTTATCCGTCGCTTAATTCCATAGTAATGTGTAATAGGTTTCATCAAAATGTATTGTAATAAAAGTAATATATTGCATATAAGTTGAAGAAGATGAATACTTAATAAGTACAATGATTAAAATAAGAAAGTTCGTGGAAGAATAGTTTATTCTTCAATTTTAATTGGCTTGTAGAAAAGTATCCTAACAATTAAATCTAAGTGTTAGATGAAAAATTTATTAATGAGGTTAATGTAACTAGGTTTAAGTTCATTCAGAGCTAAATTATGATTTGTCCAATTAGAAAATAATTAAATAGTGTGATCAATTACTTTGGCCTTTACTTCAAGAGTTAGATTGAATTATTAAATGGAATTTCCTTATTTAATTAAAGTTAGATCCAAATGAGAATAGATATTCTAAGCTCATGTAGGAAATATATATAAAGATGAAGTCCTAAATGCATTAAAACGTAAATATACAAGTATTGTACTTTAAATATAAGTCCACTGGGGTTGGAAACATGGTGCAGTCTTTAGGTCAACACCATTGCATCTAGGGAATAATAGTAGCCAATAAAACCATTCCATGTGGTAATAGTATGAAGGTATGTTAAAATATTAATTTACCTAAAGACGAAAATGTTTTTCTATACAATTTTGTACAAAAAGTTAAAAAAGCTGCACAAGTATTTTTTTATTAGAAAAAGCTGCAGAAGTACGATGCTAGAGCACAAATATATTTTTTTTCTTGGTGGCATTGAATGGATTATCTTTCATTGAAACTTTTTGGTCAATGGCCTCATTAATAACTGGTTGTTGCCACGAATGAATTGTAGTTGACAAAAACTATTATGCTAATGGCATTATTTAACATGTAGTCGTTGCTAAAGTGATGGTTAATTAATTTTTTTCTATGAAGTAAATTGTTTTAGTTAATCATTAAAATCTTGTATAATTTAGAGTTTAGCAAAATTCTTTGTAATATTATACCCAACTATTATATCCAATTAATTTTTTTTGAAAAGCAAATTGTAAGAATTATTATATAAATGATTTGGGAGTATATAATTGACCACACAATATATGTATTTATATGGTTGAGATTTCTTATTGTGTTTATTTTTATTATGTACAAGAGGATATTATAGATTGATGTCAGTTAGTAGTAACTTCTTAATATGGAATATTTCAAACAATATCAAGTGAAGTATCCATCTTTATTTAAGTCTTGGATCTTTATTATAACAATTGTGATATGTAGAAAGATTCTAGAGAAATTTTGGAGAAATGCCATGACCATAAACTGGGTTGATTTATAAGTTACTCGTGATATAAAGTGTGAATATATATTAATTACTAAAGGTTATATCTCATTTGTTATTTTGCTATAAAGTTGATAATTATTGAAAATGTATGTATATATTTGGATGGTTGCGGAAAAAAATAGTTGTAGATGTGAGAAAATTAAATCAAAAGGGTATTGTGCTTGGTGATTTGTTAAGTTCTAATTAATTCCGTAAAATACATACGATAATTTCTGTTGTTTGGCGTCCCCGATCATTGTGCTTTAGATGTTTTCTTTTGATTCAATTTTCATATGGAAAATGAAAGGGTTTCCTCCTTTAAAGAATAAATATTCAATGTGACAAAACTAAGCATCTTTTATCATTATGCAATTTAATGAAATCATCCCTAATAGAGTTATATAAGATTAGGATGACATAATAACTAAATGCTACTACAAATGTACACCATAAATGAACAAAATTTCACATTTTGGGGGAAAATATGTACAATAGAATATATAAGTGATTATTGGTTTATGTTGTTAACAAAACATGCATAGAATAGTTCTACAATATCTGAATCACCAACATGAGAACATCTTCGAACTTTTGAACCCAAAAAATTATAGACATAAATCTTAAAAAAGCTTGGATATGCAATCAGCATTGCACATAAGTGATATGGCCAAAATCAATTCTTTAATGTATCTAAAAGTTGGACAAAAAATTAGTTCCATCAATGAGAGTGAATAATGATGAAGAATGTGGCATCTTAACTCCATGCAATTTTATTTTTCTTCAAATTATACATTCAAATAATCAATTTTTTTTCACCGATTGAAGATATCTGAAGCAAATAAAATAAAACTTAGAAAGTAATTTATAATAACACTAAAGATATTTAGTTGTTGATTTGTTACCTATGTCAATTTGAAGGCAGCCTTGAGTTTGTACTTCATCATCATACAAACTTATAAACCACAACCCTACCTAAGAAATTTGATTTATTGAATTTATTTTTGTGCCCATCTAAAAATTGTTCCAAGCAAATGTTCTCTTATCCAAATTCTAATTAGATCCACTTATATATTTATTTGTAGAAGGAACTCTATTAGCGCACTCACTATGAAAATAGAACTAGTTGTGTGCTTTTGGTCATGAGTCTCCATAGAAGGAACAATCAATCCAAACATTGAATTTATAATTGGCAAGCATTATTTTCATAATGTATTTAGATAGAGATAAAAAAAAAAAGGTCATGATTAAGGGACAATATTTTTTTACCAGTCTACTAATGGTTTCACTATAGGATTTTAAGTCATCATCATGTGTCAAGTCACATATTTGTATGATTGAATTTGAAAGTCCACCTTACAAAGTTACCAATGATCATGTAGGTCATTAACAAAAATCTAAACTCATTGATAATACTCTAGGTAAAGCTATTGGGCCCTTTAAAAGATATTTTGATTAATTTCTCATTAGTATATGCTTCTTAAAACCATTTACTGGATACAATTTCAATGATCATTGTAATACTAATCAAGTAAAAATGAAATTAAGAATGACTACTTTATGGTACTCTAATAACTCATAGAGAGCATCACTGGGAATTACCAATTTGGTAAATTCAAGTATTGATCTTAGTGCTCAAACTTGCATAGAAAAGCAAAGCAATTGACGGGCTATTAGAAGTTAAGAAAGTTAAGTTTGAATATCTTAAGAAGATATAGTAATACTTTAAGTATGAAATATAGTTGTTGATGACTTGCATTGCCATTGGCTTTGTAAGTATCTTTAAACACATTATATTCGATCTTGAAAGATTCCACATTCCAAAGTCGATGACAATGTTGCTCAACAATAAATTTGAATAAGTAAACAAAATATGATGGTAAAATTAATAAAATTGAACGTGTTGTGTGTGCGGTATTCATGTGATTTGTAAAGATTTAATTAGCATTTTGGTGCTAATAATATACTCTAATATCCAAATGTGTTTATGATGCAAAAGGAAAAGTTGTGTCCTGTTCAAGTGAATTTAAATTTGTAGGCACAACATTATGCATAAATAAAGCCCAATTTGAGTGTTGCATCTTGGCAGAGGTTGCCACTAGTAGGAATTAAGATTCACCAAGAACATACATTTTTTTTTGAGGTTACGATCAATAAGAATTCAATAATGTGGATTGATAGCTAGAAACCAAAAATGTTGTTGAAGGCAGTGTAAGATGAGAATGGATAGCTGCAACTTCATTAGATATCATAGCAATAGATATATACGCTAATCAAATATTGTATGTAATTCATCATGGCAAGGTTTCTATATATCATGAACCTTAATTGATTCTTTGAGAAAACAACAAATATATTTATATGTATGTATAAATGTCTTGGCTTGCATATATCATAAGCAAATAGAATCTTTCAAGAATGGGCATCCATAAAATGCAAAATTAAGGCTCAACTTTAATGATGATTAAAGACTAGTGTTTTGGTGCATTAGTTGAAATTTTGCAGTGATGTAATTCTCAAGATGTGAGTTTTGTAATAAGAAAACCAAGGATAGGAGTGCATAATCCACAATTTCACATTCCAACCATAACTGATTACATGCAAAGATCTAACAAGGATTGTAGCTTAATGTGGTAATGTATTAATTGATGTTAATAACGTAGTAATTTGAAATAAACATACCTCAAATCTTGCTCACCTTAAAAAAAATTCAGCTATTTCATCTTCATTAGCTATAGGGTTCAACAAACCTGATGCACATTTCATATAATTATCTGATGGCCTAGAAGGGTTGCAAACGTTAATAGCCTTTCCAAGAAATGAGCCATCAGCCTAAATATCTTTGTCAAGTGATAATCCTTGTGGTTTAACTGTAGCAGAAGGTTGCTTTGTCATTTGGTAATTGAAATGAGCTTTGTGGAGTTTGTATGAAAGCTGTCCTTAAGTGTGGGTGACATTGTTCAACCCATGGATTTGTCTAATTTAATTAGAGTTAGCTTCATGTATGAAGGATTTAAATTCTTTTGGAATATTGACCATGAATTTTTTCCCATCTATGAGTCATGTTTGCAACCTATGAATACACCTTTTTTATTATATGCTTTGATTGTCCATTGCTACTTATCTATAGTTAAAGATCTTGAACAATTTGCACCATATTTTTATTTTGGTGTTCAAGTGCAGTAACTCATGCAAGAAGTAAAAGAACTTGAGATATGTTTTGATTAACCCTTAGAATTGAATGATGCATGGTTGCATCAAAATTGCTTCTCTATAAATCATCCTTCACACTACATGATTCTAATAAAATCTTTGGTTGGGTTTTAGAAAGGTCAAAATTGTAATGCACTTACATTACTTCTGACTGGTCCTCACTTTTCAAAACATGTTATTTAATTTGCTATGGAGGGATATTGGTGGTTAGGTGTACTTGACTTCCTCTGTATCACTTGTCATATTTCCTTTGAACTTGGATTGTTCTAACACTTGGAGTATTGGTTTTACCCATGAAAATGTGGCTTCATCGAAGCAACATACCTAAGGAACACATAATAGTATGACTGCAATTTATTATAAGTGGCATTTATGAATTATAATGTCAATATAATATTATTAATTAATTAAATAAAAATTATTTAATTAAAATTGTACAACTATACAGCATAATAAACCTATCATCTAGATGTGTAAATAATTCACCAAAGCATATAATAATAATAGAGAAGATATAGCAAGGTCGTATTATGCTATCTTCGGGTTCCAATAGCTACATTTCTTTTGCATATGTCTCGTTAAATTGTCAATTCTATGGTGTGCCAAACGGTCAAGAAATGAGAACTTTGTTTGAATTTTGATACAATATGTACTATCTTGTGGTGATACACGTGACAAGAAAAAAACCTATATCATAGATGACTATTGCAACATATTGCATGCAAAGTTAAATTTGAAAGGTAATTATAGTATGAAATTATGTGATACCTACCAAAAGAGCAAGCATCCTCTAGATATGTTTGTGGCTTTTTCTTCCACTACATAATATCGTTATTTCTATGATCCTAAACAAGTCATGCCCAATTTATAGTTTTGACTTGGGGCAAGTCAACCAAAAGATTCGAGTAATGAACATGTAAATTTTGTTTGCAACCTAAGAATAATATTTGTTGAACACTAGGGTCATATGCATGACCTTGAATTCCACTCCATCTCTTTGTTTCTTTTTAAGCCTTTCCACCGACTCCCCTAAGTCAATTCTTCTTGCCATTACTCAGAAAAATGCCCCATATTTGTTAACTCCTTGTGTGTAAGTAAGATCAATCCTAAGATTGTTTGTAGCTTTAGGAATTCCTAAAGCATGTTGCGCTGCTTCATCATCTATGGTCAGGTGTTTCCTATGGATTGTAAGCAAGTTGATTGGGTCTTAATATTCTGAAAGCCATTTGATAAATATGCGGTCTGATTGGTCAATTTAAATTCTAGTGAATACCGCGAACCTCATTTTTGTAATGACATTAACTTGCGATGGCTTAAGCAACTTGTTTATGTCCAATACTTTTTTTTTAATGAGGTTTTATGCTCCATTGTCTCTCTTGTAGATATAAATGAAGATCATGTGTCAATAAAAAATATATATTTATTACATAATAAAAAATGTTTCTAGTCTATTTTAAATATCATAACCTGTAACCCATATTATTCAGTTGGATGATACCTTATTAGAGCTTACTGAAGGGTAAGATATTGAGGTGCCACGCAATGAGACATACTTAGTCTCCCTACCCATTTGTTTGTTGAAATGTAATTTCCTCTTAAGTATACTTTTTCTTAGTGTGCCTGCCCTATATTGTAACATGAAGAGCAATATCAAATTATGATGCATTGCGCATGAAATAAAAAAGATTAAAACAAGGAATACATTAGATTCGATTTTTAAGGTATTAAGAATGTATGGAGAATGTGTTGTATGTGGCAATTTTTTTTTCACCAATGGCATCATTTTAGATGTGGCTGCCTCTTAACTGATGGATAAATTTTTTTGTACGAAATAAATTTTTTTGTGAGACATGACATCAATGGCATCATTGATTTAGGTTGAAACACCTACAAACATTAAATACATACACACAAAATATACTTGGGAGTTTGTGGGTAATGAACATAAATTATTATTGCGATCTAGTATATTATTTCATAATGAAGCATGCATAACCATCATTTTACTTGGCATAATGTGCAAAAAGGAAAATGGAATATATGAAGAACAAACTATTAAAATCAATTTATGTTTACCTTTTAAGAATCAATTCTTTGCATTCAATGAGATGTATATATACACATTTGCTATTATTAACATTTACAAGTTGGAATGTGCATGTATATATATTAGGTATGAAATTAAATGCATTACAAGAATGTAACTTACTTCACTGCCACCAACTTACATTGTGTGTGGTGTATGGATATGAAAGTAAACCTTTTGGTGAAGCTTGATATAAATTGATGTCTCTCTTTTTAACCACTTAATGGGCATAAAAAAAATAACTTGAGTGTTTTGCTCTCAAGAATGAAGAAGATAACATGGAGGGATGTGGAAAGAAACATGAGAGAAAGGGTGTTAATTATTTAAGTGGATTAGATGGGGAGAAATAACCTATCATGTCTAAAATTAATGCACCTCCACAAAATCAAGTTTTTGTGAACTTTAAATTATTTATATCACTCTTTTAATTCTTGTTCAAATTTATACTTCGTTGCTTTAATTGACTTCCTCATGTAGAAATGTATGTATTTATACACTACCTATAGGTAAAAATATAGTTTACTTACAAGTATGTTACTTGATGTGAACTTAATTAAATAATAATATATTAATACAAAATTAAATGTTGGTGTACATCTAAATATTAATTTCAGAATTTATTAATATGTATTTATGTTTAAATAAAATGTAGAATCTTGAATGACTAATTATTTGGGTTATACTAGTTTCAATGTTGGCATTTTTTGTTAATGATAATAGTCATATATAATATCAATGTCATAACTATATCATTCTAATTGAATTATCATTTAAATGAGAATAATTTAATTTTTAAATTAAGTAACATCAATGTCATATTAATATTATTTATAACAATATGACAGTTAGAAGAATATTACATATGGTATAATTAAATCTATTGCAAAAGTACAATTTGTATTTGTAAATTAATAAAAAAATATTATGTATAGTTTATAGATTGTAAACTAATTAAAACAAAATTGTATGCATATAAATTTAGAATAGGTTTAGGATATATTAGAAACCATATAGGAGATTACAAGTCTAAAGTATATACCAAAAAATTTAAACAAGGAAGTACTTACTACCATTACAATAATTCCTTAATAATATTTTCCTTACAATATATAGCGCAAATGGAGGCTAAAAAAGTTTCAAGTTATCAATCCCAATGACAATTTTTAAAATCCCAGTAATAACTTCGAGGCACATGGAAACTGGTCCAAGAGAGTGTAGGTATCAAGTTCTCAAATGAGCAAATTTAGGCAAATAAATTTTACCAAGGAATTGTCCATGGTCAAAAAGTGGTCAATTATTTAAAGTGATTTCCAATCAACAACTCAAAGAAGTCATTCCTCAACAACTATGCAAGTTTCAAGTCCCCATTCTATCATTTTGAAAATAAAATTCTAGCCCATTTAAATAGGCGCCCAAACACACTAATCAACTTGTTTTTTAGTCCACATTGTAACATTTTGATTGCATGGGCCAATTTTCAATACATTTGACCCTAGATTTCCAACACCCTAAAGCCTAAATATAAACTTAAAAAATCTGAGGATAATGCAATGTTATATAGACAATGATATACTAGATTATAATGCAAGGGAAAATTTGATAGTAGACAATAACATAGTAAATTGTATTAAAAACATACATCCAACATACATAAAGCATGCATAGACTTGGAAAAGAAACAAGAAACATGAAAGAAGAAAAATACAAGCCAAAAGAGACCTTATAAGTTCCCATAAAGGAAAAGTTTGCACTGGCACAAACATCACATATGCAATCCTACAATATATATAGGACTGGAACAGTTTCAAAATCTAGCCTGCATTTTTGTGGAACTTGATGCGCGCATGTTTGGGCAGTTAATGAATTTGGGTGAGCTATTGGTCATATACCTATAATGGTCAACCTCCTCTTTGTCTTTAGATTTAAATGGATGGGTAGTAGATGGGTCATCCATACTTAACTCATGTTTTGCATTCCTGTTGTCTTCACATGAATTTTTTGCCACCTCCATATACTTTATGAACCTTTTGTAATTTGGATCAATGTTATCTTCAGACTCTGATGATAATATATAAATTATCTCTTTTCCTTCTTGGTGTTGTTGTTATTGTTTGTCATGATAATGCTGAAAGCACTCATTATGTAAGGACAAAAAAATTAGTTACTATGATTTCTTATATATATATATGCATATTTATGCGCACTATAGGAAATGATATTCCAATTCAATTATTATTTAAACAAAAATAATTTAACATTCCAATGCAAATTATGTCGATTTAAATTTTATCTGTTATGATTTGATGAAATCAATTATTTGATAATTATTCAATTACCATTAAGTGACGACACATTTGGCTATTTGTGATTAGGACACAAAGAAAAAATGTTTAATAGACAACAACATATTAGGTTATATTCAACCATAGATTCAATATACATAAAAGGTCCACATATTACAAAAGCAAAGATCAAACATAAAAGAAGAAAAATACAAGCCGAAGGGACCTCAGATGATGCCTTTAAAGGGAAAAAATTGTACTTACACTAACATCACATAAACAATCCTACAACAGACTTATGAAACTCTACATGTTCTATATTTAAGCCTTTTTCTTTGTGGAACTTGATGCCTGCATGTTTGGGCAATCAATGGATTTAGAGAAGTTGCTTGCTGTAGACTCGTCATGGTCAATTTCCTCTCGGTCTTTCAAATTATATGGATAGGCAAAAGAAGCTTCATCGGCACTTAATTCATTTTTTGCATCCCATTATCCTCATCCTCATCTTCATTCTCAAATTCTTCAGATTCTTTGTATGTTATGTATATACCCCCCTCCTTATCTTTACAAACTAGTTTATTTCCCTCTACCTTCAAGCACTTTAGAAACCTTCTATAATCTGGATCAATGCCATCTTTGGAGTTTGACGATGAAATATCAATTAACACTTTTTCTTTTCCCTTATTGTCATTGTTTGTCGTGGAAGTGCCTAAATTATTCATTATGTAAGAACAAGACTCGATTACTATGATTTCTCATATATATATATATATATATATAACGAATTAATAAGACTAATATGTAACAATATCATAAAATAATAACCTAAAAAATAAAAAATTGAGAATGTGGTGTTTCCATGTGTTAGCATGGTGTGGACATCCAATTTGAAACTTACAAATGGACAAGTAGGTTAGAGAATTTGGACAGCAATCCTATAGCGCCATGTAGTTGAATGAAGTTGGAAGGGTAGGAGCATAGAAGATGAGTTATATTTACTCAATTAAATGAAATAAATGAGGAAGTAATTAACTTGATTACCACAACAACATCTACTTTAAATTATTTCTTCCTTGAAACAAGTATTTTTGACATATTACTTAAATACTGTAGTAACAGACATGGTATTATCCAAAAATCAGACCTAGGAAACCGATAACATTCATTTGCACGGAATAAGCTTGGCATGTAGCAGACAGAAAGTAGCCATTTTCCCCTTGCTAGGTGTGATTTAGTGCTAGCTATGTGACCTTTTTATTTTAATTTTAACCTCTTTTTTATTTGCTTTTTCTCCCTAAACATTTTCAACCATGCTTATAAAGAAGAGAAATGAGAAGTTTAAGGTGGTTGCTCAAACTGATTTCTCTAAACTTATTTTACAATCTACAAAAAATAAAAAGAATAAAAATCATTGCCCCTTTGCTATCTATTTTTCTATTATGTGCTAGTAATTCATTGCCTTTTTATTTTTTCTTTTTCTATTTTTATTTTGACTTTGTCACTTTCAATATTTTGAACATGAAATTCATTATTTTCAACATTCTCAACCATTTCAACCATAGCTATAGCTATAGTTATAGTACAAGCATTCAAAATTAGATATGAGAAAAGCCCATAGATTATGTGTAATACATGTAAGTGACGATAGCTGGATGGATAACGGTGGAATGCAAACCATCTTCCTTTACTGAAACTTAATCCGTTTTAGAAGATTTTTTTTTTTTTAAATTCCAAACAAAACAACCACATATTTATAAAAACTTCTTTTTATTAAATAAGTTAAAAGTTTTGGAGAAAATTTTGAGTGATTAATTTGGAAGGAAAACTGAAAATAACAATTTGAAGTGCCGACTCTTATTAGGAAGTGTGCGAAAGAATTTTTGAAATACTGTAATGATGTCGTATAGTTTAATTTATATTTTTGATTATGTTTACTATATAGCTTACATATATATTACACGGTAGTGTGGACTTAGTTTTCAATTATAGCAGTGCATTTGGATCATTATTATATTTGATACCTACTTTGATATGGATAATTCGGTCACCTTGAGTGTACAATTACATGCATAATACTGATTATGTGTCTTTTCTTCAAAGCAACACTGTTATTATCAGTTTCCTTTCTTGCTTTCTAAATATTAGCTCGTAATTTAGGTTAGAGTTTTTTTACACTTGAAATAATTAAATGAATCAAATCTTTTTGAGATAAGGAAAGTTAAAATAATTGAGATGCATTGCCTTTCTCTTTCTACTACGTGGTAGAATATAATTTTTTTTTATTAGGCTTCACATAACGATGTAATTCGCGACGTCAATTCGACTACCGAAGCTCTCGTAATTGATTGGGGAGGCTATTTGAATGAATTCATTTTATCAATTTTATAATATGTTTTTAAGAATTTAAATATATTGTTTTATTTAAGATAAGTTTATTTAAGTATTTAAATAAGCAAAATTTTAAAATTTATAAAGTGTTAGAGATAATAAAGTTTTAATCAATTTCAAATGAGAATGTTAAAGTATAAAAAATAAGTTGTGAATCTTCATTTTTTCTAAAATCAAGCTTCATGTGGATAAGTAAAATGGATCAAGTGTTTATGCTATCAATCCAGATAATTATTAAAAAATTAGACACCCTAGATCAAACCATCCATGGCCACGCAATCTTTCACTATTATAAATAGTGTTACATTTGAGATCGAGGTATACAGTTTTAGTATTCTTATGTCTATTTAATTATCTCATTCATGAACCTAGCTAGTTTGGGCATTAGGGGTGTATTTATCAAACTCATTGGTGACCTCAACTAATGATTGATTTTTGGGATTAGATTTTTGAATTACAGACAGATCAAGATACTTTAATCCAAATCAAAAGTATAATTTCCACTTTCAAAAATTAAACACTGGAATCATTAATGTGGAGTTATAATTTTCTAGTTTATGCATCTTTACATAATTTACTTCTATTCTATAATGTCAATAGTCATATGATTGCCCAAAGTCTAGGCAACCCCCAACCCGATGTGAAGCTCGTCCCAAACGCGCCCAAGAGGAGAGGAGGTGACCGGAGTTAAGGGAGAAGATCGCTGACTTTGTTGATCGTGTTCGACCTAATCGAGCCTTGTAGCACGATAGGGTCGAATGTTCTAGGCATGACTGAGTGCATGAGGCTTTGTGTTGATCAAAATGCCACCCAGGCTGATCAAGAGAAATGGGAAAAAGTCTCCTAACAAGTCCAACAACTAAATAGGCACCTCAATAAGATCTCGAGGAGAAATATTGACAGAGCGCCCAATTTAGAGGGCCCTAGAGGTCTTGTTGAGAGAGTAGTTCCCCGTTTATCTAAGAGATCATCAACGAGCGCATTACTATAGATGCCAAGGTCCCAACCAGACTGTTGAGATACAATGACTTGATAGATCCTAATGAGCACTTGATACAGTTCGAGCATATGATGCAGTTGCATAGGTACAATAAATATATCCATGCTAAGATACTGGTGACCACTTTTCAGGTTATTGCACTTGATTGATTTGTGAAGCTAAAGCCCTTATCAATATACTCTTACGATCAGCTGTATGACAAGGTTTTACATCAATTCGCCAGTAGGAGAAAGGTAAAACTCCCCCACACCCATCTCCATACCGTTAAATAGAATGAGTGAGAGTCCTTTTGTAACTTCTTCATGAGGTTCAATACAGAGGTCCTAAAGATAGATAACTCTAAGATTGAGTTTCTGATCAATGTATTGTTCCTAGGGCTCAGACATAAGGAATGCGCCAATATTTTGGTGCGTGAAAGCCCCAAGTTGATGAAGAAACTGCTTGACTTGGCTGAGAGATACATAACCTAGAAAGAAATGAACAAACTTAAGTTTGGATCCTTGAGGTTAACAAAAAAAAGAAGGAGAGAGATGACCAAAAATATAAAGAAAGAGGTCAATCTCCAATAAAATGTTTCCACGATTACACACCACTGAACATTTCGAGGAGAGAGGTCTTGTATGTCATTCAACATGAAAATCTCTTCAGAAAATTGAGAAAACTAATGAAGACTGAGGCAATGAAAAAATTGAAGAAGTATTGCCATTTTCACAAACAGAAGGGGCATGACACTGACGAATGCTTCAACCTCTAAGATGAGATTGAGAGGCTAATCAGATAGAGCCATCTCAAGAAATATGTAGCCGTGGATACACAAGTTGAAGGGGAAAAAATCAATTGAACTCCCTATAGAGAAAGGTCAGTTAGCCCTAGAAGAGAAGATTAAGGAAAAAAACCCTCCCATGAGGGTCGCTTGCTTATTCGAGGAGTGATCGATATGATCGTGGGAGTTCATCGCCCATCGAAACAACATTTCACTTATTGACGAGCATAGAGCCCATCTCATTCACTGATAGTGAGTTGGCCCACCTCGAGGGAAAGAATATCGACCACAAAGTGGATTGTCCTTTGGTAATCTCTGTTGAGATTGCCAACTTTGAAGTATGCAATGTCCTGGTCGATAATGGCAACTCAGTCAATATTATTTTCCTCTCCACCCTGAAAAGAATGAACATGGGCAAGTTGAAGTTCAAACTTGTGCGTACTCTTCTGGCTGGATTTAGGGGATTATAAATCATTTTGGAAGGATCCATCAACTTATCAACATCATTTGGGGAGGCACCTCAAAGAAGAACTTTGATGGTGAACTATCTGGTGGTTGATGCCCCATTTGCTTACAATGTTATAATTGGTCAACCAACCCTCAATAATGTTTTTGCTATTATGTTGACCTCTTATACAAATCGATTAGATAGAAGATGAGGACATTCAATACCAAGAGGACTTAGATTATCGAGGAGGTTAGGAAACTCCTAGATGCAGGTTATATTGTAGAAATTCAATTTTTTTTAGCTTTGTAATGTTGTACTCGTCCTAAACAATGAAGGACAATGGTGAATGTGTAATGATTTTATAGATTTAAATAAAGCATGACTTAAAGATCCTTATCCCTTTCCTTGAATAAATTTATTAGTTGATTCAACTGCTAATTGTGAGTTGTTAAGCATGATGGATGTGTTTCAAGGTTACCATCAAATTTTCATGACTCTTGAGGATAGGGATAAAACTTTATTTGTTGTTACTAATGAGGTCTATTGCTTTTTGGTTATGCCTTTCGGGTTGAAAAATGTTGGAGCAACTTACTAAAGGTTGGTTAATTTTATCTTCAAAAAGAAAATAGGTAAGTTGATGAAGGTATTCGTTGATAACATGATTGTAAAGACAAAAAAGGCTTAAGACTACTTGCTCGACCTCAATCATACTTTTGGAATTCTGAGAGCATTTGGTCGAAATTAAACCCATATAAGTGTACGTTTGGGGTCCACGGAGGTAAATTTTTGAGCTACATGGTCAGTCAGTGAGGTATTGAGGAAACCTACAGAAAATTCAGGTTATTCTAGACAACACTCCTCCACAAATAATCAGATACTCCCAAAGGCTGGTTGGAAGGATTATTACCTTAGGTAGATTCATTCCAAGATTGGTAGACAAGAGTTTATCTTTCTTCAAAATTCTTAAAAAGGCCAAGAAATTGGGTTTCCAGTGGAGTGAAGAATGTGATCGTGCGCTGGTCAAGTTGAAGCAGTATTTGTCCTCACTCTTTATGCTTGCAAAACTTGAATTGGGAGAGATACTTTAGATATTTGGCGGTCTCTGAAGCATCAATCAACTCAGCCTTGGTCTTGATCCGAGATGGCAGCCATCGACTAATCTATTATTATACTAAGTTACTCCAAGGATCAAAGCATAATTACTTAGAGATCAAGAAATTTGCCTTGGCATTGGTCACTGTGTCTCGAAAGTGATGCCTATACTTTTAGTCTCATACTATTGTAGTGCTGACCAACCAGCTGTTGAAATAAGTGTTGTTGAAGCCTGACATATCTGAAAGGTTGACCAAATAGGCCATCGAGCTGGGGGAATTTGATATTACTTTTCAGTCGAGAACTACCATCAAAGCACAAGTTTTGGCTAGCTTCATTACCGAGTGAGTTGACTTGCCTGAAGAGAATTATGAAGCCCCCCTTATCTAGACTTTACATGTCGATGGATCGTTGACCACATCTAGAGGGGGAGTAGGAGTTGCTCTCCATTCCTCAGCAGTTGAGGAATACGATTTTGTAATAAAATTAGGCTATTTGGTCATGAATAATGAGGCAAAGTATGAGGCCTTTCTTGTTGGAATAAGGATGGTGCTCAACCAGGGTGTCAAACACCTAGTTGCGATTACAAATTCTCAGTTGGTGGTCGAGCAAGTTGACAAAAATTTTGAAGATAAGGACTCAACAATGAGCATGTACTTGGCTAAGGTGAGAAAGTTGCAGTAGTCATTCAAAAGGTTCACCCTCAGTCAGGTGCCTCAATCTGAGAATAGGTAGGTGAATGCTTGGTCAAAATTTGCAAGCTCAACCAGGGGCACGAGAGATAGGAAAATCACATTTTTGGTCACTGATAGGCCATCGATCAGACCTTTCGAAGAGAATTTAATAGCAAGCATTGAGGAGATTGTACTTTCTTGGTAGGACTCAATCAAACTCTACCTGAGCCAAGGCATAATCCCCGGAGATAGAAATGAGGCTTGATGCTTTTGAGGTTAAGTTGTCAAGTTTGCACTTGATGAGCATGGTCAATTCTATAAGAGGTCGATCTCTAGACTCCTCATGAGTTGCCTGGATCCTAACTCAGCTCTTGATGTGTTACAGGACATCCACGTTGGTATGTGTGGCAACCATTTAGATCAATTTTGTTTTCCCGTACTCCCCTCGGGTTTCTGCCCCTTATACTTAAACTCCTTAGCAATGAATTCCTTCAAATACCTTTGCCTAATGAGTCTCTCCACTTCATCTTTTAACTGGATAAAGTCCTCAGTATTGTGCCCTCGATCTTTGTGAAAACAGCAGTACTTGTTTGAGTTCCACCTTACTAGCGTATCTTGTATCTTCTTCAACCTCGATGGTCATAAGCACATAGGACCTTGTAGTGTTGAGCATGGCGTAATAGTTGTATTTTTGAGGTGGAAAGCGATGGCAATCGTTTTTAGATCGAGATTTATGAGGTCCTTGATCTTTTTCAGATCTTCAGGGAGCATTTTTGATCCATTCATGGTCATTAATGGTGTTGATTTCTTCCTCATGAAAATAGCATTGGGTTATTTCCATCAACTGCTCCATGCCCTCAAAGGGCTTCCTAGCAAGAATGGAAGCTAATGGTCCTTTCTTGAGCCCATAGATAATGATGCTAGTAATCATGTCAATACGCAGGTCTTATACTTCTAACATCTCATTGTTAAACCCAGTCATGAACCCCTTCAAGGACTCATCTTCCCTCTGTAGTATGTGAACAAATAAGTAGAATACCTTTTAGACTTTCTCTTATTTGCAAACTGATACAAAAATTTCCTTATGAGCTGGTCATAAGACACAATCGTTCTAGGGACCTGCTCTATAAACCATTCTTGGGCTCTTCCACTCAACATCATCACAAGGATTCTAGAGTTCATGGTGCCTGACTGTCCATATAAGTTCATAATGTTCTCAAATTTTGTGACATGTTCATGCCGGTCCTTAGCTCCATCATACTTTAGCAAATCTAGAAGCTTAAAATGTGAAGCCACTGACTCAGCAAATATCTCCACAGAGAATGGCGTGTTTTTTTCTGCACTGCTGAGGTATTTTTTTTATTGAGTTCATCTATCTTTTTGCTTAGTTGCTCAAACGGATCGATGATCTCATTTACTTCTTCCCTTAAAAGTGATGGTTGGGGTCCCTCTTAAGTGGGGTCATCCCAGTTCAACGCTAGTGAGTCCAACTTACACATATTTTCTCTTCTATAAACATTTGGCGAGTGACTTGGTCTCTGCACCACTTTGCTCCTTCCCTTATCCGAATCTGCCATCTCTTCACCTCTCGAAATCATTAAACCTTACACTCTTTCAGCCAATGATAGTCCCAATCTCTTATCCTAGAATAGGGGTCGGTTCATTGGCATTAGGGCCACGTGGACTAGTGCTACCATTGCTATGGCTCAAGCTCTATGTTGCTCATCCTATAACCTTTGGCACATCTCAAAAACTAACCGCTCCAGATCCCCTCTAATCAATTGCACAATGTGAGCTCCACTAGGATCTTGCGTTAACGTTTCTTTTGCTTGAGTGCTTAGAAGTGTAACGATGGCAGATGGTGTAGGAGACGTGGGAAAGATGGGTGTTAATGGGGATATAGGCGATATGGGGATAAGTGCATTCATAGTCTATCTCGAAGTTCTATCCATCATTAACCGTTTGCTCTCATGAACAATGAATCAAATCAGAGTTCCCACAGATGATGCCAACTGATGCGACTGAGATTCTTGGGTCTCAACCTTGAATTGAATTCTCAGAGTTGACCTTACTCTTGACCTCAACCTCAACTGGCATCCGCACAAGTGATATTTGGATATTTGACTTAACCGCAAGAGCGCACGTTAAGTTGGCTAAGATTTCCCTCAACTAAGGCCCTCTGATGCCTAAGTTAGTGTGTTGCTGAGATGATCTAATGAGCTCGAAGATAAAGATTGGAACTAAAAAATGAGAGTGGGTAAGATGATATGACTTGGTACTGTGTAATTCCTCCCTTTTATAGGTGGAGCGTTGTCCTTTTCTGTACGGGTCATGGTGGCAACTAGTAGTGCGTCAGATTGTTAATTGATCAACGGCCCAAAACTTGGGTCATCGTATGAAGCGGGTCGGGTTCCACTGGGTCATGGCCCAACTTAAATAAAAAGGCACGGATTTTGTCTTGTTTGAACATTTTAGCTAAGATCTAAGGGCAGAATGGTCTTTCAACTATATCTTTATTTATTATTATCATGAATATATACCCATCTTATGAGCATGTGTTACATGTACAAGTCCATTTAAATTATTGATATTTTTGTCTGAAATATTCTATAAACTAAAATTATTTTACAATCAAAACATTATCCATATATTTCATGATTGTCTTCTTTTTATAGATTTCAACTGAAGTAATTAAATAAAAGACTTAAAGATGAAAACTTGTCTTCTTTATTAATATTGAGTTAAATACAAAGTTCCTCAGCATACAAGATTTCTTGTATACCAAATACATGTCTTCTAAAAGGGACATAGATTTAAATTCTACATAAATAAAATTTGAATCCCTCCTACCCTCACACGAAAATCTACTCCAAACTCTAGTCAATTGCATGAAAAGTGCATATTTATTTATTATGCGAGGAATTAATAATTTGCAAATTTTAATTAAATGAATCAAAATTTTTGTTGCAGTGCTAATATAATAATTATTTGATTGATTAATTGAATGACAAATATTATTATTTTTATTAATTGTTTTTTAAAGTTATACATTAATTATCTATATCGTTAATAAAACACTCTCAATTCTTTTATTTAATAACTATCATTTATAACTCACCTATTTTATGCCTATAATTATCCGTTTATATTATATAAAATGAATAAATTTGATTATATAAATAAAATATTATAAAAACTGTAGCACATATATTGAATGTACCAAGTTGCTAGAATATAATAAATATAATATACACATCAATTGTTAAGCCAAAATGACCCCAACCCTCGGAAGTGTTGGGGCTGACCCCAACCAAGATCCAAGTAAAAGAATGTTCTTTACTTTTCTGTGAAAATATCTTTACAATTCTAACAACTCACCCCACCCAAATAAAAAGAAAAAAAAATTATATGAACGAGCA
>JACGDI010005334.1:394807-418070 GCA_014898725.1 Jacaranda copaia | reverse complement strand
AGCTCTTCCATGCAGTGGCTTCCCCGTACCATATGAAGTTGAAGTATGTGGTGGGGCGAGTGGTAGAAGAAGTAGTGGGATATCAGTATACTTCCAGGAAGTGCTGCGTGGATGTAATGAGAAGGGGGTGCCACAAGGGTAATGAGGTAGGATGCAAGCAAAGGTAAAATGGCACGGGCGCACCTCCTAGTGCGAAGAAGCTACAGAAAATTAAACTAGAAAGAGAGCTTCTATCGATATAGTTGGTCTTGGGAGATCCCAATAAAACCACATAGATAGGTTCCTACTTGGAAACTAGCTTGAAGGTAGAGCTAATTGCCACACTAAGGGATTATGTGGATGTTTTCGCTTTTTCTGTCAAAGACCTTGTAGGTATAGACCCAAATGTGGTCAAGCATAGACTTAATGTGGTTCCTACCATTAGGCTAGTCAAGTAGAAAAAGAGGCATTTTGATCTTGAGAAAGATCGCATAATCTAGGAGGAGGTCGAGAAGCTCTTGGATGCAAGGCATATTATGGAAATCCAGTTCCTTTAGTGGATCTCCAACATGGCCCATAAGTGGAGAGTGTGCATAGACTTCAGGGATTTGAACAAAGCCTGGCCGAAAGATTTCTACCTACTACCTAGGATCGATCTAATGGTGGACTCTACTTGTGGATGTGAACTCCTTAGCATGATGGATGCTTTGTAGGGATACCATCAAATTCAACTCAGCTCGGAGGATCATAAGAGGGTAAGCTTTATCACATCTCAGGAAACTTACTATTATCAAGTCATGTCTTTTGGCCTAAAGAATGCAGGAGCTAAGTATCAAAGGCTAGTAGATCAGAAGTTTAAGCAGCAAATTGATCGAAATATGGAAGTATAAATTAATGGCATGCTAGTAAAAAGTGCAAGTTGAGCTGAACATATTAAGGATTTGAAGAAAACTTTTGAAACTTTGCACAAGTATGGGATGAAGTTGAACTCGAAGAAGTGTGCGTTTGGAGTTTGATATGGGATAACCCAGTATGCTCAACAAGCCCAACATCAAGTGAGATAACCTAGGAAGCCCAACATCGAGTCTGGGCCAGATCACCTATCAAGAATCATTTGGTCAACTTGTATTGACCATACTTGGCAGGATTTACGGTCGACCTACATCAACTTGAAGACCACTCTGGATGTTCTAACAGTCAGGTCGTGTCGACATGTATTGACCTTAAGGCCCATTTCGATGTTGACCCAGATCTTTACCGTATTTATTAGTTTGACAGGTAGCATGTCTCTGCATTAATGACGTATGATAATCTGTACAGTCGTTGCCACCAACCCTACCACCAACTCTGCCAACCTCGCCACCACCTTTGGCAGGGAAGTGTCTCTAGAGGTACTATTTATCTTGAAAAATAGAAGATTCAGCCACCAAAATAGTACTGAGATTTGGACATAAAATGACCATCAACTCCTTAGCAAAGGCAAAAGTTAGTACACCTAATAAGGGCAATATGGTCAAATCACGCTTGGAGAAGGATATAAATACTTCAAACTCAACCACGCTCAAGGTAATACTAAATACACCATAAATCTTATATACTCTCAGTATTCTGTTTGATTACTATATCTCGACCAAAACTAACTTGAGTGTTAGAGTGCCTTAGCCAGGGGCACCTTGGCTAGCTTAATGTATATTGTGATTGCAGATCTCAAACCTCAAGAGAAATACAGCTTTGAATACTCGACCTCCTTAGTCGAATTCATCCCAAACACTACCCTCTTCACTATAAGTGACTTTTAGCCGTATCAGTTTTGGCGCCATCTATGGAAACTATTGAGATTGCAATGAAAAGATGGTGAACACACACAGAGCAGCATCCAAAAGGGAGGAGAATAGGAGATCCACTTCTCTACCTTTCCCTAACCCCCAGTAATGTATGCAGACTTTGGGCACTAGTGCCCCTTAGGAGTAAGTGGTGACGCTCACCATGTCCCAATTAATGCAGCTGATAAGTAAGCAAATTTCAGCTCAAATATCAGCCCAGCTATCTACCGCTTTGAACAGACACACTACAGTACCTGCTCTTGTCGCCAGTGCAACTCCGCAGCCGCCCCTACTGAAGAATAAATCTCTTGAGAACAGTTGCATCAGAGAATCTAGACAGTCGCTTGCCAGGTGCGAGTTTAGTCCCAGACGCCCACAGGAAGAGCGAAAATGGCTAGAAATGCAGGAAGAGATAGCAGACTCGATAAATCACGTCAAACTTAATTGAGCCATGCAGCACGATAAGATCGAATGCTCTAGGTGTGACTACCGCGAAGAAAAAGAAGAGTCTACAAACCTTTTGCATCAGCCCATTCAAGCCCAGCGTGATAGGGCCAAGCGTGTTAGATCGGGTCTTGATCGGAATGCCACTCAAGCGGATTGGGACGAATGGGAAGAAGTATCCCATCAAGTCCAGTAGCTGAACAGGCACCTCAATGAGATTTCAAGGAGAAATACTGATAGAGTACTAAACTTGGATGCTCCTCAGAGATCTCATCGGGAAAGAGGGTCCCTTTTCATTCAGGATATCATTGATGAATGCATTATCGTTAACGATAAAGTACCAATAGGTCTGTCGAGGTATGACAGTTCTACCAACCCCAATGAGTACCTCATGTAGTTCGAGCACATGATGCAGTTACATGAACACAATGAATACATTTATGCCAAGATGTTAGTGACCACCTTCCAAGGTATTGCACTAGACTGGTTTGTGAAGCTTGAACCGTCATCGATTTATTCTTATAACTAGCTGTGCAACAAGTTCTTGCAGAAGGAAGGCGAAGCTCCCCTATACCCATCTCTACACTATCAACCAAGGCGGGGGGTCCCTCCGTGATTTCTTCACTAGATTTAACATGAAGGTCCTGAAAATAGATAACCCCAGGATTGGGTTCTTAATTGATGTGTTGTTCCTGGGGCTTAGACACAAAGAGTGCGCCAATGCATTGGTGTGGGAACGTCCTGGGTCGATGGAAGAGCTGCTAGACCTGGTAGAAAGGTACATGACATAGGAGAAAATGAACAGGCTCAAGTTTGGATCCTTCAAAGTCGAGAAAAAAAAGAAGGAAAGAGATTATCAGAAATAGAAGGAGTGAGGTTGATCTCCGATCAAGCATTTTCATGACTATACACCATTGAACATCCCGAGGAAGGAGGTCCTTTACACCATCCAGCATGATAACCTCCTTAAAAAGCTTAAAAAGTTGACAGAGACTGAAGCCATGAAGAAATCAAAGAAATACTGTCACCTCTACAAATAGAAGGGACACGACATGGATGAATGCTTCAATCTCCAAGATGAGATCGAGAAATTGATCAGGCAAGGCCAACTCAAAATATACATAGCCTTGGATGCTCAAATTGAAGGGGGCAAAATTAATCGGATTCCCCGTAGAGAAAGGTCAATTAGCCCCAGGAGGAAAGATAAAGGAAAAAAGCCTGTCCAAGAGGATCGCCCACCCATCAGAGGGGTAATTGACATAATTGCAGTAGGTCCCACTAGGGGGACTCTAAGTCTGCTCGGAGGCAAACACAGAGGAGGCTTGAGTCCAATAAAGGTTTGCTTATTGAGATAACTTTTCACCTTACAATGAGCGCAGAACCCATTTCATTTACCGATGCCGACCTAGCCCACCTCGAGGGCAGGAATGTTGATCACAAGATAGACTGTCCAATGGTTGTGTCCATAGAAATTGCAAACTTTGAAGTGCACAAGGTTCCAATAGATAATGTCAACTCTGTGAATATCATCTTCTTATCCACACTAAAGAGGATAAACATGGGCAAATTAAAGTGTGAACCAGTGCGCATGCTGCTAGTCAGATTTAGGGGGTCGAAGATTATACTAGAGGGGTCGATCAACTTGTCCACATCTTTTGGAGAGGCTCCTGGAGGAGAACATTAATGCTGAATTATCTTGTGGTCGATGCCCTATTTGCCTATAATACCATCATAGGCCGACCTACCCTTAATGACTTTCATGCCATCGTGTCTACTTATCATTTGAAAGTTAAATTTCCGACCCCAGCAAGCACGGATGAGCTTTTGTACAACCTGAAGGAGGCATAGAGATGTTACAACATCTTGATTGAGTCAACCTAGTAGAAAACGCAACTACAACTGAAGACTCCCAGGTCAGCAAGAAGCGAAAGCTGAAAGACACTAGAGTAGAGCCTGTCGGGGAGTTTAAAACTATTGAGCTCGAACAGGGTAACCCCAAAAAAATGACCCGCATTGGAATAGACTTGGGCCCCCACTTCGAGTGTCTCATAGTTGACATCCTGAGGAAAAATGTCGATGTCTTTGCTTAGAAGGCATCCGACCTACAAGGGATCGACCCTAATATTATTGTGCACCGTCTCAACACTGACCCCTCATACAAGCCAATCAGACAAAAGATAAGGACGTTCAATACTGAGAGGACGTAAATCATCAAGGAGGAGGTTAGAAAACTTTTAGATGTAGGTATATTGTAGAAATTCAGTATCTTTCTTGGTTTTGTAATGTTGTCCTAGTCCCAAAAACTGAAGGACAGTGGCGGATGTGTGATGATTTTATTGATTTGAATAAAGTATGCCCTAAGGATTCCTATCCTCTACCTTGGATAGATTTACTAGTTGATTCAACCGCTGGGTGTGAATTTTTAAGTATGATGGATGCATTTCAAAGCTATCATCAGATCTTTATGGCACTCGAGAATAGGAATAAAACATCTTTTATTGTTCCTAATGGGTTGTATTGCTTCCTTATCATGTTGTTCGGATTGAAAAATGCTGGGGCAACTTATCAGCGATTAGTCAACTTTATGCTCAAAGATACGATTGGAAAATCAATGGAAGTTTACATCGATGATATGATAGTCAAGATGAAAAAAGCTCGAGACCACTTACTCGACCTTAGTCATACTTTTGGGATTCTAAAGGTGTTTGGATTGAAGCTGAACCCAAACAAATGTATGTTTAGGGTCTGAGGAGGAATATTTCTAGGCTATATGGTCAGCTAAAGAGGCATTGAGATGAATCCACAGAAAATTCAAGCAGTTTTAGATGTCACCCCTCTGAGAACAGTTTGAGACATTCAGAGGTTGGTGGGGAGAATCGTGGCTTTGGAAAAGTTCATTGCGAGATTAGTTGACAAAAGCCTTCCCTTTTTCAAAATTCTCAGGAATGCCAGAAAGATTAATTTTTGATGGACGAAATAGTATGATCGGGCGCTGATTGAGTTGAAGTAGTATTTGGCCTCACCCCCGATGTTGGTGAAACCCGAGTTGGGAGAAGTACTTCAGATATATTTGGTAGTCTCAGAAGCATCAACTAGTTCAGTACTGGTATCAACTTGAGATGGCAACCATTAACCAGTCTACTATTGCAGTAAATCACTCTAAGGGCCAGAACATAATTATTTAGAAATTGAGAAATTTGTGTTAGCATTAGTGACTGCTGCTCGAAAGCTGAGATCGTATTTTCAGTCTCATTCTATCATAGTGCTAACCAACCAATCGTTAAGGCAGGTGTTGCCAATACCCAATACTTCATTACAGAGCGAGTTGACTTGCCCGAGAAGAGTATCCTAGCCCCTTTTGTTTGGACCTTGCACGTCAATGGGTCATCGACCATATCTGAAGGTGGAATAGACGTCGCTCTTCACTCCCCAGATGTTGAGGAGTATGTTTTACAATCAAATTAGATATACAGTCACAAACAACAAGGCTGTGTATGAGGCCCTGCTGGTAGGAATGAGAATGGCGCTTGAGCAAGGGGTTGAACACTTGATTGCGATTATGGACTTCGAGTTAGTAGCGAAGCAGGTCGAAGGAAATTTTGAAGCTAAAGAACAATTGATGACTTGGTACCTAGCCAAGAGAAAGAAGTTGCAGCAATCATTCAAAATATTTACTCTCAGTCAAGTCCCCCGATCAGAGAATGAATGAGCAGATGCTCTCTCCAAGTTTGCTAGCTGCATAAGAGGAACAAGAGACAAATAAATCACACTTTTGGTCTCGGATAGGTCGTCAATTGCACTCTCTAATGAGAACCTGGTAACAACTATTGAGGAGACGACAGTTTCTTAGCAGACCCCAATAAAGCTATATTTCAGCCAAGGCATTGTCCCCCATGACAGGAACGAGGCTCGACGCCTTCAACGTCAAGCCTCCAAATTTGCCCTCGATGAGTACAGTCAGTTATACAAGAGATCCTTCGCCATAGCCCCCTTGAGATGCCTAAATTAGGATTAGGCATTAGAAGTATTACAGGATGTACATGCAGGCATGTGCGGCAACCATTCTGAAGGGAGGTCTCTTGCCCACAAAATAATTAGGTATGGGTATTTTTGGCCAACATTATTGAAAGACTCCCTGGATTTTGCATGCAAATGTGCATCATGTCAAGTCTATTTCAATCTTCCACACCAACTGGCTGTTTGATCAATGGAGAATCGATATAATGGGCTCTTTATCAAAATCAAAGGGGTAGTGAAAGTTTATAATTATAGCAGTTGAATATTTTACCAAGTGGGTTGAAGCCGAGGCTGTCCCTAAAATAACATATGCAGCCATTAAAAGTTTTATGTGGAAAAATATCATTTGCCATTTTGGCCTGTCCAAGGTCTTTATTTCAGATAATGGTACTTAGTTTCAGAGTAAAAGTATAAGAGGTTGGTGCGAGGCCTTGGGGATTGCACAATATTTTACTTTAGTGGGCAACCCTCAATCGGATGGTCAGATTGAGGTGACCAACTGGACTATTCTCAACTAATTGAAGACCAAAATTTAGGACACCAGTGCGAATTGGGTAGATGACCTGCCCGGCATGCTATGGGCTTATAGGACAACTCCCCGAATAACTACTGGTTACACCCCTTATAGCCTAGTTTATGGGTCGGAAGCAGTTATCCTTTCAGAATTAATCCAACATACTGCTCGAGTAATCCATTTCCACCTACTGAGAAACACATCAGAGAGAAAGCTTGATCTTGAAACTATCGATGAGCATCGATGGGAGGCTTACAATACTATGCAGTACTACAGGTTGAAGATGGCCCAGAATTATAATAAAAGGATCAGAGAATGCCGTTTCAACGTTGGAGATCTTGTCCTAAAAAAGGTGGAGGTCTCCAAAAATATGGGCAAGCTTGAACCAAAATGGGAAGGGCCATACTCCGTTATCGAAGTAGCAAAACACAATGCTTATAGGCTGGCCAACATGTAAGGAGAGGGACTCCCTCGCTCGTGGAACACCATCAATCTCAAGAGGTTTTATATTTGAAAATGTATAGTACTTATCTTTGCAGCCTTTTGGCTTAAATAAAATCCTAATTATATTGGCTTGATTTTTATCTTTAATAATTTTAGTCGACCCCGTAGTCGATGACGAAGCAGCCCTTTGCTGCCACCTAAACAGCTCTTAGTCTCCCAAATCTCTAGTCAACCCCATAGTCAGCGATTAAACAGCCCCTTGTTGCTACCTAAATGGCTCATAGCCATCTAAGTCTCTAGTCGACCCCATTGTCAACGACTAAGTAGCCCCTTACTGCTACTCAAATAGCTCATAGCCATCCAAGTCTCTAGTCGACCTTGTAGTCAATGACTAAGCAGCCCCTTGCTGCCATCTAAATGGCTCCTGGCCGTCCAAGTCTCTAGTCGACCACGTAGTCGATGACTAAGCAGCCTATTACTGCCACTCAAATGGCTCCTAGCCATCTAAAGTTTTAGTCGATCTTGTCATTAACAAACAAGCAGCCCTTTGTTGCCACTCAAATGGCTCTTAGCCACCAGGCTTTCAGTCGACAAGTAGCTCCTTACTGCCATTTAAATGGCTCCTAGCTATCCAAGTTTTTAGTCGACTATCTAGTCAACCTCCGCACTGATGAACAAACTTTTCTAGGCAACTATCCAATTTTTGTCGACCCCATAGTTCGCAAAGGATGCAATTCTTTCTAATGGGATGTTAACTCCAAGGGCCAAACAAATAGTCAACCAGGAGTATTAATTAATCAACGACATAGTTATACAACACAATTGCTATGCAACAAGCAATCAAGTATTCTCCTCATTATCATAATGGGAATTAAAGGCTATGAATGGCACAACATGATGGAAATGAAAAGAAAAATATGCTTTTATTCATCATTCATTGGCAGGTTACAAATGAAAAAAAGAAAAAAGAAAAGAAAGGCTGGTTCAGCTCTAGCTAGGTTTTTCTTGCTCGCCTTCATCATATTTTGAGTTTGGTTTTAGTGCCGCACAGGAAAATGGAGAGACTGCTTAGGAAGGTTCAAAAGGTCCCAGGATGTCACCCATAAAATTAGTCAACTGCAACATGTATTATGCCAGATTGACCTCTTCATCCTTTATTTAGGCTATGAGGTCTTCCGGGAATGCAAATTTAGCGGATATTTGCTCTAGCCTGGCATCAACCTTGACTTTCTTCTTTTGTGCCTCAATTAGTGGTGCATTGGGTGTAGCAGCAGTACGTTTGCTCTCCAGGGAATGCTCAATGCAGCCCTCCTCTGGCTCAGGATAAGGCTCCAGTCTCTTATTCAGTGCGAGGCACATTCAGCTCCTATTCTCAGCTTAAAAAGCATAGCCCAAGTGCTCAAGCTATTTGATGGCCCTATGGAATGCTTCACCAGTATCATCAAGTGATGCAACCGCGCTGGCATCGTAAAAAGTCATACTCACCACAAACTGTTCAACAGCTTCATGCTGCACTGCGGGCAGATATCGAAGGAAGGCCTCTTTAGCTTGGCTGGTCATCTCTGTATAACCTTGAGCTTGACCAGAACTGAAGCTCACCTGTAGGTCCAGTTGGGCCTTCTTTATAATGCTGTCCATTCAACTTCGATCCTCGATGGCCTGGACCAACTATTGATCCTTTGAGTTGAGTTACTCTTGGAGGTTGGCTATCTTCTTGTTCAGTTGCTTGACTTGAAGTTAGGAGGACTCGAGCTGTACCTTAAGTGTTTTCATCTCTCCTCTCGCTTTTAACTCTTTCTTGGTTGCCAAAGCCATCTCGAATCGCCAGTACATGTTGTAGCCCAACTGTTCTATCTGAAACACAATAGTGTCATTTTTCAAACTAATATATGCATAAAAGGAAAATTACAGTTGAGGCTATCGATCTCATACTTACCACATTGCAATTGTAGGACATCACCTTCATTGTCCTGAGCTGATTGAGGCTCATCAACTTTTGTTGGTCGGTCATGAATAGTCCTGATGTCATCTACTTTAGAGCCTTAGTACCCATCAACCTTTCTTGGATGATGGAGGTTGAATCAGTTATCTCTTTGTTCAGGTCGATGGCTAATTGGGAAGGGGACAATTGAGGAAGCTGAAATAGTACACCGTCACTCAGCTTACCAAAAAGGTCATAACCTGTCATAGCCTTCTGTTTACCCTTACCCCGTACGGCTTTTTTTGGTGCCGAACCACTCTATTTGACCATTTACCTCTTGCCCCGACCCACAGAGCTGCTATGTATGGGCTTCTCTCAATGAGTAGATTAAGTTTCAGGAGCCTGCTCAAATTATGGTAGGGGTGGTGCAGATGTCGACCTTGTTGAACTTGCCTGTTTAGCCAGAGCACCTTCTCGTCAAGCGACAGTAGGTCAACGGCATTCCTCGGCCTTTAGTGCCTAAACTTGGGATTCATTGCGGTTGCAGGCCATTACTTTGTCACGATCTGCATAAGTAAATAAATTAAGAAAACATTAGAATCGAGCAGAAAGATTAATGGTCAATCAAAATAATTGATGAAAAGTCTTTACCTAGTTGATCGTTCGCAGGCAGGTGATAGGCCAGCCAAAACCAAACACCTCCCTTTGGTTAGAATTGAGGCCTCCATTTGCCTAAATTCGACTAAATCTCGAATGAAAGTGTTAGACCAGCTAGGTGTTTGGTTTCTGGGCATCTCCATAGGCCCTCTCTACCAGCCTCTTGGAATGGTAAGAACCCCCGATCCCTAAACATAAAAGAAATGTCTCTTCCACTCTTGCCCATATGAAGAGGCAGGGGATACCAAAAACTTTCGCTGAAGTTGAGCAGTCAGGTAATAAAAACCAGACTCTTCAGTGCTACCCGAATTCTAGGACATGGGTAGCTGGAATAAATTTGAGAAATTGGCAAAAGACGTAGGCTGGTGGTACAAGTACATTAGCACGGTGAAACTATATAGTATGGCAAAATAGTTTGGAAATAGTTGGGTGATGCACACTTCTAGACCTAGTAAAAGGTTGACATTTGGCTGGGTGAGTGAAAACCTAAGGCCGTATTTTAACCCTTCCTCGAACATAGTTATATACCCCTAGGGAGATTAATGCATCCTACCCTGAGTCCCTGGCACTATCAATTTATATTCTTTAGAGATGTGGTATGCTGCCTTTATATGGATCAAATCAGCAGGAGTTATCTTAGAGGCTATTTCAGTGTAGTAGTCGAGGGTAAACAATCGGCCTTGGGTTACAGGCATATCACTAGGGCCAGCATCCCCTAACGAAATAATCCTAACATTGCTTGAGCTACTGGAATTGCTAGATCTAGAGCTATTGCTCGTGGATGAACTCGATTCACTCTCATAAGATGTTTTAGATATACTCTCCGCCCCAGTCTTCCCCTCGTGGGCCATACTCTCTGACCTAGTTTCATTACTATCTGAACTAGTCGACATGCTTCTACAAATGAAAAGGTAGAAAAGAACAAGAACGACAGAGGCATTTACAATGGTGTATGAAAGCTTGAAGAGCTTCAAAGGCAACAATTCGACTAGAAGTGTTAGTAGTAAAAGTATAAATGGAGTCAGTTATCCTACTATTTATAGGCATTCGTGTACAGAAATTTGAGTAACTATTATGATAATAGCTTGCCCCGGTAGGCTTCATATTCCACACACTAATAGGCACATTAAATGTAGAGAAATCATCTCAAAAACTCGTGTCAGTAGTTCAAAAACCCGAGTTAAAGTCTCAAAAACTTTAGTCGAATATGGTAACCACTGTAGCTAAATGCAAACTCCTTGCTCCTTCTTGTTGACAAGCTTGATCAGGACCACGAGTTGGGGGGACTTATGATATGGGATAACCTAGTAGGCCCAACAGATCCAACATCAAGTGAGATAGCCTAGGAAGCCCAACATCGAGTCTAGGCCAGATCACCTATCAAGGATCATTTGGTTGACTTGTATTGACCATACTTGGCAGGATCTATGGTCGACCTGCATCGACCTGAGAATTACTCTGAATGTTCTAACAGTTAGGTCGGGTTGACATGTATCGACCTCAAGGCCCACTCCGGCGTTGACCCAAATCTCTGTCATATTTATTAGTCTGACAGAAGCATGCCTCCGCATTAATAATACATGACAATTGGTACAGTCGCTGCCACCAACTCTGACAACCCTGCCACTACTTTTGGTAGGAAGACACCTCCAAAGGTACTATTTATAGTAGAAAATAGGATATTTAACCACTTGAAATAGGTACTAGGATTTGGACATGGAATGACCATCAACCCCTTGGCAAAGACAAAAGTCAATACATATGATAAGGGCACCATGGTCAAATCACGCCTGGAGAAGGCTATAAATACTTCATACTCAACCACACTTAAGGTAATGCCAAATATGCCATAAACCTTATATACTCTCAGTATTCTGTTTGATTACTATATCTCGATCAGAACTAACTTGAGCATCGGATTACCTTAGATAGGGGCATCTCGACTAGCTTAACGTGTGTTATGGTTACAGATCTCAGACCTCGAGAGAAATATAACTTTGAATACTTGACCTCCCTGGTTGAATTCATCCCAAACACTATCTTTTTCACAATAAGCAACTTTTAGCCGCATTAGAGTTAAAGAAGGCAAATATTTGGGCTACTTAGTCACAGAAAAGGGAATTGAGGCTAACCCAGAAAATATTCGAGCTATTTTGGAGATGAAACCCCCAAAAATTATGAATGAGGTCTAAAGATTGACCAAAAGGATAGCCACTCTAAGCAGATTCATATCCAGATCAGTTGACAGAAGTTTACCTTTTTTTTGGAATATTGCAGAGGGCGAAGTAGTTTGAATGGGGAGAAGCAGTGTAACACGCGTTTGAGGAGCTTAAAGCTTACTTAGCAGAGCTCTCCTTGCTGATGAAGCCCACCCTGGGGGAAACTCTCTATTTATATTTAGCGGTATTTGAGCAGGTAGTGAGATCGATACTCATAAGGGAGGATAGAACAGTGCAGAGGCCGGTATACTATGTCAGTAAGATCCTACATGCTGCTGAGCTGAGATACCTAAAAATTGAGAAAAAGCACTAGCCCTAGTGATCACTGCAAGAAGGTTACGGCCGTACTTTTTATCTCATTCTATAGTTGTGCAAACTAACCACCCGTTGAAGCCAACTCTTGGAAAGGCTGACACAGCAGAAAGACTAGTTAAATGGTAAGTAGAGTTGGGAGAATATGATATTAGCTATGCCCCTAAGAATGTCATAGAAGCACAAAACATGGCGAATTTCATAGCAAACGCACATATAAAGGGGGATGAAGGTTTGTGGTTGGTGCATGTGGATGGGTCATCATGACACGGAGGAAGTAGAGCTGGAATTATTATTGTTGATCCTGAAGGGGAAGAGATGGAGTTTGCAGTAAAGTTCCATTTTAAGGTCCCCAACAACAACACAAAATATGAGGCCATGATATGGAGAATTAAAATGGCCATATAAAGTGGCGCTAGACGTGTCCAAGTGTTCACTGATTTACAATTAGTGGCAAAGTAGATCGAAGGACAGTATGAGGCCAAAGAAGCCAGAATGAATAAATATCTGCAGCTGATAGATAAGCTATGACAAGAGCTAGCCGAGCTCCAAATAACCCAAATACCTCAGGATGAGAACAGTAAGATAGATTGTTTGGCCAAGAAAGCCAGCTCTTTCAATGAGTGTAACACCTGACAAGTCACGATCCATGACCTAGAGAGAGGAAGTCTTGAAACTAAAGTCCTTATGGTGGAAAAAGGTCGGGATTGGAGAATCCCCATCATGTGATATTTGAAAGGAGATAACCTGATAGCTGATCATAAGTTACGGGTGTGAGCAACACGGTTCACCATGATAAATAGACTATTGTACAAGAGAGGGTTTGCTCAGCCAATACTATGTGTCTATCCCCTCATGAAGGGAAATACATCCTATGAGAGAATCATGAAGGATGCTGCAGAAATTACTTAGGCAGGACTGCACTAGCCTCAATACTATCTGAGCTGGGTACTTTTAGCCTTCTATCTGAGCTGATGCAGGAGAATTGGTGAATAAATGTGATAAATATTAGCGGCACACCTAGGTTAGCCGTATACCTACTGAGCCCATGCATGGAATGAATGCTCCCTCTCCCTTTGCAAAATGGGGAGTGGATATTGTGGGGCTTTTCCCCATGGCAACTAGTTAGAGAAAGTTCTTGTTAGTGGTAGTGGATTATTTTAGTAAGTAGTTAGAAGCAGAATCCTTGGCTAAGATAATGGAGAATGAGGTGCTCCAATTCTTGTGAAAGAACATAGTATACAGGTATGGTATCCCCAGGGAGTTGATCTCGGATAACAACAGAAAGTTCCAGGGGTCTAAGGTGCAAGCCTAATGTAAGGAAATGAAAACTGACCAATACTTTAGCATTATAGCCCACCCACAAACTAATGGGCAAACTGAGGTCATTAATCGCGATCTTTTGAGGCGTCTAAAGAAAGATTAAGCCAAGATGGTGGTGGTTGGGTATATGAGCTTTGAGGAGTATTATAGGCCCACAGGACTACATCGAAAGCATCAACTGAGGAAATGCCTTTCAGTATGGACTATAGTGTGGATGCGCTGATTTCAGCCAAGGTGGGTTTAGAATCACATCGGGTGCTAGAATACAATCCCAAAGAGAAAGAGGAGCTGCTAAAGGATTTTCTAGATATGATAAAAAAAAAAAGAGAAAGCTTGCCTCAAGTCGGCTAAGTACAAGCAAATGATCCAAACGGCCTTTAACAAAAAGGTCAAGTCTCATAGTTTCCAGGTGGGAGATTGGGTCTTGAGAAGAGTGGATCACTGGAAAACATTGGAAAATTGGAAGCTAACTGGGATAGGCCCTATAGAGTGATCACCATGCTAAAAGGAGGAGCTTATGAGCTGGAAATGGTAGAAAGAAAGAAGCTAGCTCGTCCGTGGAACATTCAAAACTTGTGGCGTTTTTACATGTAACTTCTTTGAGAATATATTTTGCTGTTCTTAGTTTACATTAGTTGTCTCGCTATGTTTATCTCAAAAATTGGACAGTTTCCATTTCTTATAAACACAAGTTAGGCAAGATTAGCCTATTTCTTGCTAAGTCTTAAAGGTGTCATTTTGCTTTTCCAAACTTACTAATCTAATTGAAGATGGTGAATGCTAAAAGAAAATCAACTTGGCTGATCTAACTGAAGATGGCGAATGCCAAAAGAAAATTAGCTCAACTAATCTAAACTAAAGATGATGAATGCCATACAAAAATCAGCTCGGCTGATCTAAACTAAAGATGATGAATGCCAAAGAAAATCAGCTCGACTGATCTAAACTAAAGATGGAAAATGCCATACAAATATTAGCTCAATTGATCTAGCTAAAGATGGTGAATGCTATACAAAAATTAGCTCGAATGATCTAGCAGAAGATGGCGAATGCCACACAAAAATCAGCTCGGCTGATCTAACTGAAAATGGTGAAAACTTAATGAAAATCAACTTAGCTAACTTAAACTAAAATTGGTAAATCCCCAATAAAAATTAGCTTATCTGATCTAAACTAAACTAAAGTTGACTCGAAAAAGTTGAAGGGCGAATGATTATAAAAATCCCTCTTCCATTGAGTAATGTGGTTATATTTCAAAAAAAAAAAAAACTAACAGGTGGGCAAGAGGTGTTACAAAATACTCAATTGCTTGAGCCAACCTGCTCAGGGGGCGACGTAGTAACTGGGGTGGCAACCTAGTTTGAGGTGCCAGTACTAGAGAATGCCTCGGTCCCTCCTAAAGCCTCGATCTCTAACCCCAACTCAACCGTAGATTGGGGCTCAACATGACCACCTTCAACTTCATCAGTAGGGTCGTTATCATCTTGTGAGTCTGATGAGAGGGTTTCTAGCCCAAATATCTGATCTACATTTTTGTCTAGCTGTCCTATGCGTAGCACTCCTCTGGCCTCCAGCTGATTTGCATAGATATTGATGCCATGATGGTAATATTTAAGAGCTTTTTTAACAAGTATCTGTTTGAAATCATTACTCTTCAGATACTCGCTCAGGCATGATCTCCATTTGGCTTCAAGAAGTTCTTCCCTTCTTCTGTATATTAGAATACCTCAAAGAGGGTATCTTGTCCTTCACGATTGCCCTCTTTCTGAGCTCTCTCCAATCCTTCTTCCATTGGGACATTAGCTCGAATATCTTAAGCTTGGACTTGACTAAGTTGCCAGCCACATGTTTGGCTCGTAATGAGGAAAGATGCTGCCTCAAGTCCGTGAACTAGCTCATCTCGGCATGAAACTTATCCATTAGCTTTCAACCTTTAGTTATTTATCTCTAGTTGTTGGTGTTTCCATTCCCATCGAGTGAGAACTCTTCCCACAAGGATACTCATCTAAAAAAAAAAGAGGTTAGTAGAAATCAAGAAGAGCGACAGAAGTAAGAGTTAAGCTCTTGGAAGTAGAGTACCTTGGAAAGATAGGAGGCGAACTGATTGCGGAGACTATTAAAGGGCATTCCGTTGGCCAGCTGCTGATTTGAGGTAGTCGAGATTCCCCATAAGAAGTCCTTACCCAGGGTGTGTGTGGAGTCCATTAAGATCAAGCTGCTGACCATGAGGTAGGTATTGGGGTGGCTACGACATAGAGTTAAGGAGCTCGACTCCTCCAGGATATTCTCCATAGTCAAAGCTGGATCGGCTGGCTCAGCGAGTGCAGATCTTTTAGGTGTTGGAGTTGTGAGAGAAGGGGTCTGATGTTTTTGCAGAGATGGCTCAGCTAGAGCCTTGCAGGAAGAACTGGCTCCAGTGGATCATTTAGAAGGATGGTTGTTCCTTTGTCTGCCTAGCTGGCCAGCTGTTGTTGCCAATAGGAATGCTTTTGTAGAAATCCTCTCTATAAAAAAAAAAGAGAAAAAAAGTCAGATATAAGATCATCCAAGCAGCGTTCGTCTTAAGGTAAAAGGTCAGTACCAAAAGGCTTGGGGAGCTCTTCAGCTTTAGGACTCAAGGCAAAGTGATATAAGAAGCCCGTTGTTCCTAAGTATGTCAACTATAGCTGACAACTATTTAGCCTTTCTAGTAAGAGCTGCCGACCTAAAGGGAATATCTTACTTTTGGTTGAGCTCTCTAAAAGCATATGTTCTATCTATCTCTCAGGAAAGCCTTATGGCTCGGGCGATGCTATGTACACGTAATACTCTTTCCAATATTTCATTGAGGTGGAGTATTTAGATATGAAGTGTAAATCCTCTCGAGATGTCAGGTAAAACAGCCTAAAACCTAAAGATTTAAGGTAAAAAAGAGAACGAAAGAGGGTAGTTGTAGGCTGTACTTGCAGATGCCTACATTGGATGATGAAGCCGATCATTGACCTAAAAGAGTTGGGGGTAAATTGATTAAGTGGAATGCCTAAGCCTCTGGACACTAACCTAAATAGCTTGGGCAAAGGAAAACGCAACCCGCCGCGCAGCTGCTCTACATAGAAGCACAAAAACCTTGAGGGGAGGGTGATACGGTCGATCTGAAGATTTAGGCACTACTATAGGGTACTCTTCTGGGATACCCATGATCTCTCTCAGCTTACGGCTCCTGTGCCTAGTCATCCTAGAAAAGTATGTTTCATAATAAGGTAACCCCGCCTGAATCGTTCCCTGCTCAGTTTTCCTTATTACCTCCAGTGGGATATTGAGGACTGAGTCATCCGAATCACTTTCCCTAATCAACTCAATCGACATTCTGATTTTTCTAAGAAATCCAAGGAAATAAAATTGAAAATGTGAAATGAAGAATTAGAAAAAACTTGGACTTATTTCCTAGAGACGTGAAAGGTAAATGGAGTTTTCCTTCAAATCGCGATAGAGACAGCTACACAGACGGTGAGGCAATTGCCCAAGTGTGCAGAGGAAACTGAGAAGAAAAGAGAGGAGCAGGAGGGTTTGTAGGAATAGCGGAGGAAGGAAAAATCTGAATATACATAGGGCTTTTATAGATGGAGGAGGTGGTCTTTCGGATTCCCAAATTCAAAGTCAGCCATATATGTGTCTCTGGGGATTGCGAGATAAGACAACCTAACTAATGTTGCAGATAAGACTGGAAAACCTAGGGAAAGGCAAAGTAATGATGTTTATTCCTTGGAAAGAGACGAAACCATTACAGATCCATCCGAACCTATCTCGGGCTTCAATTAGCGTGGACGAACATCCTATTGGGAATATACTCAGACCACTTCCCTCATGCTTCATCTATCCTTAGCTTAGACTGTCACAGTTCAAACCCTTTTGAGCTTGATTTTTTTTGGGGGGGGGGGGTGAGGTGATGCGTATGTACCCTAAGCCTGAGCTAAGGTAGTCGTAAAGGCTACACTGGGAAAACAGTTTCAGCCTGATCACCCCAAATGGTCCAGCCAAGTTGATATAAGGAGAAACAACCAAGATAAGGGTTTGAGTCAATTGAGCTTATATCAGAGGAAGAAACCGAGATAAATGTTTGAGTTGCTTGAGCTGATATCAAAGAAAGTAGCCGAGATGATTGTTCTATGATGCCCGAGCTGATTTTCGAGTTACAGCTTCAACCTGACACAACCGAAAAGCAAGGAACGTGGACCACATATGGCACCATGTTGATCAACTCTGCTAAATGTGGACAGTTAGAGGTTTAGTGGGCGGTTACAGTCCTAGTTAGTGGGGTGTTTAGCCATATAAAAGGCCTTGTGCGAGATTATACGCAGTTTTTTCATATAGATTATCTTTGAGAATACAGAATTATTTTCTTTTGCTTTCAATTAGTGCTTTATAAAATTATTCCTTTTGGCATCAATAATAAAAAATCATGTTCGCCACAACATCATCATATCTATAAAATTACAATATAAAATAAAAAAACACTTATATTTTTCCATAGCCAAAACCACTGAATAAAATTTACCAGTTTAGCTATTTGCCCTTTAGTTTGTTTCTTTGAGAGGAAAACTGACCCACAGCTGGATGGGAGCCTCAAAATTTGACCCATCTATTTTTCATGCACTTTATCTTTGATTTTATTATATTTACCGATTCTTAAATAGATGATATAGGCAAGAATTGAAAAAATTTAGAAGTACATATATTTTTATAATATAACAAAATACAATATCTGAGATTGTCCAAATAAATATTACATGCATGATCACAAGATCAATTTCATTAAAAAATTGAAATAAAAATATTACAATTTCAAGATTCAAATAAATGTGATTGTCTATCATTTGATTCAAAATAAATTTCAGTTTTATATAGATAAAGTGGTTGCAAATTTTCTAATTCAAATAAGATATCATTTACAGTGATAACTTTAATATTTTTAATCTTACATTTTTTAACAAAGCATAAAAAGTATTATATGTAATTAACTCTCTAGGTTTTTAGAAAGCTCTAACAAAAAGGAGGAGAGAAAAAAATTTTAACTTTTAATTATTAGCATATTATATATATATATATCCACTTGTAAAAACAAATTGTGAAAAAAAAAAGAAAAAGTTTTTGAGTGTCTTGTTACTTAATAACATTTCTAGTCAATGGAGGCATTGCTTATTGCTCATTTTGAATCATGAGGAACATTGAGGAGTTTCAAACTGATATGTCACTACCGGATTTGTTTAGATTTCTACAGATTAGATCCAATACATCTTAAAATTGAGACCTAACGAGAATTAACTCCTTAGACCCACTTTAAAAAAGTAATTTTTAAACAGAAAATATTATCTAATTTTTTATATATAAGAAAATAAGATTTTTTATAAAGAAATAAATGTTTTTACATGTAAATGTATGTATTAATTTTTTCAAAACTTTAAAGTTTCAAATATGTATTAATTATCTTAGCAATATTATATCAATTCAATTCATAGATGCCATTTTACAGCCTTGAACCATTAAAAAGGGCAGAGTGCGCCAAATTCATAATAATTTGATTAAAATAAGCCTAAGCTCAAGCAACATCTCTTTGTGTCTCCCATATTAGATCAAATAAAATAAAACATATTTCCATCAAGAGTGGCCCTAACCTCTTTCAAGAACATGTTCCAATTTGACATCGTCAAGGAGAATGATCGGTTTCTCATTAACTCCAAATTCATAGGTTCCTTTCTGGTTTAACTCTACGAATGATATATTTAAATTAACCAATCTAATTTTAGATTTAATATGCTATTTTGGCTTGGAAGGGTGGGTTTTTAAAAGAATTTCGTTCGTTAGATTACCCAAACTCAATACCATAAAATCCAGTAATGAATTATCTAATCAACTAACCAAACTCCATGTTTATATGACAGAGAAACATAAAATCAAAATTAAGACTTTGTCTCCAGCATGTAGCCAGCCCCATGTCCCAATACTTGAGCCCGTGGAAAAGAAATACATTCAACTATAAAAGCGTTAAATAGAAACAAAAATTCAAAAAGAAAGAAAGAAAGAAAGAAAGAAAAGGAAATCAATGCCATTGTTTGGCTTGCAAAAGACAGTTCATAAAAGGAATGGTTGCTCACAACAAATCAGTTAGTAAAAATATATTGTCCTGTATAAATACACAACACAGCAGAAAATCAGAGATAATAATAATCTAATACCTCCACAACACTGTAAAACCCCAAAAATTCCAATTGGTAGGATTTAAAAATCATAGTTTTAGTTTGATTAAAAGAAAAAATTTGGAGCTCAAAATATAAATAAGAAGGATTTAATTATAAGAAATTGTAAATTTTTAGGGATAATTCATAATAAAAATGGGTCAAAGGGGTAAATTTAGGGCACTAATAAGTCTTAGGGCTCAATTGCAAATTAAAATTAGGTTTTGGGGCCAACAAGAGGCACCTAGAGAACTGAGGGATTCAATTGAAAACTAAAGAAAAGTTTTGGGGTCAAAATTATGATTTCTAAAAACTTCTTTTTAAATAGCAAAGCACCCCACAAATTTCTTCAAATTTTTGCCATGCAACCCCAGCCATCCTCTCTGGCGATTCCACTCCGGCAATGGTGAAAACCCCAAACCAAACCAACCATTCCCTTTCTCTCTTCATGGTGAACACGTCCATACCCAAAATACTTGAAACCGACCACTGAGGCGCCAAAAATTTCAACCTGAGTTGGAGTAATGGTGGAGGTGATGGGTGCGGTGGTTCTAGCAACTTCTAGGTGTGGCTAGGAGGTGGAAACTAATGGGCTTAGCTAGAGGAGTATATTGATACATTAAATTGCAGAAATGGGCCACCAGTGGAGAAGAATTGAACAAGGTGGTGCATGGCGGCGTTGAGGCGGCCAGCTTTAGTTTTTGGATAATTAGGCAGTAATTTGGCAGTAGAGTTGAAAATTGATAGAGGGGTTCATTCAGCATGAGGATGAGGAGGCGCACAATTTGGTGGTGTTGCGACCCAATTCTAGTGGCGACGCTGTGGCAACTAACCAACAATTTCATCATGACGGTAATCTGAGTACATGCGCACTACTATTGCACAAAGAATTGGCCTCGAATTTGGTCAATTAGGTAAAACGCTAATTAATCAAATAATTTGGGGCTTGTTCTCTTGGTATTTTTCAAAATATTTTTCAACTCTCAAGACAATTACAAAATGTGTACATGCTCCCCAATCCTTCTCCTAAAATATAAAATTTTAATACCCAAAAAATCCTCACAATTCAATTACAAGATACATACACCCTAAAAACTATACCTACCCCATCATTTCTCACTCTACCTTTCACATTATTCATTCATTTATCACTCTCTCACTTCACTCATATATGTGTGAGTGTGTGTACACACACATTTACACATATATATTTACATATATGAAAATATTAAAATTTTATTAGTTAAAAAAATCCTAAATCTTATATTTACAAATTTAATTAAACAAATTATCTAAAAAATTAATTAATTTTAATTAATAATTTATTTACTAAATAATGTATTAAATTAATTAATTAATTAATGTATTATAATATTTAATATTTAATCTATTAATTAAATATTATCTTTATTCATTTAATAAATCATTTAAGATGTTTTAATTTGATATAATAAATAAATTATTCTTCTTCAAAAAAAATTAATTTTTATTAAATATTAATTTTCACATTTTATTTAAAATTATAATAAAAATTTTAATTCTAGAATGATATTTTTTTATAATATATTATGTTTAATATATTAATATTAATAAAATTAAAGTAATTGTAGATAAAATTAATTAAGTTTAAGTAAAAATTATTTTGATTATTACTAAGTGATTTATTTATTAAATAATATATTAATTAAATAATAAGTTAAAGTAATTAAATAACTTGTTATTTATATATTAATTATGTTTCATATTTAAGGTATAATTAAATATTATAATTATTCGTTTAATAAATAATTTAAGATGGTTTAATTTTATATAATATGAAATTATTTATTTTTCTAATTTGATGAATCATTATTAGGGGTGTAAATAAAACAAGATGATTTGCGAACAGTTTAAGCTCATCAATTAAGCAAGTCGAATTAACTCAATAATATTCGGCTTGAAAAGTTCACGAGCCTAAACAAGTTTTTTTATAATTTGTATGTATAGTTATATACAATAAGATCCGTAAAGATAATAATAATAATAATAATAATAATAATAATAATAATAATAATAATAATAATAATAATAATAATAATAATAATAATAATAATAATTTATTTGTTATTTTTAAGAAAATAATAAATTTTTTAAAAAGTTTATAATTATAAATTTTATTTTGAGCTTAAATGAGCTCGAACTATTCCAAACCTATATGAGTTTGAGTTCATTCGAACTTATGCTAATTGAGTTCTTCTATTAATTTGTAACAAGTCATACTAAATCGAGCTTAATATGTTAATTGAATCAAATTGTAATTATAGATTGGAATGATTGAGATAAGATTTAGGATGTCAAAATGAAATGTTGGAATATATAAGTTGTGTACAAGTGCTAGTGGGCCTGATTGGTAATTAGAACATAATTATTATTAATTAAGTTAAATTAAGTGATTAAAACCCTAATCTTGTGTATAATGATGTATAGGGCTAAGTTATCAAAGATTAGATTTATCATTAACTAGATTAATCAGTGTGATTATATGTTTGACCTCTGTGTAATGTTGTAAGGACCAAATATCAATAGGAATCTGAGTTAATTCTTGCATTTGACTAAATTGTTGGTTTATGACTTAGATTGTTTAATTAGAAAATATTGACATAGAAAATGATTATTGACTAGAACAAATAAGTCTCTTGTTAATACTATAGCGGCATTAGCGTAATTAACAAGTTACCTTTATGATATTTCTGGAATTGAGCCCCTAAAATATTGTACTAATTAGAAAACAGCCAATATTAAGGTATAACCAGATTAATTATTGTTTAAAGAAAGTGATACAAGTATCTTTGACATTATTATGTTCTTTTGGAATAGGTGATGAGGAGTTAGGATTTCCAAGATCGTAAGACAAGATAGCACCTCTATGGAGTTTTAAGGTGAGAGTTAAGCATATCTTTCTTTTGGGAAGTGAATGGTTTTTTATGCCTGTATTCTTTGTATTCATTTGTCAAATTGAATTGTATTCGTTTTGGTGCCCAAAACTTTTATTATATTATTTGTTATTTATCTCGTATACCCTATAGCCTTGCTAACTTTTTTTTTTTGTGTTGATATTTTGGTCTTGCCAACCAGCTTTATTTTGTACTTTTTGTTAATTGTTCTGCATGATGATTATACGACTTTGCTAGCTAATGTTTTGTGGATTATACCGTTTGATTCAGCATGACGTACATACCTTTGGTAAGTTATTTTGAAATACATTTTACCTGTTCGCATTATATTTAAGTCTCCTTGAGGATGCTCTTAGGACGTTACCACTTGTAGGGATGCCATGGTGTCAAGGGTCGCCCTCGCCCTCGGGTCCCTTGACCATCTATAGGGCACTCATGCCGCCCCCTTCGGTCCCTCAATCAACC
>JACGDI010005334.1:358590-394707 GCA_014898725.1 Jacaranda copaia | reverse complement strand
TTACCGAGCTTGACAGTAGTTGGGCTTTCGTTGGTTTTGATTATCGAGTTTTGGTGGACGTAGCTCCCGAGTGGCCAGCTACTAGCCACACAGTGTGCTACTGTACATACTCCTAAGGAGCGCCCTGTGAGACACGGGGTGTGTTGGGCCAAAGACTAGGTTTGGAAAGACAACCAGGCAATATAGGCTGACGATGGCTAGTCTCTCGACTAGTACCTACTAAAGATCCTAACTTGCAAATTATTGGAGGTAGATGTCTGTGAGTGACGGGATTTAGCATGCGGCTGGTCATGCCACATGTTTATCAAGCCAGGTGCTTGGGTAACAGAGTAATAAGGAAAATCTATTATGTTATATTTGTACTCCATGTTATTGGTTATGTTCTATTCTGGGGGCAATAAGGTTGGATTTGCCAACAGTCTGTTGAATTTTGTATCACCTATGTTGTGTTATATCTTTGCTTTGTGTTGGGAATTATGATTTGTTTTGTTATGTCAAGTCTTGTCTGTTTCACGTCTCATTTCATTAGATTTTCATTTTATTAATATACTATCTATTTGAGTTCTATCCCATTACCACGTTAATTTATAACTTCTACAGTTTTGGCTCTTCCTATTATTTCATTTAATTATTTATCTATTGAATTAGGACCCTTTGATTGGTTCCCCTTGACCTTATGTTTCTGTGAATAGTTATCTCCCCTTTGCCCTCACTAAGTCCTTTAGACTTATGCACTTTTGTGTTCCCGATTTCTTTTCCTATCTAGATTGTAATAGGTAGTAGCTGGAGCGCTATAGGTTGTATCGGAACACATGATTTTATTATTAGCTTTCAAACATACTAGATCTAGAGTCAATTTTGTGAAGTGTTATATTTGTAAACTAGAGTTTTAGATGCCTCATGTAGATGATTAGGCTTGGATAGCTTTGATATTGGTGACAGTCATAGACTTAGACCTATTATGTACTTTTGGCATGTGTAAATAAACTTAGTATTTTAGTAGTAACTTTTTGAGTTTGTTAAGACTTTAATTTTAGTAATTGTATGATGGTTTGTATTTCCTTGCGGGATGTTTTAATAGAATTGTAATAGTAAGTTGAAATAAATTATTTTGGGTTGATGGAGCTATTTAAATTGAAATTTTAGAGGTGTATATTTCATTTAAAATTATTGTATGTAAGATCATAGTAGCTTCTCAGGCCAAAGCAGACACATCCTAGGTGAGGCACTACAAACACAACAAGAAGTTGTTACTAATAGGTCATTTAATATTTTTTAAAATAAAGTTATAGAATCAAATACATGCAAATTAGATATTAAACAACAAGATATTTTTTCTTATTTAATTGGAAAATACTCGTGGGATGCTTAGAAGATTTGAGAAGAGATATTTGCAATATGATGTGTTTTTATTCTTTTGAATATATTTGGACTCCACCACTTCATATATATGCATATGGAGCATAAGAATTTTAACCTATCCAAACTTTTTTAGTGTTCTCATTAATCATAACATGAAATAGATAATATCAAATCCTTTGTTGAATGGGATGTATGTGTAAATGAATTTGAACCCATTTAAACAAATTTGATATTATCTTATCAATCATAATATGAAAGAGATAATATCAAATTCTTTATTTAATGAAAAAAATTTCCACATAAAATACAATTATATTAGTAAAAAATAAATAAGAATAATTATTTTTAAATAGAATAAATAATTTCAAATTTGATAACCAACAACTAATGGTAATTTTTTAATTTAATTAAAAAATTTAAAATCCTGAGAATCGATAATTTGATTGAAATTGGACAATTGCAAATTCCACACCATTATGCTATATGTAATGGTATGGATGTAAATTGTTATTCTATAATTATTCTTTTTATATTGTATTTCTACATCATTACAATTCTAACTTTTTGTTTAGTATTATTTAATTTTAGGACTTCTCTCCCCAATTAAAATAATATAATGATGTTTCTTTTTTTTTTTAATTTAAAGTTTATTTTGTAGAAATTTTTTAATATTTTTTATAACACAACTTTATGTATTTTTGTTTTATTTTCATTCTAAATTAGTTAGATACTCTTCTAATATATTTAAATATTTTATTAATGTTATTTTTTTGTTATTTCCTCAATATTTGTTTAAAATTAAAATTTTTATGACCAACTTAGAATTGCAAGTTTTATATTACTCAAAAACATCATCATATAGTAATTTTTTTATTTCAATTAATTATATTTTGTTTATTTATTTTCAATACTATTTTCAAATATTTTTATAAGTGCATATAAGAATTTATCTAGATAAAAAAAATTATATATACTTTATACTTGAGTTATGTACCTCAAATAGTGTTATGTTATGAAATATTTAAAAATATTACAATATTTCATTAAGTTGTCGAAACTGTTCTAATTTTCTTATAATCAAATGAATGAAGAAATGAATATTTTTCTATAACATACTCATTAAATTTATTAACACTTTATTTACCCATTTCTAATTATGTGCACATAATTAAGGAATATATTTTTTTATTTTCGATATATAATATCATATGCATTAATAAGTTTATTTCGATTGGTTGGATCTTTGCTTATTTATAATATTTTTTTATAAGAAAATCGCTTCATTTCTCTTTCAATAAATAAATTATTTATAGGTAAAAATCAAAACTTCATTGCTAAATAAATACCTTTTACATAATTGATGCATTTCATATGCAGTAATTTATGTTCACTTTGATAATATTAGCTATCAAAATTAAATAGATATATGAAGTAATGAAATTATCTAATAAATATGAACTTTAATAAATATTAACTTATTCTTTATCTAAGGAGTTAGATATTTTTATTTTTAATTTAAGTATATATTTTTATCTGAAAAATCAAAAAAAATAAAAATAAAAAGGTTGATAACTAAATTATTCCAAAACAATAACCAATTTTTATATTTAATAAAATTCTTTTATATTATATAGATATAATCACTTTCTTTCTAATTGGACTAATACAATATTCAATTATTTATAATTAAAAAAAACCTTAAATAAATAAAACATATGCAATTATTTGATCAAACAAATTATTTTTATTTCTTAATTAAATAATTATTTTCACTTAGAATTCAAATATATGTAATTTTTATATAATTTATATTAAATATGGCCAAATTACATAGAGGCCCCTTGTGATATTCAAAATAGGTTCATTGTAACACCCCTAAAATTTTATTTATTTTATTTATAATATACGATTTCATCATTTTTTGAAATTTTTATGAATTTCACATTATTAATTATTTTAAAATATTTTGTGGGCTAAATTATAATTTTTGTAGACTTAATTGTGTTGACTTTTGAATAATTTGGGGCTAATCGCAATTTTTTAAAAATTTGGGGTAAAATTGCATAACTTAAAATATTAAGGGATGTAATTGAAAATTAAATTTTATTAAAAAAATGAAAATGGACATGAGATTTAAAGAAAGGGGTAGACCCTTCTTCACCATTATTTTCCTTTCTTTTTCCTTCTTTTTTCTCCTCCATTTTTCCTTCTTTTCTTCCTTTCATCAAAGCTCCACCACCACCATCGGCCAACTTCCCAACAACCCCTTTTCAACCTCCTAAACCAATGAATCTCTTCCCCACACCACCACATTCACTCTTAGCCACACAACTACCTCACCTAGATGGCAAAGCAGCGGCGGCGAAGGAAAATCGAGAAGGACAAACTACGGTGGTAGCTAGGTTTTGCACTTTTTAGCGGCCATCGATGATTCTAAGGGTTGGGTTAGGGAGTATTTGATGTGATGGCGACTCCGATGATAGTGGGGCGGTGATTGGAGCACGGCAGAGAAGAAAAGAACTTTGCTACTTTTGGTCTGTTTCGATGTCTACGTTGCTTGAATTTTGAAATGGAAGGTAGCATTGGAATCTTCACGTCGAGAGGAACAATTCTATCGTGGAGTTGAGTTTTCTGGCGGTGGCGACAGCGACAATGGAGAGATAGTCTCCCTGTCTTGATGCGATGATCGTCCTTGTGCTATCAATTTATGATTTCAGCCCTTTAATAGTGAAATTGAATTTTTATTGGTTATTGCATTTTATATATATACATGCATGCATGCAATTACTAGAGTTTGTTTGGGACGAGCCTTTGAATTGATATATCTATCTCTACGATTGTTTACCTATGCAAAGAATAGGGAAATGGGAAATACAAATGTTGGACTCAAATGTTGGACTCAAATTTTGGTTAATAATAAGTAGATTATTAATTTTGATTTCGAGAACTATTATAAGTTAAATAGTGTTGAAATGGGGATTTGATTAGAGACTTATGCGTAAAATATTGCTTAAGATTGTAATATCTTGATTTGTTATCATGAAAATTATATTATTCTGGATTTAACCTAGACTATCATAGATAATTCAAAAATATTGATTCTAGAGAATTTTGAATAGAAAAATCTTAATCTGTGTTATCTTGATGATAGATAAGGCTTTAGAATGTTTGATGCATTTCTATAAGGTTACTAGGATTGAACAAGAATTTTGATTCTTGGAATATTTTCCTAATTAGGTGACAATGAGCTGGGCACTAATGAGCAGTAGATTCGATTTTGACTATTGCTAATTGGGATTGCAAGAGGTGAGGTCTCCCACTTGGGTTATTACTTTGTTAAGCTTACTCATATTTGTTGGAAACCCCTGTGAGGGTCTTCCAATTTGGCATTTCTTTTATTATTTGTGGTTTTATTAAGCCCCTGTGTGGGTTTTACTATTTTTGAACCATACTCTGAATTGTGTTTGAAATCTATCTATTATTTGTTATCTATTATCTGTTATCTGATTTGAATACTCCTGTGAGGGTTATCTTTGATGTCGATTTTATTTTTTGTCCGTTCTGGCTCCCAGAACTTTTGTCTGCTGTCTGCTACTCTGATATCTATAAGTTTTATATCTATACTATCTATACTGTATCTATTTTCTTGTCGGCATATCTGCTATCAATTTTATATTTATTGGCCACGCTGGCTTATATTTGTTCTGTTTATTATTTTCTGTTGTCTTGGTGGTATTTTACTCTATTCTGTTCTGAACTGTTGATCTGAAACTAACAGTGCGCTAGAGATTTCCCCCTAGGCATCTGTATAAGCAGTTATTTTGTTATCTGTACGATGATTATGTAAGCCAAGGGCCATACTGGGCAATCTATTTGGTTATACAGGGGCACACTAGGGATTTCCCTCTGGGTGTCACCAGTACGCTAGGGTTTTTCCCCTAAGTGCTAATCATACACTAAGAAGTTTTCCTTGCGTATGAGTGATATGGTAGGAATTTCCCCCTAGGTATCATTGGTGTGCTATACAGTTCCATATAGACATCTGCCATATACCAAGCTATTACGCTTAGGTAAATTGTCTGTCTCTCTGGTATAAGGTGAATCTGCAAAGCATGTCTTATAGCCTTTTCTTGGAATGCATATACATTGGATTTGATTTGCCTAAATGATTTATGTCTGCTTGTAATATGTTCTTGGAGCAATAAGGCAGCAGAGTTTTCTGTATGCTTTTCTATACTGTTTGTTTTTTGAATTCTGTTATATTCAGTTTGATAAAAAATATGTTTTATCAAGTTGAATTTCTCCTTGGTAAACTCTGTTGTTACTTTTACTTATCCCTTACTATGTCTTTGGACTTATTCCCCTGTATTTCATAATCTTTCAAACAGGGATAGGCTCTGATGGACGCCATGTTTGAAATGAAGTACATGGTTGTTTTGTAATAGGACTAATGTTGAAGTTAAGTATTGAACTTGTGAACATATCGTCAACCTTAGAGATGTTGTGATATATAAATTTTATTTTGAAGGTTGTAGTATAAGATGGAAGTGAAGGCGTGATCTATCAAAGACTGTCATTTAATTAAGTTTCTTGAAACTCTTATGATATAACTATTTTACAGTTTTATCTAGTCTTGTTGAAATTAAACCAGTGTTTAAATTTTGAGACGTTTGAATTTATGGGCCTACTGTTGAGTGGCAATTCTGAGAATTAAGTTTGAATCAGAATAGTATCTCAGCTTAGGTGCTGTCCCAAGGTGGGTTGCTACATTCATAATCCTTTGTGAAATAGAGATTGACTATTATACCCCATGTGTTTAATTGAACATAGCTCACTTGACCTATGCCCTTGTTTGACATCCATTGAGTATTAAAAAGATAAATTTGCCCTTAAGTAAAACTGAAATTCAAATCATTTTTACTTTTATCTTATATATTATTTATATTATTTTTTCATCCATTTCAAATTAAATAATACTTAATATTTTAAAAAAAGATATATAATATGTTTCTATTCATACTTATATATATAATATGTATACATATATAAGTTTATGCATAAGTATATACATATTTTTTTTTACTTATGTATAATATATTTAAATTCTTTAACTAAATAATATCAAATATTTAAAAAATTATATATAACATAGTTTATAATTACACTTATATAATATATGTGCATATATAAATTTATCTATAAATATATACATATAATATTTATTTATACATATCTTATATCCATATATATAAATTTTCTTTAATTCTTTTCAAATTAAATAATATAAAATATTTATAAAAATATAATATATTTTTATTTATAGTTATATATAAAATATATGTACATCTATAAATATAAACATATATGTTTTTAGTTTATACATATAATATATACAATTTTTTCTTCATTTGAAATTAAGTAATATTTATTATTTGTAAAAACATAAAATATATTTTTTATTTATACTTATATACATATAAGATACATACATATAAATTTTTCATGACATGTATATATATGCATATTAGTATAATATATAAGCGGTTAAGCGCATGTGAATATTGGCTATGCGCGTGAGCTTTGTTTTCCATTTTTTTTCATTTTCCCCTGTACAAAAACAACATCATTTTTCCTACTGGGAGCTTCGTTAGTTTGTACTTTGGGTTTTGTTTCTTGTACATTGGTTTGGCATTTTGTGATTTTTTCTGAGTCCCACACATAATGGTCAAAAGAAAATAGATTTTTTCTTTGTTATTTTTTTCCCATTTTTTCTATCATTAAAAGACTGCGCTTCCCATGTGATAAACGAGGTCATTTTTTAGGTTGGCTACTTCATTAGTTTGTGCTTTAGATTTGGAAATAGAAATGGAGCAACTGACTACTTCTTTCTTCATCGTTTAGTTTGCCAGATAACTTTTCTTTTCTTTTTTCGACTTTTACTCTGCTTTTTATTTTCTTCATAGAAAAAATTTTCTATATGTTTTTGATGATTAATATGACTATATTTTAGGATTTTTGCAAAAGTAGCAATTTTGCAAGGGAAGAAGATGAGGAAATTTTCTATGAAAATTTAAGTATGACAATCGCCGATCAAACTTAGAGCTATTATTCTCCAAATATGAAAAAGTTGTTGTTGCCATGGCACAAGGTGTTTGACCAATATATCCCACCCTTCACTTAGTTTTTTTGGGGTTTTTGTATCTATTTCTCTTTCAATTGAGCCACTGCTGATTATAGTGCAGGCATGTGTTAAGCTTTACCATATCGCCACCACCAATGTCAATGTATACTGGCTCATGTAATATGATCTCGTCATGCCATTTAGTGAAGAGATGAAAATAAATAGTTTTGTTTTATTTTTCAAGTTTTGTGTATTAAATTTTATTTTTCTTCTAAAAATTAAGGTTGGACCATCGAGGTCGAAGATTGAGGTGAAGATTAGCAGAATATTAGTAAGTTTGCAAGATTGAACAAATTGGAAGGCTAAATCAAGATTGCTAAGGTATTCTCTTGTTTGGATCTTTTCCTTTTCACTTTATGCTTAGGCAATTAGAATTTTTTCATTTTTTTGGTGTTTGAGAATTTATCTTAAGTATGATGTAATGGGTTGAAAGGAAAGGTAGTCAAACAGAGTGTGTTCTGTATGTTTTTATGTATTTTCTGCCTTTTGTTTTGTAGCTTGTGATGAGATAGAAAGTGTAAAATGTAAATCAAAAGGAGAGGTGTTTTGGCTGGATTTGAGCTTGTGGAATGGAGGGGTAGAGTTGTCTATAAGTTGTTGGGGCCATTGGGGGGTGTTGGAAAAATACTTCTTTCCTTTTGATGGACTTCCCCAGGTCTCTTTTTCCAAAACAACATGCTTGTAGTATTTTCTTTTTTTTTTCTTGAAATTTTCTTTTAAAATTACCATTTAGAATATGAGATGTGAGATTTCTATGTATTTATTCTAAGTTAGTAGGCTCATTATTTTTCCCTCTATTCATCCCTAAAACTTGAGAAGAAAGTGAGAAAGTTAAAGATAGAAGAAATGATGAATGGTGTTATTAATCTTTATTCAGAGGATTTTGAGTTTGTATAAGTTGATCTTACTGATAGATATGGAAGTGTATTGCTTTAGTTTTTCATTGTCATTGAAATATTGATGTGTTTTCTTTTTCTATTAATACTCATTACTTTATTTGTTTCTTGGATTTGACTTCCATTTTTTCCTTTTCTGATTATAGGACAATGAGATTCTTGGAAAAGGGGCTTCAAAGATAGTGTATGCATAAAGTATTCCACTTTGGATTTATGGCAAATTTGATCTTAATTATCATGGTAGGAAAAGATTGGCTTTTGTGATTTGTGGGCCTAGTTGGTTTTTTCTTTCTTATTTTCCACTTTTATTTTGTTGTAGTTAAGGATGGCATTAGTTAGAAGATAAACAAAAATATTAAGTCCAACTTGTGAAGTGACATGCAAAAGTTTGCAACAAAAATACTATCCAATATTCAAGAGATCCTAGGTTCAGTTTTCTTCTTGACATTTCCTTCTTTCTATGATTGTGATTCTATCCATTTTGCTTTCACAAAATTTGGTTAGTGTCTTTCAATTTCTCTAATTATGTGGCTAGTTTATATTTTTGGGGTATTGTACTCATTGATCTAGCCATTCCATTGTGGGAAGCTAGGTTTGCGGGTGTTTCAAGGCTTCACAATTCATTTTCATCCACGATCATGGGAAATTGTAGAGTTGCTCTCTTATTTTGTAAACTTTTGCTTGTTGATTAGTCAATCATGTGATGAATTACTATATTTTATTTACATATACCAACTGTTGATTGTACGTCTACAGTGGCATGACTCAATTAGGTTATGAAAAGGCTTATGATGAATTTAGGTATTGACTTTTCTTTATTTTCTTCTTCTTATTGTTGTTGTTGTTATTGTTATTTTGGCTTCATTTGTAGTTCTACTTTAGATTTATGTTCAAAATGGTTGAAATCCTTTCTTCATATACACTTTTAGTACTACTCAAATCCCACTCCCATACCACCACCACCTCCTCGGTCTTTGGTCTATGTGTTTATAGTTATAGTCCTTCATGGAAATCATGAATTTATGATTTTGAGTGCTCATCTTGTATCATCCAACAAATCTTTTTATGAACATATTCACACACTCTTAGTGTATTATACTGCATAATCAAGCTTAAAATGCAAAAAGGAAAAGAAACCATTATCATTAAGCTTATAACTCAGTGAAGTTCAATTTATTTTTCTTAGTTTTCTTAGCTTGTTTACATGTTCTTTTACTTTTTTGTACACATACACATATTTGAACATCCATTTATCTAATAGGTTAGAATCATTCTTAACTTCATATCTTTAAAACAAAGTTCTGTTGGTAATTGCCCTAAATGATCATTAGAGAAATCATGGAAGCAAAGCTCCATCTTTATGCTAGAACAAAACTTTTTTCTTCTTTTCCTTTATGGATTCTTCTTTTCTATCATGGTGGGCTAAGGATGCAAATCATCTTATGCAAGTTGAGGCCAAGATTATTGAACAATGTATCAAGGTGTGATTTGTATTTACAGTTTTAGTTTGGCCTCATGGATTCTTTTAAGTCATTTGTATATTAAATTATAATATGTGGTACATGGTAGTAATCAATTTTTTTTCTTTGTGGTTGCTGCAACTTCAAAACTGAGCAAAGAGATGTAACCATATACCTTAATGCCATTGTATCCCTCTCGATTTTAGTTCAAAAACCTAGAATAAAGGTTAAATATTCTTCTATATCTATATGTATTTGTATTAGTATACAGGATATTTAGTTTTCAGTTTTTTTCTTGTTTTGCTATTTTCTCATACACTTTTTTATTTCAATTTCTCCAGAGCAAGGATTGGATGTTCAGTTGTTCGGCACAGGAGCAAATGGCAGCCCACCACATACTTTATTACTCACTATGATAGTTGTGGATTGGAGATATGAATAGCTTCATAGTTCCATATGATAAATATGGTTATCTCTAGTGGTAGATGGCAAGTGCTCATTAAGTATTCTTAGTCTCAGATTCTTGTATTTTTATGATAATCTAGAAATTATTTTACACATTCTAATTCAGCTTTGTTTGTCCTTTAAAAGGTATAAGTTGAAACATAAGAGAACCACTATTGGAGCAATCAAACATGATTTTACAAGTGTTTTATCTCTATAGCTATAATCCCTTGTTATTCATAGAGACTTCAAATGTGACAATATTTGAGTTCTACACAATATTTTTATTATCTTTTCCATTGAATATGTGGAATTTAATGAAAGCACCAAGCATTTTTTTTCTTAATGTTGGATTAATTTTTTGATTAGAAGATTTTCATGTAATTATGGTTTAATTAGATTTTTTGTGAGATGAGCTTTCAGGTGAGTGTATTTGTGTGATTGAATTTTAAAATCCAATTGTCTTGGTTTCATTTTTGATGGAGAAAATCGATCTTGTGTTTTTTTTTATCTATTTTTTGTCTATACACTTTCGTGGATTTGTGCTTATACTATTGATGAGGTTGAAAGTTATTTATAGTGAAAAGGGTTGTGTTTAGGCAGATTCGACCAGGGAGGTTGAATGATTCAAGTGATATTCTTCTTGAGGTCTGAGATTTACAACAGCAATACATGTTAAACTAGCCAAGGTGCCCTCGATGAAGGCACTATGATGCTCAAATTAGTTCAAGTTGAGAGGTGATAATCGAATAGAATATTGAGAGCTTATAGTGTACTTGGCATTATCTAGAGCATGGCTAGTTATGAGGTATTTATAGCTTTCTCCTTGTGTATGATATGGTGAAGGTGCCCCTATTAGGTGTAGTGAACTTTAGTCCTCGCCAGGGGTTTAATAGTCATTTCAGATCTCAATACTATTCCAGATGGCACCATCTCCTATTTTTCAAGGTGCACAGTACTCTAAACAAGCACTTTTCTATCTAAAGTGGTGGCAACGACTATAACGACTATCCGTACTATTAATACGGAGGTATGTTGCTTATTAGAACAATAAATGCGATGAGGATATACGTCAGTGTTGGAGTGAGCTATCTAGTCAATAATAGTTGAATAGATGGGGTTGGTCAATCAGAAAGATGGTCAAATAGGTTATATGGGTTAAAGCCTTCCGTCGAATGTGGTCGATAATGGCATATTCGACCAGATGGTAGTTGTTAAGTAGTTTAGCCGAGAACTAATAGTGGACCCTACACGTTAAGTGGGCTTGTTGGGCTATCCCATACATGAGTCCCCCCCACTCACGGTCTTGATCGAGCTTGTCAACGAGCAGGAGCAGGGAGCATATAGGCAGTTATGGTGGTTATTCACACTCAACCAGGGTTTTGCCCACTCGACCAAGGTTTTTGAATATTTGATTAGGAATTTTGAATTCTTGATCAAGGTTTATGGCGGTTCTACTGTATTTAATATGCTGGTTACTTCATAGAATACAAAGCATAAGGAAATAGGGTGTAATTATAACTGACACTTGAGTTCCCGTACTCAGATGCCTATAAATATGTGGGATATAGGTCTTTATTTACACTTTTGCTGAAATCATATCTAGTCAAGTTCTTGTTTTCAAAGTTTCTCAAACCTTTCTTGCACTTAGAGTTTGCGGGATATCTACTATAAGTTTCTCTCCCTATTTAATCTTTTTTGTTCTTTTCTCTTGTGAAAATGTCTAGTAATTCAAATAGCGAGGACACTAGGTCCGTGAGTATAGTGTCTCAGGGGGAAACTAAGGTTGGAAGTGCAACTGACACAACCCGCAAGAATGGTTCAAGTAGTTCATTTAGCAAAAGCTTGAGTTTGAACAGTTTGAGTAGCTCGAGCAAAAAAAGGGCTATCTCTAGGGGTGAGGCTGGGGTCGATTGTTTACACCCAACCACTATACAGAAATAACATCCAAAATATCCCCCACTGACTTGGTGTGAATTAGGGAGTTGTATCATGTCCTTGAGGAGTGTGACCTGCTAGTGCCAGAGACTTGGGGTAGAATACATTGACCTCCTAGGGGGCACATAATAATGTTTGAGAAAGGGTTGAGGTGTGGCCTTAGGTTCCCTCTCACCTAAGTGATAATTGACCTCCTGGTGGGTCTAGAAGTTTGTATAACCTAATTGCTCCCCAATTACTTCGCCACTCTTTACAGTTTTGTACTGTTAATGAATCTGTATAATCATCCTACCTCATTTGTCAACTTTTCCAATTTATTTCACTTATCCATGTCACAGAAGTCGGGTAGTGCAGAGGCGTCTGGTTCTTACTACTTGATTGCTTGACCCTACTGAAAATTCTTAGTGTCCCTGACTTTTTCATATAGCCAAGAGTGGAAAAAATATTTTTTCTATGTTCAGGGGCCATGGGATTTTGCCATTCTGAAGGGTCGGTAGAGAGGGTCTATGGAGATACCGGGGAACCAGACATCTAGTTGACCTAATACCTTTGTTAGGGATTTGATTGACTTTGGGCATATGGAAGCCTCAGTTCTGATTGAGGAAAGGTTTTTGGTGTTGGCTAGCTTATCGCTGGCCTAACTCAACCTATCTATGGGCAATCGACTAGATAGAGATTCTCATCGACCATGTTAATTATGATTATTGCTCTTTCTGCTCAATTTTGATGCCTTTTCATTTTGTTTGTGTTCACATATCGTATGGAGATAATAGCAAGAAGCAAAACCAAAGTTGAAGTTTGAGCTTTTAGAAATGAGAAACACCATTGAGCTATTGTTGCTTGATGAAAGGCTCTTATCGTAGAGCTAATAACTTCAACATGATCGACCTCAACTCTTATGGTTCCACAAATTGAATAGGTGCTTGAGCCCCAATTCGCTCATTGAGAGAAACCCATGCAGAATAGCCCCACGAGTCAGGGCAAAAGGCATATTGTCGAGCAGGGAGGCTCAACACCAAAGAAAGTTATAGGTAATAAGGGGAAAAGAAGATGGTGATAGGTTATGACCTATTTGAAAAACTCAATGATGAAGTACTATTCCAACTCCTCTAGTTGTTACTGACAAGCTTTGCGATTGACCCCACCCACAAAATAATCATTTTAACCTCTATCCTCCATAGGGATGACTGGCAATAATACCCTAAAGTGGCTAACCTTAGGGCTTTTCTTACCTGATCAATGAAAATTGATGACCTTTAGTTAAGTCAGGGTTCTTCGGGCATTGGCCTGCTACTGTAATATGGTAAGTATGAGATCTATAACTTCTCATCAAATTTCTTTTTTGTAGTGGTACTGTGGATTGACATTCTCATGTTATAGGTACGACAAATGGGCTACAACATCTTTCATCGATCAGAGCTGGTGTTGGCGGATAAGGAGGAGTTGCAAGAGGGAGGGGATATGGAAACCCTTAAGGTGCAGCTCAAGTCCTCCCAACTTCAGGTCGAGCAAGTGACCAAAGAAGTAGTTGAGCTTAAGGAATATCTAAGTTCCAAAGATCAATAGCTGGTCCAAGCAGTGGAGGATAGGAGCCGCATGGACTCAATAATCAAAAAGGCTTATTTGGACCTGTAGGTGAGCTTCACTTTTAATTGAGCGAAAGGTCACACAAAGTCCCTTGAGGAGGCGTGGGAGGCATTCAATTGACACCTCCCCAAGATGGGGCATGAGGTAGTGGAATAGTTTATCTTAAGCCCCGTCTTTCAGGATACAAGCGTGATTACATCACTTGACAATGCTCGTAAAGTATTCCATTGGGCTATGAAGTAGCTCGAGTGCTTAGGTTATGCTTTTTGGCCCAATGACAAAAGCAAAATAAGTTTTGTGCTAAATGACAATCTATAGCTTTATTCTGACCCCAATGAGGATGGGGTTGACTAGGCCTAAGAGAAAAAAACTACGACTCAAGTGCTCGATAAGCGTCTAACTGAAGATTAAAAGAAAAAGGCTGAGGTCGATGCAAGGTAAGAGTAGTTGGTTGATGAATTTGCGTTTGTAGAAGACCACATGGTCCAACTTAGGGAATAGAAGGTTGATGTGGCATAATATGTGTTGTGCTCAATCAACTTTATGAGTGACATCGCAGGGCTTTCTCAATCACCACGAGCTATTTCACCTCTTGCATGTGCACTACTGGAGCCTAACTTAAACTAGCCACAGGGCGACTAGGGTCCAACCAGAGCTGACTCAAAAACCTACTACTACTTTGACTTTTGTTGCTGCTGCCTCTTCTTTTTTTTTATTTGCTGAATTGTAACCAACTTATTAATGAGTGAAAGATGTTTTTCATTTCAATGCTGTTGAATTAAAGAGGTCTCTTGAACTTCGTCAAGTGCAGCTTTATTGTCCTAGCCATATTGGGCATGTTTGATAAAATAGTTGGTTATCACCATCATTAGCAAGAACATCTAATAATGTTGTTGTCAATTTTTTCTAGTGTTAACTGACGCATGGTCTTGCCAAAGCACACTTAGTAACTTGTTTTCACAACTTATGAGTTGACTACTTAGTCGATTTAATCTTTTGGAACTAATTGAGTGGTGCGAGACTATAGGCTTGATGTGAAACTGACACCAAGAATTGCTCATCTGCTTAGGTGAAGTTGACTAGGCACTTGAGTGATGACGAGGGGCTACTTGCTCATCGACTACTATAGGGTCAACTATGATCATGAGTAGCAGTAAGGGACTGCTTATTGGTCAACTGCAAGGTCGACTATTAACTTGGTGGTAGCATAAAGCCACTTATTGGTCCATCATGGGGTCAACTTTGATCTTGGGTGGTAGCGAGGGAATGTTTGTTTATCAACTACAAGATCAATATTTGGTGGTAGCATGAAGCCACTTATTGATCGACTGAGGGGTTGTCCTGTATGCTCATAGCACTCCAGGGAGGTTGTCTGCCCAGTTCGAGTCAATATCATGTATCTTAGCTTTCAGATGGTTGAGGATTATTTTGTTAGTTACCTTCGTTTGGCTATTTGATTGAGGATTGCCTACTAAAGTGATGTATTGTGCGATCCCCAAGGCTTTGTACCAACCTCTAGTGCTCTTACTTTGGAATTGAGTGTCATTATCTGAAATAAGAACTTTGGGCAGACTAAAATGGCAGATGATGTTCTTTCAGATGAAACTCTTAATAGCCACGTTTGTTATCTTAGGAACAGCTTTAGCTTTGACCCATTTAGTAAAGTACTCGACTGCGATGATTATGAATTTTTATTATCCAGTTGACCTCGGAAGTAACCCTAAGATGTCAATGCCCCACTGGTTGAAAAGCCAAAAAATTTGGACATTGATCATCGACGCTGCGGGCTGGTGTGTCAAATTCAAATGGACCTGGTATGATGTACATTTTCTTGAAAAATCCATTGAGTTTTTAAATAATTTTGGCCAAAAGTATCCATACCTGATTATTTTGTGGGCCATGGATCTTCTTTCAGAATGGTTGCCACACATATCTACATAAATGTCTTGTAATACCTCTATAGCCTGTTCGGGATCCAAGCACCTCAAGGGGATCTTGAAATTGACCTCTTATATAACTAATTGTGCTCAGTGAGTGCAAATTTGGCAGCTTGACCTCAAAGGCGATGAGCCTCATTCTTGTCCTCGGGGATGGTGCCTTAGCTTAAATAAAATTTGAATGGGTCCTACCAAGATGATGTAGTCTCCTTAATGCTTGCTATCAAATTTTCCTCGAAGGGTCTGATTAACAGCTTATCCACGACCAGAAATGTGATTTTTTTATCCCTTGTGCCCCTGGTCGAGCTAGCAAACTTCGATAGACCATCCGCCCACTCGTTCTCAGATTGAGGTACCTGATTGAGAGTGAATTTTTTGAATAATTATTGCAACCTTTTCACCTTAACCAAATACTAGCTCATGGTCGAGTCCTTAGCCTCAAAATTTTTGTCAACCTACTTAGCTATTAGTTAGGAGTTTGTATTAGTGACCAAGTGCTCGACACCCCAATCGAGCCCCATTTTCATTCCAGCGAGAAGGGCCTCGTACTCTACCTTATTGTTTGTGACTGTATAGTCCAATTTTATTGCAAAATTATATTCCTCTACAGCTGGGGAATGGAGAGCAACTTTTACTCCTCTTCTAGATATGGTTGATAATCCATCGACATGTAAGGTCTAAACAAGAAGGGCTTCACAATTCTTTTTGGGCAAATCAATTTTCTTGACTATGAAGTTAGCCAGAACTTGTGCTTTGATGGCTGTTCTTGGCTGGAAAGTAATATCGAACTCTCCTAATTCAATAGCCCATTTGGTCAGTCTTTCAGATGTGTCCGGCTTTAACAATATTTACTTCAATGGTTAATTGGTCAGCACTATAATGGCATGAGACTCGAAGTATGGTTGCAAATTTTAAGCCGCAGTTACCAGTGCCAAGGTAAATTTTTCAATCTCCAAGTAATTATGCTCCAGTTCTTGGAGTGACTTACTACAATAGTAGATTGGCAGATGGCCACCATCTCTGATCGAGATTAAGACTTAGCTAATCAATGCCTCGACGACCACCAAATATATTTGAAGTACTTTTCCTAGTTCAGGTTTTGCAAGCATAGGGGATGAAGCTAAGTACTGCTTCAATTTGACCAGCGCCTAATCACACTATTCGCTTCATTGGAAACCCAACTTCTTAGCATTTTTAAGAATTTTGAAGAAGGGTAAACTCTTGTCAGCCAATTTTGCAATGAAACTCCCTAAAGCTATAATTCTCCCGACCAGCCTTTAAACATCTCTAACTATTTACGGAGGGGTGACATCAAAATGGCCTAAATTTTCTGTGAGTTTGCCTCGATGCCCCATCATGTAGCCCAAAATTTACCTCTACCAACCCCGAATATACACCTGTTTAGGTTCAATTTTAGACCAATGCTCTCAAGATTGTAAAAGTATAACTAAAGTCGAGTAGGTAGTCTTAGGCCTTTTCTATTTTTGCAATCATATTGTCGACGTATACCTCCATCAACTTCCCAATTTCATTTTTGAACATAAAGTTGACCAGCCTTTAGTAAGTTGCCCCAGTATTTTTCAGTCTGAAAGGCATGATCAAAATGCAGTAAACCCCATTAGGGACAACAAAGAACGTTTTATCCATATCCTCAGGAGTTATGAAAATTTGATGATAACCTTGAAATGTGTCCATCATGTTCAATAACTCACAACCAGTAGTTGAATCAACTAATAAATCTATCTGAGGCAGAGGGTAAGGATCTTTAGGGTATCCTTTATTTAAATCCATGAAATCGTTACACATTATCCACTATTCCTCATTCTTTAGGATGAGTACAACATTATAAAGCCAAGAAGGATATTGAATTTCTACTATATAACTTGTATCTAAGAGTTTGCTGACCTTCTCCTCGATGATCTGCATCCTCTCGACATTGAATGTCCTTGTCTTCTATTTGATCAATTTGTATGAAGGGTCGACATTAAGGCGGTACACGATGACATTGGGGTCGATTCCTTAGAGGTTAGATGCTTTCCATGCAAAAACATCAATATTCCTCCTCAGGAAGTCAATCATAAAATATTCCATGTAGGGGCCTATGTCTATTCTGATGCGGGTCGTCTTGTCAGGGTTTCCCTGTTCAAGTTTAATATTTTAAATATCCCAATAGGTTCCACCCTGGTATCTTCCAACTTTCTCTTTTTGTTGGCTTGGGTTTCCTCAAGTTCCGCTATAGAGGTGTTCTCTGAGATTCTGCTCTCTTGACTCAATCGAGATGTTGTAATATCTCTAAGCCTCCTTCACATTGTACAGCAGCTCCCTTTTGCCTGCTGGGGTTAGAAACTTGATCTTCATGTGGTAGGTCAGCATAATAGCACATAAGTCATTTAGAGTTGGTCGACTTATTATGACATTGTAAGCTAATAGGGTGTCTACTACCAGATAGTTCACCATTAAAGTTTTTCTTTGGGGAGCTTCGCTAAATGACATCGACAGATTGATAGATCCTTCATGAATAATCTCCTACCCCCTAAATCTAACCAGCGAGGTTCACACAAGCTCAAATCTTAGCTAGCCCATATTCATTCTTTTTAAGGTGGAGAGAAAAATAATGTTGGCCAAGCTGCCATTATCGACTAGAACTTTGTGTACTTCAAAGTTGGCAATCTCAATAGAGACTACCATAGGACAATCTGTTTTATGGTTGATATTTCTATCCTCGAGGTGGGCCAAGTCGCTATCAGTGAATGAGATGGGCTCTACACTCATTGATAAGTGAAATACTATTTTGATGGGAGAGGCTTTAGCTAACTCCAACCTCTTCTGGGTTTGCCTTTGGGCAGATTTTAAGTCCCCCCAATAGAACTTCCCGTAATCATATCAATTACTCCTCAGATAGATGGGTGATCCTCGTGGGCGGGTTTCTTTTCTTTGTCCTCTCTTCTAGGGCTAACCGACCTTTCTCTATAGGGAGTCCAGTTAGATTTGCCCCCTTCGACCTGTGTGTGTGTCCACAACTATGTATTTCTTGAGGTGACCTTACCTGATTAGTCTTTTAATCTTGTCCTGGAGATTGAAGCACTCATCTGTGTCATGTCTCTTTTGTTTGCGGAAGTGGTAATATTTTTTGAATTATTTTGTTACCTCAGTCTCTATCAGTTTCCTCAATTTGTTTGAGGAGGTTATCATGTTGAATGGCATATAGAACCTCTCTTCTCAAAATTTTTAGGGGTGTATAGTTGTGGAAATATTTTATGGGAGATCGACCTCTTTCCTTGTATTTTTGGTTGTCTCTTTCTTTCTTCTTCTTGTCGTCCTCAGAAGATCTAAACTTGAGCTTGTTCATCTCCTTCTGGGTCTTGTATCTTTAAGCGAGGTCGAGCAACTCCTCCATCAACTTGGGGCATTCACACACCAATGCATTGGCGTATTTCTTGTGTCTGAGCCCCAAAAATAGCACGTTAATAAAAAATTTGATCGTGGGGTTATCTATCTTGAGGACCTCTATGTTGAACCTCGTAAAAAAGTCACGGAGGGAGTCTCCCTCACTCTGCCTAATGGTATAGAGATAGGTGTGGGGGAGTTTTGCCTTTTTTATGCTTGTAAATTGGTGTAAAAACTTGTGGCACAGCTGATCATAAGAGTATATCGACGAAAGCTTGAGTTTCACAAATCAATCGAGCGCAATGCCTTGGAAAGTAGTCACCAACATCTTGACATAGATGTATTCATTATGCCCGTGCAATTGCATCATATGCTTGAACTATATTAGGTACTCATTGGGGTCCGTCGAGCTATTATATCTTGACGAACCAGTTGAGACCTTCACGTCAACAGCGATGTGCTCATTAACAATCTCTTAGATGAATGAGGATCTTCTTTCCTAACAAGACCTCTGGGGGATATTTAGATTAGGTGCTCTATCGATGTTTCTCCTTAAAATCTCGTCAAGGCACTTATTTAGTTGTTAGACTTGATGGGACACTTCTTCCTATTTCTCTCAATCAGGTAGAGTGGCATTTTGATCAAGATATGGCCTTGTGCGCTTAGCCCATTAGCTTGAATAGGCTGGGCTATGAGGTCTATAGATTCTTTCATATCTTCATAATAGTCACGCCTAGAACGTTCAACCCTATCATGCTACGAGGCTCGATTAGGTCAAACATGATCAATTGAGCCGATGATCTTCTCCCGCAACTTTGGTCGCCTCTTTTTCTCCTAGAGGAGTCTAGGACTGGCTTCATGTTAGGTGGGCAACCGTCTAGACTCCTGGAGACTGTGGCTATCCTTGGGGTACCTATCTTCTAGGGAAAGCGATTGTGGGATGGCACTGCTAGCCAGAGCTGGCACAGTGGTCTACCTATTCAATGCGGTGGACAGTTGGGTTGAGATTTGCTTGCTTATCAGTTGCATCAACTGGGGCATAGTTAATGTCACCACTTGCTCTTAGGGAGCGCTAAGGCTTGGAGCATGTACACTTTGTTGGGGCAAAGGGGGAAGTGGAGATGTGGACTTCCTATTCCCCTCTCTTCCTAATGTGGCTCTATATGTGTTTACCATTCTTTCGTTGCAATCTCAAAGTTTCCCACAGACAACGCCAAAAATGATAAGGTTGAAAGTTGTTTATAGTAAAAAAAATAGTATTTAGGTAGATTCAACCAGGAAGGTCAAATGATTATGTGAAGTAACCGGTGCATTAAATGTAGCGGAACCGCCATAAACCCTGGTCGAGAATTCAAAAATCTTGATCCAGTGTGAAAAACCCTGATCGAGTGTGAATAACTGCCATAACTGCCTATATATTCCTTGCTCCTACTCATCGATAAGCTCAATCAAGACCGCGAGTGGGGAGGACTTATGATATGGGATAGCCTAACAGGCCCACTTAACGCGCAGGGCCTAACATCAGTTCTAGGCTAAACCACTTGACAATTACCATCTGGTTGAGTATGCCATTACTGACCATGTTTGACAGGAGGCTTCAGCCCATCTAGCCTATTTGAACATCTCTCTGATCAACCAGTCCCATCTATTCAACTATTATTGACCAGGTGGCTCACTCTGACACTGACTTATATCCTCACTGCATTTATTATTCTGACAAGTAGGATGCCTCCACATTAATGGCGTATGACAGTCGATACAATCGTTGCCACCAACTTTGCCACCGCCTTGGATAGGGAAACGCCTGTCTAAGGTACTATGCACCCTAAAAAACAGGAGATAGTACCACCTAAAATAGTACTGAGATCTAAAATAACTATTAACTCTCTGGCAAAGACTAAAGCTCACTATACCTAATATGGGCACATTCTCCATATCACACACCAAGAAAAAACTATAAATACCTCATAACCAATCACACCCCAGGTAGTGCTAAATACACTACAAGCTCCCAATATTCTATTCAATTTCATCTCTTGACTAGAACTAACTTAAGCATCAGAGTGCCTTTGTCGGAGGCACCTTGGCTAGTTTAATGTGTGTTGCTGTTGCAAATCTCAGAAGTCAAGAAAAATATAGCTTGAATCATTCAATCTCCTTGGTCGAATCTGCCCAAACACTAGACTTTTCACTATAAATGACTTTCAACCTCATCAACTATTATTTCAAGTGTTTGAGATGTTCACCCTAAATCATGTTATATTTAGACTTATGTGTTAATGCATTTCACAGTTTCAGTTTAAATTGGCATTCTTAATTTCTTTATTTTATGCATTAAAAATGAATATAGCATGACATGAACACTTGGACATGAGAGAACATTACCTTGCTTGGATTATGCATTAATGCATAAATATGGATAATATATTTTCAATTTGTATCAATTTTGCATAAATTTGAGCAGAGGGTAATCGGTAAGACTCTATTATTTTATATACTTCATTTAATTCTAGAGATTCTGTTTTTTGTAATTTTAGATTATAATATGGTTGCTACTATATTTGTCTATGTACTTTAGTCGATCCTAAGTTTGTTGAGCAAGAAGGATAGTTTCACCATATATGTTGTTGTAATTTTATTGTTCATGTGATTTTGCTTTGGATAATGAGAGGTGGTCATCTTATTTTCAAATTGGTGAGTATCATGTAGTAAATTGTTTGCGAGAGCTCAATTAGTTCTTGAATATTTAGATGTTATTAGCTATGAAAATGAGTCCTTTGTCATTTAAATGTTACAAAGTTATCTTGATTACGACATATTCCAGATATGAGATAAGAAAATGCCTTATAACTATTGTTATCCAAAGGAAAAACAACCTCCATTAGTTCTCTTACTTTGATTTTTCTTTGTTAAACTTTAGTGTGCAAAATGCTAAAATGAATTGTCTATACTTAAATATCCATGCACAACTATGCAGTATTACACAATAAAACTTCTACCAACAATAATTATGTCTCTAAGTATGAATACAACAGAAAGATAAAGCTATTTAACATCTAATTCAATATAGCTAAAAACTAATCTAATTTGATTTTTTAGTTTATAAAATGAAATTCAAAATATTAATTTTCAAATATATAACAAATTATAAATTAATTTCTAGATATATAACACATATGGTTGTATGTAGTTTTTGATGCTACAAAGATATTGTGATGGTGCACTGTTGAGCTTTTTGCTGATCCTATGAGCATGAAAGGGTGCATAGTTTATGTGAAACATCTTTGATTGTGTTGTTTGAATTTTTCTTTGATTCATAAGAGTAGATCCTTGGAACAAGACATTATCTTGGCTTTTGCCATATTGTGTTTTGAACTCTCTGTTGCAAAGGGTCATTTTTAAATTAAAATTGATGACTGTTGTGAGTGCAAAAATTTTTTGGTCATTGGTTATTTGTTGGCATGCTTACTTGAAAATTGATGTAGAGAGCCTTTGGAACTTGAGTTCAAGGGAGTCGTTGAAAATGCTATTAATAATTTTATTTTTTGAATGCACAGATTGCTGCTTGATTTTTCTTGGGCATTTTTGGCATGATTTGCGGTACAATGTTGATTATCTTTGGCCAAGCGGTAGAGATTCTTGGTTGGTTTCTTGGGGAAACTTTTGGTTCAAAATTTTGCAACTTATGGAGATTTTGATTGCTTGGTTCAAATTTTGGTTCAAAATTATGATGGGATGATTTTGAATGAAAATTTGCTTGATGTGTGCTTTTGCTTGGGTCATAATTCTTTTAGTTGGAGTAGCAAAAATGGATTTCTTGCTACTTCTTTTAAACTTATTTTTGCTCTTTGTTTTGAAATTTTTTGCATAGTTACTATTGTGCTGTTGAAGGTGCACAAAAGGGTTTACTTGTTGTTGAAAATGCCGTTAAGTTTTTTTGAACTTTACACTATATATCAATTTTTTGCTTTTTGTGTGAATTGTCTTAAAGTTGGACTTTTGCCTAGCATAGATTTTCTATTTTGGTTCTAAATTTTAGTTCAATCTTTATGACAGGTTGGTTTTTGTGGAGATTAGAATTGAGCTCTTTGAATGTCGGAGTTTTGAGTGGTTTTTGGAGTGACCAAGGTTGACTAGATTATTGTTTGAGTGTCTTGTGGCTTTTCTAGTCTAAGACTACAAGGATACTATTTTTTTTTTCTATATAGAATATGGAATTCATAGATTTTAAGGTTGAAATTATTGAATTGATGATTTGGTTCCAACACTTACATGTGATGCTAAGGGGTCAAAAAACGCAATCGAGAATTGATTGAATGGGTATTCAAGGCTGCATTTATGAGGTCAATTTTTTGCTTGTAATTGTTTGAATAGGGATTCTAGCTGCTTTGTTTTTCTCATCTTTTAGTGTTGGAAATTGGCTTAGAAAGTGCTAGAATGTGGAATGAAATTGGAAAATTACATGTTCAACCACTATTTTTGTTGAGCTTTTGATTTCAATTTACAAGCCTCTTTGATTTTGCCCTCTTTTAAATCGATAGATGTTTTTGTTCTTCAAGTTGTGGGAAGTTTTTGGCCTCTCATAATCCTTTTAGATGTGTGCATGGTTGAGATTTAATTTTACTTTTGCTTTTGGACTTGTTGAAAGAAAAATAAATACTTCCTTGTTTACTTTCTCTCTCAAATGTGAAAACACCTTTCTATTCCAAAAATCCATTGTGGGAAGTTTTTGAATGCTTTTTGTTAAGGATTTTTTCTATAGTTTATTTCATGATATTGTTCTATTATTACTAGCTTTATATTACAATTTTATTTAATTGTTGATATGCACCTTATATAATTGAAGTAGAAATTGTTTCAAGTGCTTAGATTATATCTAAAGTGGATGTATAAAAAGGTGCATAATTGTTCGAAAAACTAATTTTGTACACACAAGTGTTTGGTTGTTACAAGACATTTTTTTATAGTTATAAAATGTTTCTGGTGGTTACCAAACTTTTTTGTAACTGACAGGCGGTTACTAGACATTTATATAGCCGACGGGCAGTTATGAAACATTTCTATCACTGCTAAATAGCCTCACTTATAAATAGTCTGCTCCTCCTTCAATTGAAATCATCTTTCCACAAAAAATCTCTTTATACTTTTAAGTGAATCGCTATTATTTGAAACTTTTCTTTGAGGTTTGGCATACATCCTGGAGGTGTATTAATTGCAACCCTTAGCAAACTCATTGTACTGGACTAGGGATAATAGAAACCTTAAGAATAAGGAGGACAAAGAACATATTTGTCACTATGTGCTCTTTTTCTATTTCCATTAGACAATTTTCTTAACATTAATTGTGCATGTATCAATACCCAAATGGGTGTTGACCATATGTTTTTTAATATGAACTGAATCTAATTAAAAAAAAAAAAGCTTTTAACTTTGAATAATTAGGCACTAGCATAGAATTATATCATTAACAAACGTAATATTTCTTTTTTCATTTTTTTTTGTGATTATTGGTATGAGTACAATGCTGGATAAATATGCCATGTATGGCTTAAATAAGCAATTGCTTTGTATATAATTTTGAGCCATAATACTATACTATATGCGCTTTAATGATAATTTTATACATCTTAAAATATATAATTTTCTTATGAAATTATATGATAGGATTGCGCATCCAAAAATAAATTTACCATACTATAGTTTTCTTTCAATGACTTAAATTAAAAATAAATTTATTTATTTAATGAAATAGGCACAGCACAGTACCTTGCACGGTGCAGCCTACACTAATGTATTTATAAATGTAAATAGGCTATGTTCTTCTATATTTTCCCCAAAACATTTTCAATCCTCTGAAAAATTTTAGAATGAATGCACATTCTCCAACTTTTTCCCCAAACATTCAAATTTTATCCCCAAAAAACCCCTCTCAATTCATCAAAAAAAATCCTACACCCTCAACACCACACCCACCCTCTTTTTTCTCACTCTACCATCACATCACTCATGCATTTATCATTATCTCATTTCACTCATCCATATATATATATATATATATATATACATATATGAAAATATTAAAATTTTACTAGTTCAAAAATTCAAAAACTTATGTTTACAAATTTAATTAAACTAATTATGAAAAAATAAATTAAATTTAATTAAATATTATTTATGTTATTACTAAATAACTCATTTATTGAAAAATATATTAAATTAATTAAATTTACTTATTAATTAAATAATATATTAATTATATTTAATATTTAATGTATTAATGAAATATTATAGTTGTTCATATAATAAATAACTTAAGATGTTTTAATTTGATATAGTAAATAAATTAATCCTCTTCAAAAATAAGGTTCATTATAATGAATTTTTTAAAAGGAAAATCTTCTTCTATTAAAAATACTTGTTTGGAAGAAATGAATCTTCCAGAAAATATTGATCTTCTTAATAAATGAACTATTCCTAAAGTGGATCCAAAGGTTATCTATCAATTGGGGACTTTTGAAAAGATTGGTTTAAAACAAATTGTTAAAACTACTGAGGAGTCTATTCCTCTTAATAAAGATGATATTTCTTTACAGTTGTTGTATAAATCTGATATTAATAAATATAAATCTCATTATAGATTCCTTCATATTGGTTTAATTCAAATTGCTTTTAAACCGCTTACCCTTGATAATTTACCTTATAGTTTTGTTGCAATTTTGTGTGATGCTCATAATTTAAATTGGAAGTATTCTATAATGGGAATTATACAGTCTAGTTTGGCACATGGCCCTATTTATTTTTATGTTTATCCAAATTTACAGCTATCTCTTTCTGATGTTAATATTTTGCATGCTGTTACTTTAAATGTTAAGTTGCATGGTTATAATTATATGCCTAATACTAAGACTATTTGTATCTATTATCATATTTATTATAAAGCCCTTTACACTCTTAATCCTATGCGTAAAATGATGAATAAAAATATTAATGAAACAATTTTAATTGAAACAAATTTTTGTCAATCACATATTACTACTCGTAGACCTATAAAATGGGATGATGTCAAATTTTCTAATAATTGGTTAATTGAAAAAGTAGTCCCAATTCAACCTATAATACAAACACAGGTTAATTGAATAATTCAAACTCCAGATGGAGATGTTTCTATTCAATTTAGATCAAATAACAATAACCTATTAAAATCTTTTAGATCTACTAGATCTTTTTTTTTCTTTTCTTGATCCATTAGATTATACTATGAAATGTCCAAATATGTCTAGGGCTTCTACTTCTCAAATGAAAGAACCTGTTTTCAACACTAGGAAAGATAACAATCTTGAAACTAGGTTTGACGGATTAAATTTTTTTTCCTCAAATATTGTTCATGGTGTTCCTTTAAATGATAATAATAGTGATGATAATTTAGAACCAATCTAGTCTGAAATGGACTTTTATGTGAGAAATGCTCACATTTAATTTGTTGTTTTAATGATTATAAACAAATATGATTTTGGCCCAGGTTCTTCTAATAGAAATCTAATAAAAAATGAGTTTAATAAGGACTGATGGAAAATGTTCCGTGAACAATTTTCTAGTAATTTTTTTAAAGAACAACAAATTTCTTTTCAAAATGAATTTTATAAATTTATGTTTGAAAAGGATCAGTTAGTCCCTTTTGTCCCTTGGTTTATGGTTACTTATATAGAACCCTATCTTTTTGTTCTAGAATGAACTTATATTTTTGAAAGTAGTCATAAACAAAAATCTATTTTTCCTCCTCAAGAAACTTTCTATTTGAAGGAAATAAAAATTTTTATTTTTCAGCATTTAATAAATTAATAATTAGTGATCATATGCCTGCTACTTCTAGAGAAATTAATCTTTTAATAAATTAGCAAAATTATGCTAATTTATATTTAAATGTTCTTGGAGAAAGCTTAGTTTCTTTGGATCAAAGACTTTCCACGATTGTTAACAATATTCATAAACTTAATAAATTTATGGGTGAATTAGAAGATAAAATTAATAAAACTTTTATTTCTCTTGATTTGCCTAATTCTATTGCTATGCCTAGCATCCAACCTCCCCCTGAAATTGATAATTTTAGGTTAAGAGATATGTCTGAATTTGAAAAGTTAATAACTAAAAAATTTGCTGAGTTTAGAATTTCAACTCTTAATAATAATATTGATGATGATTCTTATCAACATGATATTAATGAAGAGTTTAATAAACTTCAAAAATATGTTGATAGACCCACAATGAGTACTTATTATTATCCTCACCCCACACCTTAAGATGTTTTGCATGAGGAACAAGATTTGATTCTTAATAATTCCTACTTTGGTAAAAATATTTATGAGTAGAATTTGGATGGTTTTACGGAGCGTCATATTTATACTTTGGTGCATCGTATGTTAATATATAGTACTATATGTAAGAATAATGGTAATTTTGATAAAAATGTTGCCAAAATTATAATTGCTGATTTTGCTAGACAACTTAAAGGTTGGTGGGATAATTATTTAACCTAGGCTAATAAAGAAGAAATCCTTAATACTATTAAACAAGAGCAACAGGGTACTAGTGTAGGTATTGAAAATGTTGTTTACAATTTAATTGTGACTATAATAGAACATTTCACTGGTAGATGGACTAGTAACTCTGAGTATATTAGAACATTGCTTAATAGTTTAAAGTGTCAGAGTCTCACCTCATTTATGTGGTATAAAGATACTTTCTTGTCTAGAGTTTTAGAACTTTTGGAGTCTAATAGTTCTCACCAGAAGTCAAAATTTGTTGATGGTTTGACTTCGTTGTTTGCTGAAAGAGTTAGGAAAATAGTTAGGCAAAATGATGTTAATATTGACTACAATAAATTTACTTATGGTAAGTTAATAGGAACTTGTAGTCAAGAGGGTATAAATTTTTGTAATAAAATAAAATTGAACCAACAAATTAAGAGTAATTATATTACTGAGCGTAAACAATTAGGACAATTTGGTATGGACATTCGTAAACCAATTTATAGTAATAAAAATAAAAAAGATAAAGATGTTTTTTATAAAAAGAAAAAATATAGAAAAAAATCTCATAGAAAAGTTAGAGAAAAAGAACAAGAAAAAATGAGAGAAAATAAGAAATCTAATAAAAACTTTATATGAAATTTAAAAAATATGGAGCATGCTACAAATGTGGTAAAGTTGGTTATTATGCTGATAAGTTTAAAATGAGATTTAAGATTAATAATCTTGAATTGATGATAAAATTAAAGATGTGCTTTATAAACTTATGCTTGAGTATTCTGATGGTAAAGAAAATGTTTTTTCTTCTTTTGATATTGATTCTTTGAATGAGTGTTTTATTAATAGTTCAGAATTTGAATTTAAACCTTGTAGAAATGGTGAGTCTTGCATTAATAGTAATTGTTAGAGTAATAAATCTAATAATGATGATCTTTATAAACTTATGTCTCAATTTAATGAATTAAAAGTTATTGATCATAACAGTGATTTTGATTTTCTTAAATTAATTAAAGATCCTATCTTAAGATCTAAAATTATAGATCAATTTGATAATTTTCCTTCTTCTTCTTCTAAAATTGAATTTGTTCTAGAGAATAAGGATAATGAACCATATTCTATGGCTGAAGTTTATAAAATCTTAGATAATAGAAATAAAAGTAAAACTACTACTTCTGTCACTGATTTAAAGCATGAAGTTGATAACCTAAAAAAAGAGATTATAGATATTAAAAGAAATAATATGTTTCTTGAAGAAAGAATGAGAAAATTGGAAATCTCTCAAAGGTAAACAAATTATACCCAGAATAGATAACTTATTTGATAATTTTCCTAATATTTCTAATAATTTACAAAGTCATGATTTTCTTTCTAAATTAGAAATGGTTATATCTCAAAAATGGTTAGTTAAAATTAATCTTTTGATAGATAATAAATTTTCAAAAGAATTAATTGCTTTAATTGATAATGGTGCTGACCTAAATTGTATTCAAGAAGGTCTTATACCTACTAGATATTTTGAGAAGATTCCTCATGTTCTTCATACTGCTAATAGTGAAAAACTTGATATTAGCTTTAAACTTTCTAAAGCTTGTATTTGTGAAGATAAAACTTGCATACCTACAAGGTTTCTTTTGGTTAAAAATATTTCAAACCAAATTATACTTGGTACCCCTTTTCTTAAAAAAATTTTTCCTCTTAAAAATGTGGATCAAAAGGGTTTTATAGGAACTTTTGAAAATAAAGAATTATATTTTCAGTTTATAGTCGAACCTTTCTCTAGAGTCTTAATAAAATTGAGGATTTGCTTAAAGCTAAAACTGCTCATCTTAATTTTTTAAAGCATGAAATTGTTAGTTTCTATATTGATGAACAATCAGCTAATCCTAAACTTAAAGAAAAAATTTATTTTCTTGAAAATCAATTTTCTTTGTCTGTGTGTAATGAACACTCTAATGCTTTTTAGAATAGGAAAAAACATATTGTTGACCTTCCTTATGAAGATAACTTTAATGGGAACAAATCAATTTTCTTTAGTTTACTGCAAGAAAAAAAATGAGTCCTTGCTGTAGAAAGGTCTAATTAGACTTACTAAGTCTCCTTGGTCTTGTACTGCTTTTTATGTTAATAAGCATAATGAACAAGAGTATGGTGCCCCTAAATTAGTTATAAATTATAAACCTTTAAATAAAGTTTTAAAATGGATTAAATACCCTATTCCTAATAAAAAGGATTTACTAGATAGGTTATTTGAGGCTAATATCTTTTCTAAATTTGATTTAAAATCAGGTTATTGGCAAATTCAAATTACAGAGAAAGATAGATTTAAAACTGCTTTTAATGTTTCTTTTGGGCAATATGAATGGAACGTTATGCCTTTTGGTCTGAAGAATGCCCCTTCAAAGTTTCAGAAAATTATGAATGATATTTTTAATCTTTATAGTAATTTTATTATTGTTTATATTGATGTCATTCTTGTTTTCTCTAATACTATAGAAAACCATTTTAAACATCTTAATATCATTAGAAAAATTATTATTAATAATGGTCTTGTCATTTCAAAATCAAAAATGATTTTATTTCAAACTAAAATTAAATTTTTAGGTCATTTTATTGAAAAAGGGAAAGTTATTCCTACTACTAGAAGTATTGAATTTGCTTCTAAGTTTCCTAATAAAATTACTGATAAAACTCAATTGTAGCGATTTTTAGGGAATCTTAATTTCATTTCTCCATATTATACGATAGGCTAAAAAAGAATCCTAAGTCGTGGAGTGATAATCACACCCATGCAATAATAAAAATTAAGGATAGAGTTAAGCAATCATCTTGTTTAATGCTTTCTAATCCAAATTGGGAAAAAATTATAGAAACTGATGCTTTTGATATAGGTTATGGTGGTGTTTTAAACAGATTAATTCTAATAGTAAGAAATTCTTGTTAGGTTTTGTTCTGGTAAATGGAATAATAGTTAGAAAAATTATGCTATGGTTGCTAAAGAAATATTTGCAATTGTAAAATGTGTTTTAAAATTTCAAGATGATTTATATAATCAAAATTTTCTTATAAAAATTGATTGTCAATCTACTCAATTTATGTTTAATAAGGATTTTAAACATGATTTTCTAAACAAATGTTTACAAAGTGGTAAGCTTATTTGGCCCCTTTTGATTTTAAAATTATTTATAAAAAAGGGATAGATAACAGTCTTCCTAACTTTTTGACTCATGAATATTTATAGGGTCAATGATTCCTCACAATAGAGTAGGAAGAGGTGCTAATCCCTTCTCTAATAGAGGGGGATGAGGTTCTAATGCTGCTATTCCAAGGCCATTAATACAACATGGCAAACAGAAGCTTATAGTTTCAAATATCTCACAAGCATCATATGTTTCTTCCAATCCTAGCCCAAATATTACTCCTAATGATCCTTTGTTTGTAGAATTTCTGCAGTTCAAACAATTTAAGAAAAGTTCTAATAGGACTTCCGATTCTAGCCAATTATCTCCTTGTCAACCTAAAAGATCTAATAAACCTTCAAATCCCTCTTTTGTTGATGTTGCTACTAATACTTCCACCTTTTTTGGTGAGGATTCTCTCACAATATTCGAACAAAAAAACCACAAGGATATTATAATGATCCTTGAACATTCTGATCTCAAATGAAAAAATGTCCCATGGATAATAATCTAAAGGTATCTTGATACAGCTTCATATGCTGTTGGGGCTTATAAATCCAGATCTTTTTATGAAAGTATTTTAATAACTACTAGTTCTTGTGAGTTTCTCATTTTTATCCAAGCTCACAAGATAAATCTATTTTTAATTTTAGTAAAATTATTATTAAGAAAATTATCTCTGCTGAGGAATGGGGAATATCCTTATTTAAAGAAAAAGAGTTTGTGGTCAGAGATAATAAATTAATCTATAAATTTAATTTTTGGGATTATATCCAAGCTTTCCAAAATGTTTTCTTATATGAAAATCCCTGAAGAAAACATACTTGGTTTATTAAATTATGTCCTGAGGTTTATAAAATAATATTCCAAATTGATTTTTGAACTGGTGGAAATCTTATGGCCCAACTCATCATATCCTTCCAGATCAATTCAGATAGGTGTTTGACAAATAAGTCAATTGTTCTCCTAAAATTAAAGAGGCTGAAGCTGAAAACCAAATGGTTTTAAACAAAGCTACAATCTTCTTTTTCATGGGGTTCTCAGTTCTCTGGATCTGGAAATGGGTTCCAGAAGTCAGTTTCTCATATGATAATATTCCTTGTCTCTATCGAACATTTTACATTAAGTGGTGAAATAAGATGTTGCAGATTGATAAGACCACAGGAAATATAGAAGGCCAAGAAACCTTAAATAATATTGTTAAGGTCACCCAAGTTTATATGAATTCTGCTGATAAAGATAAAAAGAAAAAAGCTTCATCAATTTTGGGAAAAGCTTATGAGAAAATCAAAATGTGAAAAAGCAAATTGTCTAAAGCGGATTTATTAAAAAAGGTCCTTAATATGGTCCATGAAGAATTAAAGGATCAGTTTGCTGATGTTAATAAAGACATTGAAATTTCTAGTGATAGCGGAGATACAGTGTCAATGGCGACCTCATCTAAATCAAAGACTGATGATAATTAATTTGGATGTCTTGTTGGATAATCTCAAGATTCAAATGATGATATTCCTTCTTATTTAGAAAAAGACTCTTGATGATATGTTGGAGTTTTTGAGAAAAGAAAACCAATCATAGTTGGTGACATCATGGATGACATCTGATCACAGCGTGAGTGGAGAAAGCCTCTGTGATATGGTTTTTAATAATTTTGTAAGAGGACAAATAGTACTTTGAATTATACAGATACTATTTACTTTTTGCTTTTACTATTACAGATTCAAAAATTTTGAAATCTGCACAGTGCTTTACTTTTACTATTCAAACTTTAGATTCACATTTTGAAATCTGTAATGGTTTCTTTTCCTTTTCTTTTTAAAGGCTCTCAATTGTATATTTCCTGAGAGCTTGAAATTTTTTAGTTTTCTTTCATTTTTCATATTTTGATTTCTGTAAACACTTCTTGTAATTTTATTTCTGTAAATCAATAATATATTCAACATCTAATTAAAGATTATATCCCTCGGTGCTAAGGTCCCTAAGGTTAGTTTTCTTTCTTTTCCTTTGTGTTACCCTAGCCAAATGAAAGGCTAAGGGATTCTGTGTTAAAAAACTATGAGTTAGATACTTCCTCTATATTCATGGTCATTAAAGACTAGGTTTGTGCTGAAGGTTTTCGATTTATTTATTGAGTTATCCAAACAGGTTTCATAATTTAACAGTCTTCCATGTATCTCTAGATAACTTGTTGTTTGCCCATGTTAGCCTTGGGATGGCATTGTAGGGCGATTGGGTAGTTGATCTAGAAGCATGAGTTGACTTGTTAAATTTTTGGGTAATCATTTTCCTGGATTTTGTAAACTCATTTTAAATCTGATCCTTCTTCATAAGATCTTGCCCCGAAATTATAATAAAAAACTTGATTATAGAGTGCTATTTGTTTAATAATCTATTAAGTTTAATATATTAATATTGATATGCTTAAAGTAATTATTGAGAGAATTAATTAAATTTATATAAAATTATTTGATTATTAATAAGTGTATTTTACTAAATAATGTATGAATTAAATAATAAGTTACAGTAATTAATAGCTTATTAAATTAATTTATTTAAATAATTTGTTCTTTATATATTAATTATGTTTCATAGTTTATGTATAATTAAATATTACATTTATTTATTTAATAAATAATTTAAGATGATGTAATTTATATAATATAATATTATTTATTTTTTTAATTTGATGAATCGTTGTTAAGTTTCATATATATATATATATAAATCACTAAAAATTTATTTTATTTAAATAAATAATTAAGTTTTATTTATACATAAATCATAAGTAATAAATAGTTAAATAATTATATTTTAATTAATAAAAAAGTTTATAATTAATGTAGAGTAATTAAATTTATTTATAAGTTGATATTAATATTTATGATACAAGCTAATTTTTTTATAATTAAAATATAATTATGTAATTAATATTTATTAATATATATTTTATTCCAAATAATACATCATTTACTAATGTTAAATTTATAAAAATATATATATTTTAAAATAAATGATCAATTAAATTAATTAAACTTGTATTTCAATCCTTATAAATATATACACACACATCATGCAACTATAAATATACATATATAATATATAAAAAAAATCATTTGCATCTTACTAATTTAACAAAAAAGCGACTGATTTGACATGTACAGCAAAATTCATTTCTTTCCAAAATATGAGAAAACAAATAATTTATTCTCAAATTATTTTTCATCTTTTCAAAAAAAAAAAAAAACCGCTTAGCACATTCTTCTAATTTTCTTCCCAAAATTCATTCTTCTAAATTTTTTTCTACAAAATGGCTAAAACGCAAAAGAACAAGCCCATAGTTTCTGTTGACCGTAATACTTATATGACAAAATATTTCCTTTCCATCTCATAGGATCGAGTGATACAAGTAGCTAATAAATAAATATAACACTTTACTCTATTCCAATATATTTTGTTAATAATTTCACTTAAATATAGCGCGTAAAAATTACCTAAAAATTAGGCAGTTGCTTCTGATATTTTAATTTGAGATATTAAGACGACAATCACAACTACTCTAATTTTTAAATTTTCTTTTAATTTGTAAATTATACTACACAATTACATCTCTTTTCTCATCTGTATCAATTCCTTATTTGAAATTTTGAAATAACGAACATCTCTTTTCTCATCTGTGCACACGATGCATTTGAAGCCCGCTTGGCCTTAATTTCATTTTGACCCGTTTTTTCTTTCTTTTTACTTGCTATTTAGTTAATTTTATTTTTTAAGAATTTTTTCGTCAATTTTCTTTTTTGCACACATTAATGAGTATATCCTGCCGGCTAGCTGAACTAAAATGACAAACAACAATCTTTTTTTTAATAAATTAGTCGCCGTGGCACACTATCTTTACGTGCATATTAATAGTATCATATTGTTGATGCTACATTATATTAATAAATAAAATATTTAATTTTTCATAGTATATATTAGCAATAACATAATTTCAACAATAATCTACATCAATAACATACAATACTAATTATCCATTAATATAAACTCATATTTAGCAAACCATTTCTACATCAAAAGTTTAAAATTATTAAATATTTCTACCTATTCATTCCATAAATTTTATTATTATATTTTAACTATATTGTTTGTGTTTTTTATGTTAAATTAAGTGATAAATTCACTTTTGAAATTAAATTAAAAATTAAAAATATAATTGGTAAAGCAAATTTTGGTGTAGCATGGCGTAACCGCCACTTTAAATATGTAAAGAGCCATATATATATAGTATAAATAACATAATAAGAAAATAAAAGGATGAATTTTATTTTAAACTCCGTGCTCAAACTTTATTTCACTTTACCATTTTATACTTTTAATTACATTACTCGAGTTTCTCGTATTCTACTTTTAATTAAAAAAAAAAAAACAGAAGCATCATTAGAAAACCTCACTTCTACTTTAACTTGAATTCTCTCTAAATTCAAATATATGTTTAAAAATTATTTTATAAATTTGATATAAAAGTGAAGTACGTGAATATAGATTGCAAATGAGGGGAAAACGATTTGATCGAGATAAGTTTAATTTGTTGAACGACTTAAAAGTAAACTCCAAGAAAGAAAAGACGTAGTGGTATCAAGGACGATAGAAGGAGATTTAACGAAATTAAACACTCGAAGCAAAATCGAAGTTCATAGAGGGAAAACAATGCAATTAAAAGTGTAGAGGAGTAAATTAAAATAAGATTTGAGTACAGGCGGCTAAAATGCCAGAACAAGTAGATACCACGCCACACAAATACAAGGACAAGCCTTTTTTTAACCAAAAAAACACTCGGGTATTTTTCACCGTGAAATGAAAGAAGCCATACGGTTAATTTGATTCTTGGCCTTCTCAGTTTCTGGATTAAATATATGAAAGCAATGGTCTTCTGCTTCAACCTCCACTACCTCCACTTCACCTTTCCACCCACTTTTCTTCACATTTTCTGCATAAACTAACCCCCTGGCCGTGAACTGATCCTTCTCCGCTAAACAAACTAAAATCTTGGAGCACCCGAGCCCAGATAAGCTCGGAGCTCCGTCGACGAGGGGATTAATCAATGGATTATCAATCCCACTGGGGGCAGACGGGTATACAAATAACCACGTCCTGTAAGCCAAATCCTGCTCTGTATTTTCTTTTGGTTCGTTTCCGATGGGATTAGAGCCCCAGAAGTAAGGATGTG
>JACGDI010005334.1:340714-358490 GCA_014898725.1 Jacaranda copaia | reverse complement strand
GTGACTAGTGCGTGGTTTGGAAATGGACAAAGAGGGTTGTTATGGCGCTGGGGTCGCGGAAGCGAATTTGCGAGCTGGTTGATAGAAACGTGGGTTATTTATAGGAAAAAGAGAGGAAGAGACGCTGGCAATGTTTTCAAAATTGGATTAGAAAATGAATGGATGACTTTATTAATTATTGATTTAATTGATTTAATTGGTTTGATTATTGATCAAATTGATATGATATTATAATGATATAATAAAAAATATGATTTTTCTCCTGGTTCTAATGATAGGAATTTAATAAAAATGAAATTTAATAAAGATCGCTGGAAAATGTTTCGTAATTGGTTTTTTAAAACTTTTAATAAAGAAGAACAATCAACTTTTCAAAATGAATTTTATAAATTTGTTTCTGAAAGAAATCAGTTAATACCTTTTGTCCCTTGGTTTATGGTTAATTATTTTGAACCATTTCTTTCTGTTATAGAACGAACTTATATAGGTGAGAGTGGACATAAACACAAATCTGTTTTTCCCCCTCAAGATACTTTTCAAATTGAAGGTAATAAAAACCTTCAATTGATACAAAAAAAAATATTATTTAAAAAAAAATCAACTCACTTAATTTTAAATATATTTTTTTAAAAATTAATATTATTTCACAATTTATCAACTATAAATAAATAAAACATAATGTTTCATATTGATTTAAGTAATCATTTGTTTTTTACTCCAACTCAAAGTAAAAATATATTTTTCTACACTAAATATTTAACATAATTTAAGAGAGATTAAATAAAATAAAATAACAAATCAAACATAAGTATTCACATATAACTACCACTTCATTAAATTTCAAAAAAATAAATTTATGTTTCAAAAAATTATATGTCCAAAATCTTTAATCATCATCTTTAACTCATAATTATTCTTTTTTTGTTTTTACTTTTTCCCCTTCTTAAAAAAATATAAAATTTTCAAAAAAAAAAAATGAACTAGTTGAACCAATCCAGTTTTGATCGGTTCAACCGATTATTAATCAATTTTGATCGATTTTGAACTCTATTAATTTTTATACTTCAATCAAATTGGATTGAACATCGATCATTGATCTGATTGGTCGGATTGGCCGGTCCAATCCAATTTTTAAAACATGGGACATTGGCAAAGGAGCCACCATTTACTGACCATTGTAGAGATTGGCCAAATTGTGTTGACTACCCCACTCGTCAAATTGAGTTGATATTTTCAGTTACTTTTCACATTTGGATAAAATATACTGAGATAATAATTTTATGTTACTTTATGTTACTTTAAAATGGTTTTAGAATTTTATTTTATCCTCATTTTTTTAATTATTTTTTGCAGATATACTAATTGTGCTGAAGTTACTTATCTTTGAGGTGATATTTAAGTTGGTGTCACTTATAATTTTTTATAAGAAGATTATGGGTTTACACCAACTTGTGGTATCAGTGTGTGTGTATTTTTTATGCTTGCTGATATTTTGAGCAACATAAATTTAGAGTTTCTTTAGTATAGATTCTTAAAAAAATATATATTAGAATTGTTGGATATATCTGATAAATGCCTTTTAATACTTAAATTATTTGCCAAATTTTGAAGTAATAATAATACCCGTATGACACTTCAAAACTAATGCAAAAGTTTTCCTTAGTAGTAGAAAGTACTATGTCACCTAAAAAATAAATAAATAAAGTATTATGTCACCTATGAGTAGGTCACCTCTTTATAAATTATTAAGAGGTGTCAAATGGGCTCGCCTAGTCAGCCTAGTTCATTTGACAGATGGTTCATGGCAATCTCGAGTCTAGTCGGGCTAGCTCGCAGGCTATTCATAATACGAATCATGATGGACTAAAATTTAAAAAATTCGATTCAGCTCAAAACTAATCTACTATATAGGTGAATCGGTTGATATATGAGGTGGGTTGGGCAAGGCTGGCTCGCGGGATTTTTTTTTAAACTTGAAAATGAATTTAAAATTTTTAAATTTTTATATTTATATGATTATTACTATTTTTTTCACAACACTTATACTTTTTTAAAAGATTTAATAATTTATATTTATATGATTTTTAATATTTTACTACACTTAAATTTTTATAAAAATATAGAAATTTATACTTATATTAATTTTTTATATTAATTATATTTTTTTCAAAAACACCACCAATTAACTTAGCGAGGGATTTGGCATGAACTCCTCTACTCATAATTAATTCAGAAAAAAATAGTTCAATAGAGATGAATATGACCAAACTTCTAAATGAAAATACATAATAATAACAAAAATAAATAAATAACTTTATAATATCTAAACATCTAAATATGCCCAATAATAAACTGCTTGTTCAATAAATTATAATTTAAAAATTATAAATTCTTAATTTTTTAAATATTATAATTTATAATTTAAATTAAAACAATATTGCAAACTAAGCCCACAAGCTGGGCCAGCTTGTTGTCCTTCACGGTCTGCAGGCCAAGCCAATCCCAAGTTGCAAAATTTCAAATCAGAATGAATTTTAAGTGAGCCGATCTAACCAAAGCTAGCCCATATTAAAGAATTAAACAAGTTGAGCTGCACCAATTATTTTTGCGAGTTGGGTCGGGCCGAGTTGGTTGACCTGACCCATTTTGACACCTCTATGAATTACAAGGCCAGCAAAATATGAAACATGGAAAATAAGCCCCTATTTCAAATGTGGCTAATAATTCAACAAATGGTAGCTTCACTGGAGATTATGGCCCATGATTACATAATGTGTAGATCTTTTTTCCCATTTTGTCCCCTCATTATTTGCTCAGGGCTGCCAATCTTATGGTATCTATAATTGATATTATCATATCTAAATTTAGATAAAATCGAATATAAAAAAAATATTTGAATTCAAATACTCTCAAATAGGGTACAACAAGTCAAGTTAATTTACAAGCTTCACAAGTTGAGCTTGAGCTAAGTTGATTTAAGCTCAAGCCATCTATATTTAGGCTTGAGGCAGTGAGCTAGCTCATGAGTCAATATATAATTAGATATTATTTTTATTTAATTAATAAATATATATTATATTACTATTTTTTATTTCAAACTCGAGCTAGCAGTTATTTACAATTCATTTGATAATTCAAGACTTATCGAACCGAACTCGAGCTTGAAATTTTTTTCCAAACATGACTTGACTTGAATTGATTGCATACTTACTCTCAAATTCACCATATATTTGTTACTTTTTTAGAAATTTAGTAAAATCTAAATTCAAAATATTCATTCTTAAAAAAAAGAAGATAAAAATGACAAATTAATGAATAAATTCACAAGTTTATTGTTTATTTAAAAGTAAAAATATAATATAATTTATTCACATTCATTCACTAGATAATTGCATTTTAGGTTGGATTGCGAATAATAGTACTTGTTTAACATTGTAAATGCATAATAGTTACACTTGATTATTCAATTAGCTAATTACAACCTTAAAATTTTATAAAAAAGAAATTTCTTTGTGAAAAGCATATGATTTGTTATATTATATAGGAGTTTATTGCTTCACACAAAAATCCATTTTGGCTTGCTATTAGGCCATTGTGTATATATATATATGTGTGTGTAAATGTATATATATGATTTGGATTATTAATAGATCGAATCAAATAAAAATTCATATCCATTTTATTTATTTCAGATTACGAACCTTTTTAATCAAATCATATCAACCTAATTTTTTATCGATTAAAAATTCTAAATAATTAAATCGAATTTAAAACATATTCAAATTATAATCCACTCCATTAACAATCCTATATTTACTGATCATATTGGTAAGCTAATCAGGCCCCATAATATTCTTATCTGGGGCTTTTAACTACATTTTATAATAGATTATGTCATTATGATATGTAGAACTGAAGTAAGATGTCTTGGGTTGTGAATTGATAGTTTATTGGGCTTAGATCCTTATGGCAAAAAAATTGTTATATGGAGCAACAATAGCGAGAAATTTTTGAACTTTGGTGTGGTTATGGTACATTTATGTCAATTTTCAGGATTCATATAATGGATTTTTTACTCTTAAATTATCTTTACTTACGACAAATTCAATGCATAGTAAAGATTATCAAATATACCACTATTTTCACCATAGTTGAAAAAATATAGGATAAAGTAGTTAATTACCACACTTTAGAAAATGCAGTAAATATTTAAATTATTTCTCACAATGATTAAACATAGTAAATATGACTTATTACTATAATTTATAGGTGTAGTAAAAACAAATCCATTATAACACCCTTGGAATTCAGTATTTTTGAGAAAATAAGGATTTAGAACTTAAGATATTGATTGATCGGATTTTAGGGCTCACAAAATAAATAACAGAGGGACTTGATTGTAAAAATTTTGAAAGTTTTGGGGTTGAAGTGCAATTAAACAAGACTTGATTGGATCACATTTTCAAAATTTTTGGGTTGTATGGTTAATATTTTGGGTCAAAGGGTCAAAGTGAGGCACTCACTAGTTAGGGGGTTAAATTGATGTTGGTGGAAACCTTGGAGGAACTAATTGAAGCTGAACCAAAATTTTAGGGGTCAATCTGCGGTCAATCTGCGATTAAGGAAAGATCAAATCTATAAATATTAGATTTTGCATTTCACCCCCCATTTTCATCATCTTCCCTACCATAACCCATCACCTTTGCTATTTTTCTCTCTTGCTGATGACCTCACTTTGGCGACCAAAACCTAGCAAATTTGGTACCAATCTCTTCATTTCTTTATGTAGAACATGAATATACCAATTTCTTCCCAAATCCATTGATGAAATGGCTGGAAATTAAGCTCAAAAATTTGGCCACAGTGGAGGTTATTGGTTTCCATTTTCTAGCTACTTCTAGAGGCAACCAAGGGATGTAATCTAACGGGCTTAGCTCAAGGATCATATAGGTAGCTTCAACTTCTCAAACAGACCACTGTCGGTGATGGAAACGAAAGAAAATCGTGTAACAACAAGTGGTGGTGCAGAAACGTCAAGGCTTCAATTGAGGGCGTTCCCAGAGATGAATCACATAATTGAGGTGTGCGTTAGGTAGCTCTTGTTGAAAGGCTACTCTTAGTCATGGTTTTAGCTTTCTTTGGTAGCAACATGGTGGTGATGGAGAGGTAGTATCTTCTCCTCAACATGACGATCATAGTGGTGGTCTTGGTTTGTGATTCCAGCATCTCGATAGTCAAATCTTGGGTAAATGAAAGAAGGGAAATTTCAAGCTTTATGGCTTTTGTGCTAATTAATTTTCCAAACCTTGTACTATAGCATGAAATGAGATTATAACGTATAAATTGTATATACATATAGACCATGCATGGAGGGACATTTGTGCTTAGTGGATCCAGATATATTAAATTGCTTGGCGTCTTTGGTTAATTAAGGTTAATAAGTAAGAAAACCCTAATTTTATGAATTTGGGATTTCAGTGGTAAGAATTAGGTTAATAAAGATAATTGGACTATTATTATTGATTTAGGATGACGTTATGAGGTTTAGTATGTAATTAAGGACTGGATTATATTATTTTAATGGAACCAAGGCAAATTATGATTATGTCTATTATAGTGGCTTAATTACCATCATTTGTATTGATAATACCAATTAATGCTATAATAACCATATTAAGTGGACAATTAGTGATTTTGGGCTGCTGATAGTATAATAGAAAATATTAGGGTCAAATGTAGATTTTGACTGTAAGTATATTCTTTTAGATTAGGTGACGTGGAATTGAGCCCCGAGGACCAGTGGGCTATTAACTATGGTAGCACTTCTAAGACTACAAAGGTGAGGGTCTGCCAATTTGGCTTTGATTATGCTTATTAGTTTTTGTAGAAAAACCCCTGTGATGGTTAAATGTGCTTGTTCTGTATTTGCTCATGTTATTGTAATATGTAATTGATTGAGTTCTTATCTGTTATCTATTACTTGACTTATATACCCTTATAAGGGTCTACCACTTTAGCCTTGATTATTCTATCTATTTTTGTGAAATGACCCCTATGAGGGTTCATCGTGCTTCTGTACCGTACTTGTTCTTGCTATTGGTATAGTACTTGCTTGTGATCAATTGTTACTTTTTAATTTACATGTCTACCCTTGTGAGGGTTAGTTCTTGATCATGCTCTATTATGAGTTCATCCTTGTTCGTTCTGGCACCTAGAACTTCTTATTAATTTATCCTATACTTTTTCTTGATCGATACTTGTTATTATCCTGTACTTGTACTTGATTATATTGCTATACTTGTTCTTGATCGATTACTTGTTATTATCTTGCACTTGTTCCCATCTTGTATTATTATCGAATACCTTGTTGGCAGGCGTGCTTGATTGTATCTTGCTATCTGACTATGTTGGCTTAATCGTACTTGTTAATTGTTATTGTATTACCTTATCAGCAAATTCCAATTGATTGATATTGGTTATATGTTGGAGATATATTTGGGCCAAGTGCCAATCCCAGTGAAATGCTTGGATATACTTGTACATAATAGTAGTATGTAAGGGTATTTCCCAAAATATCAATGATACTGCTAAGGGCATTTCCCTAGGTATCAGTGCTGAGTTAAGAGCATTTCCTTGGGCATCAGCAATCTATTGTATACCAAGCTGTCATGCTTTGGTAAAAGCACTTGTTTGACTAGTATAAGAAGAATCCGATATGCATGTTTTGTTCTAATTTGTTGGACTGCATGTTATATTTAGGTTTGTTTTGTTCTAGTTATGTCCCAATTGTTTATGTCTTACTCATGGAGCAATAAGGATGGTGTAACTTCTTGGTCTAAATCATACTGTTGTATATGCCAATGAGCTATCTATATTTTCTCCTGACTGTGATAAGTTGAGATGCTCTATATCTTTCGAGCAAAATTGGTTGAGACAATTTCGGGCCATTCAAGCCAACAATTACAACCCCCGAGCTAGTACCTACTGGAAGTCTTGAATTTGATATTGTTTGTTATTCGAACTTGTTATTGCTTGCCTATCATACTTGTTACTGTTGTTTCTTGCTTGTTCTTGATAAGTTTTGTACTAAAAATTAATTGACGATTTGTTGGGTTAATTTTCCCCTAACAAATCCCTATTGATCTTTATTATAACTATCCCTTACTAGGTCTTTTAGACTTACCTCCTGTATTATTCATGTATTCTTAGACAGAATTAAGTAATGGACATAGAACTCTAGCTTGAGCTAAAGAGAAAATACACTTTGTAATTGAACAGGTGCTTGTGTGTATATGGGATCTATTGAATTCTAATTATGACCACTTTTACATTGTAGCTTTTTATCTTTCACTAATTTTTCTTTTCTTTTTTAGTGACACATGAATTAGGAACAAATAATTTATAATTTCTTGTTAAATATTCAAATGCATCCATTGAATATTCTTTTTGAATAAATCATTTATAGTCCAATTTGAAATTACTTATAATCAATTTACAAGTAATTTTTGCAGTCTAATGAATTCGTGAGCATATCGCAGGACCACTTCTATAACAAATCAATAATGAATAGTGAAAAAAATTTGCATACTTTAAAATCATTATTCTAGAATTGTTTGTCTAGTATATATAATTATATATGTGACATATATATTATATATTAATATATGTTACATATTATATACATATAATATACATCTACCCCAACCATCTTGCCCCACCCAACCCTCTAAACCAAACCCAATGGGCAACCATAGTAGCTATGGCTGCCATGCATAATGACTAGGTCTGGCAAGACCTAACCACTGGCCTCCATGGTCGATGGCGACTACTGGTTGCCATCTAATGTTTTTCCTTTTTTCTTGGTTGCCAACAGTTGATTGGTGGGCCATCGGCTACTATGAAAAATCGACTACCATGAAAAATCAACTGCCAGGGCAACTGGTGGGTGCGGTGGGATATACTTGTATGTATTATATATTAGATTATATATTGTACATATATCTATTATATTATATATAATATTTTGTCTATTTCTTTTAATTTTTTAAAAGATATTATATGATTTAATTTGGGTCGTTGATTTGTTAAACAAAAAAATAAAAAATCTAACGGTTGAAAAATGATAGCATGATTATCTTTTTATACATAAAAATGTATACCAAATCACACACTTGTGCGTGAAGGACACTAACCCTCTTAGGGGTGCTCGTTGCATGATTTTATAAAACACAATAAGCTTTTTTATATATTTTTTTTCATAGGGGGTTATGAACCAATTTTGAATGTCATAGGGGAGCACTGTGCATTTTGACCTATTAAATATACTTCAAAAGTTAACATTAAATGCTTAACAATCTTCATTGTCTCTTAATATCGTCACTTGTTTAAAAAAATTTACAGTTGCTTATGAAAAAGTAGACACATATTTATGTCAAATATCAAGCCATCACTTTCTTACTAAAGAGTTAAAAGTTTAAGAAATAAAAGGTTATAAATTAATTGATATGTAAGTCTCAATTTATCAAAGTTTTTAAAATATAATTGTTTTTATAGGACTATTTTTCAGATGTGTAAAATATTTTTGGATAAAACCATATATATAGACATAAAAAATAATTTAATTAGAAGAATTTATTTCAAATATATAGAGCTACTTCCTAAAATAACTATAAATTCTCAATTTTAATTTTACAATATTAATTTAAATCATTTTAGCTTTCAACATTATAATAATGAAGAACTCATTTTTAATTATTTGAAATAAATTCTTTTATATATAGTTGACAAAGTTGAAAATTTTCAAAAGCTTGACATATGACCACTTAAATAGCAAATGATATTTATTTTTGTTTTTTTCAATATTTAGTTACACAATTTCATAATTATATTGCTTACATTTATTTTATATTTTTCTTATAATAATTTGTAAAGAATATTTTTATATGAATTAATGGAATTAGATCAAAAAAGTTTGACTGAAAATAAACATTCATTTAATTATTTGTACATTTTTATATACTTATAAATGAACTTATAAGAGATTGATATTTTATTTAAATTGAATACTGAAATACTTATTATTTTATTCATGTACATAATACATATGTGTTATTTGATAATTTTAAAAAAATAAAAAAACTATCTATATAAATAAAATATAAATTTTACTTATATGAGTTATATGAAATATTAAGAAATATTTTAATTTATATAAACTGCATATCACAAACTAATTCATTGAACTAGTGATCAAATAATAATCTAATTTAAGTTATTTTCATAGATGAAGTACAACAAAATGATATACTTTACGCTAACAAAAATACTTAACATTTTATGAATCTCAAATGTCAAAGAAATTGTAACTGTAACTTCCACATTATTAACAAAATTATACAAAAAAGCTTTAAGTGTTAAAAAACCAATTGCTTATTTATCATATCAATATATATATATATATATATATATATCTAATTTAAAAAGCATATTGAGTAAAATATTTTGCTCCATTTTTATCTGTTAATTATTTTATCTATTTTTTTAAATTTCATCATTTTAAAAAAATTGTATAATTTATAAATTTAAAGCTAAAAATTCTTGATATTTTGCAACTTATTGAAGTTTATATTATATTCAAACATAATATTTTTAATTAAAATATTAACATTATTTTATTTAATTAGTCATACAATTTTTTAGATATTAAGATAATTAAAATTTATTTTATAATCACAAAAATAAAATAAATATTATTATAAAATAAATAATTTAAATATTAAAATTATTTTTAATGTATCGCACTGTGCATATACTAATATGATTTATATAAAAGCGGTAATGGATTGGATTTGGGAGGTTTGCTGAGACTCGAGATTTGATTTGTTCAAAAATTTTTTTGAGCTAAAATGCTTCAAATTTAAGATTTAATATGTTGGACTTATTAAATCTAGCATTATAATCATAAAATACTTTTAAAATTGTTTTAAATATATTATTATTATTATTATTGTTATTATTATTATTATAAATTTCTAAGTTTGAGAATTATTAATTACAAAATTTATGTGTACATATCTTAAATTTATAAAAATAGAATGTGGTCAAACATATCTTTTGTTTGTATTCTTATATTTATTAAGAGAGTAAAATATTTATTAATTTTACATTCTTATTTTACTTAAAAGAGCATTCTATTTTATATTTTATACTTGATTACATATGTAATATACATATATTTTTCATATGTAAATATATATGCATCACATATATATGAGATTAAGTTTAGTTGCAGTTAAAATCCCTTTTAAAATAGTCAATTATATCAACGTTTTCTCTTTTCCTTTCATAATGACAAAAACCCTCATCTAAGTCTTTTCCGCTAAAAATATTGAGTTAAAAATTGTGAATTAAGCATTTTATTCTCAACATAAACACTTAAAAAATATATAAATTATCAATCACTATGCCCCAAATATTATCTTGGTAAATTTTAAATTCATAAAAGGTATGTATCTTTAATTTTTAAGTAGTTAAAGAGAACCTAATAATATATCTTTAGCTAGATGTTATTATTATTAAAAAGAATAAATTAACTTAAGAACTTGTTTGCTTGCTTTGAAATTGCATGATAAATATACAATTCAACTCAATTTTAATGTTTGGTTTATTTTTAGAAGCCCTTGATATAATTAGGGCCCGATATGCTTGATATAATTAGGGCCCTATATGCATTTAAAGCATAACTTGGCTTGTGTATTAAGATCTTACGGTGTGATATGTTTTATCTTAAGTTAGAAATAAATTATAATTTATCAAATGAGATAATCATGTCAAGCAAATAATCAAAATCGGATATCAAATTATTTAAAATATGCAAACAAACATTAGATAGGATACACAATAGCCCACTATTTATTCTAGTCATACATATCATGCCTAGTCTAAACACTTCAAGCAAACGAGTTCTAAAAATATATTATTTTCACTCTGTATGTATTATACGAATGATGTTTGAATCTTGGAATTAAGCTCCTATCATACAGTCAATCTCAATTTTATTTATTATTACTCAACTTAAAGAAGTCCGATCTTACAAACTTTTAAATGTACCTTCTCATTCTCTCCTCCCAATTTTTGTATCTGTCTTTCCCTTCCTACTGCATAGCTCCCTCCCCCCTCTGTCTCTCTTGGCCACCCTTGCTCACTGCCATCATTGTCTACCCCCCTTCGTCCTCAATAGTATTAATTCTCTTTGCTCATCCATTTTCTTTCTCTTTGTATCTTTTCATTTCTTTATCTCTGTTCCATTATATTTTCCTTCTCCATTGCTTTGCTCACTCTTCTACGTCTCTTCCTTTGCTTGTCCATTGATACTTGAATCTTGGGCCTTCTAGAGTGCCTTCAGTGGGAGATTCTTAGGTCCTATTGCCTCTAACAACTTATTTGTGCTAAATTGCCTTGTTAGTTTATTCCTGAGTTTTCTTTTGCCTCCTTTTTTCTCACTTAGTAGGCTCTATCCTAGTTGAATCGATTGCATTCCTGCTGACTTGGAAAAGAAAGTTTCTCGAAACTCTCTCTCTCTCTCTCTCTCTCTCTCTCTCTCTCTTATCTTCTACCATTACTTTTCATCCATTATGTTGTTCACAAGATATACCAACATGCAACACAATAATTAAATATTACAAGTTAAATTATTAGGAATTAAAACAGATGATCATAATTGAGGCATTACGAACATTTTTATCAGTTATAAATTTAAATAAAGCATGCATGATCAGAGTTATATATATAGCGTGCGAGATCAGAATTAAACAACATATTCAAGGTAAAATAGAATTTATGCATATATTTAATCATATACGAGTCCAAAAAAGCTAAAATTAGATATATGTCAATCAAGGCATAGAAAGCAGTAAGATAACTTAAATAACTTAAATAAGATACAAAATTTAATAGAAAACTCAGTTTAAGGATTCTGTATTGTAACAAAATCAACCAGACGACCAAATCACAGAATTCTGTTTGCCTTAAAGAAACGAGCGTCACGACTCACCAATGCAATGGGTACAACACTGTTCATCCCAGGATTAGATGGTCCAGAATAATTAGGTGCAATGCATCTCGTTTACCTTAAATAGTACTCAATCACCAGATAGGAATAAGATAGTCGTATATCGAAATTTGAGATAAGGAATATTTTTGGGAATAATATCAAAAAATAAGAGAGGAAAGATTTTTGAGAGAGAGTAAGAATGTAGGCAGAGTGCTTAAACGAGAACACAATGCGTATTGAGAGAGAATGTAGTGTGTTCTTTAAGATTGCTAGAGGCAGTCTATTTATAGGCAGGATTAGGGTTAGAGTCTGCCAGTTAATGGCTTCTAACACATCACCCCAATCAATAATATTCCATCATGTCACCCACACACGTCACACGTCCACCAGTGTCATGCCATATGTCCCACATCCCTCTGCCAAATCCTAGCCTAATCTCCAATGATTTGATCTCATTTGATCAGATTAGGTTAATCCAATGGGTCTTGACTTAGTCAACCCTTATCTGATTAGATTATCTTTTTATCTGATCTATTAGTTAGCCCTTATCCTATCCCATCAAGCCAATGGTTAAGCTAAGTTTGAAATTTAAAATTTCAAATAAATTTTGTCCAAAAAGATAAAACTAAGACATTCGCACTAACACCAGTGACTCAGAGCTGGGTTGGGTAGCGGTGCGCGTGTGGTCTATTCATATAAATCCCTTAAAGAAAATTTTATCAAGCATTCTTGTATGAGTTCAATATAAACTAGTCCACATTAGTTTATAAAAGCAATGTGGGACAAGTGAAGGGTTAAATAACCCTTCAACTCTTCCACTTGATTTTATAAGGCACAAGGAAGTCTCCTCTATCTCAAGTTTCTTATGTGGGACAATTCAACTTGTAACACTTAACCATTTCCCTTCTTCTAATTTAACCCTTAAATTATCTTTGGATTCCAACCATAATTGGCATTCATCTAAATAATTAAACATGTAATTAGGTAAATAGTAATGCAAATTACAACACTTTATCCGATCTTTCTTTTTGTTGCCCCTTCTTTCTCTTTTTTTGCTCCTCATTGTTTTTTCTTTTATTTGTTATCCATCTTATCCTTTTTCCTCCCTTTGGACTACCTCTTATTTGTACGAAAAATAATAAATAGTAGTCCAATGAATGAAGGCTTAAGCCTAATATGTTCAAACTGCACAAAGCATAAGAAGCCAATCCACATCGATAGTCTATACACCTATGCCCCAATGGGAGAGACCAAGTTGATAGGGATAACCAAGAAACCACACTATGATGGCATCTCAAGAAGTAGAGAATAAATTAAGCTGATATGGAAAGTTGAGTAACATATCAAATCTTAGAGGGAAGATCCTAGCTGAAAATCATCAAGCCTACGAGTTAATCTTAGGTTTATGTAAGCACAAAAATTCTTGTATCACATATACCCCAACTCATCAATACTTAATCAATCAATTAGCATTCATTCTTCCACTCTCAATAATCTCAGCATTGTATGTATCTTAATTTGGTACTTGTGCTCTATTACTACTTTTGTATTAAAGCAATAAAGATTTATTTAGTTTCTTGCATCCCATTTCTTATGCAATTTCATTGCAGCACACATATGATTTGATTTAATAAAAAGTCTTACAAGTAGTTAAAGAAAGAAGCTCATAGGTTGTAGTTGTTGACCATCGATAAATTCTTTTAAGAAGTTATAAGTTAAGGGAACTCAATCAAAATTTCAAATTTTCATTAAATTTTCATTTTGCACTATGGTGTATATATGCGTATACACTAACATGCCTAATCATCAATGTAATTTAATTTTTCAACTAAACAATTTTGATGTCGTGTTTGGTGAGACAGTATGTCAACATTTGTGTTTTAAGCTTCTTTAGAATTTTGGGTTTCTTGTACTTCTTTTGTTTTAGCTTTTTAATTTTATTAGACAATAAAAAAAATGAAGAAAATAAAGAGACATAAAAATCACAATAGAAAAGATCATACCAATTTTAAGGAGTGAAGCACGCCTTTAATCATACCACTTATCAAGGTGGTAGAACCACATGAATGGTAGACCAGTGTAATCACTGAAGATGAATTCATTAAAGTCGAGATAGTGCAATCCACTAGTTTGGAAAACACCCCCAAGTACGCGAGATCACTAGGCATATATAAGGACATTCATTTTGCTCTAATTCAAAGAGGCAGCCAAGATCTATAGGAAGAGATAGAAAATCATCTTAAGAAGCAGAAAAGGCAATGCAAAAAAAAGCATAAAAAATGAAAGCTGAAGTTTATCATGGGGGTTCTTGAGAGGATTTAATCATTCCCTAATTTTTTGATAATTTATTTTGTCAGATTACATAATTTGATACCAAATGTTAATTTAATTTAGGAGTTTTGAAAGTTGAGGTGTTACACAATGGGCTTGTAGGTTAAGGATCCATTGATCGCATCCTAATATATTATCTAGTCTCACCAAACATCTCTCAATCTCATAATTTAGCTAAATTAATTCACTCTTATGTTGATTATTGATTATTTTCTCTTAGCCTCTAAATATAAATTGGTTCCTAAAGTGGTTAATCTTATTGAGATATTGAGCACAAAGTAAATCACATTCTCCAATAATAATCAACAAGAAAATCTCAAATTAACACCATTGCAACAAGATCAATCTAGAGAGCACAAAATTAAGCTAGCTTAAATTTATAATTGTTGGAATAGTACCCAACAAGCCAATTAAATTGGCACTGTGAACTATTTCACTTGTGATACAATCTTGATTGAATAATATTCTATAAATAGCCATCTTAATCTTATGCTTAAATTTACTTTACTAGAATTTGATTGAAGCCCTTAGATCACATATAGACTATGGGACTTGGTTACGCATTGGGTGGTGATCATGAAACAAGTCTTACATAGTCATGATTTTAAATCTTCCAAGTTATAAGATCTTAAAAGATAGGGTATTTAAGATCTGGATAGACTTGTACTAATGATGTACAAATCTAAGGAGTTGGATATTGCTTAGTTTCATGAGCAACGCCATACGAGATATGAGTGAATGTTAGTTGGTGTTTGTTAGGGAATAAGGCATTAAAGGCCCATATGAAGAATCCACCGGATAGCCGAGGTGGTAAGTCAGTAGTGGCAAGTTCTTCAGCCTATTCTAGTGCATATAATTAGTCCTTTAACTTGAGGATCCATGATAACCTTGTGTTTAGGTTATCATACTTTAGCTCTTCCTTGGCCACATAATGGGTTATTCAGGTAGATGCTAGGTAGAGCCACTTAGACATAGAGGTCTGTGAAAATCAAAAGAGGATCCAACTTTTTGTCATTATGAAGGATGAGTACATATCCTATGTATTCTACAATGATCAATTCTAAGAAGTCCTTGTGCAAAATAGTATGATATATGGAAAACAAGTTTTTCAAAAATAAGGTCAAAAGGTGGAATCAAATATTTGAATAGAGACATAGAATCGAGGCTATTAGGGAGCCAATAAATATCTTGCTCTAAGTCTCTTTCGGGAGATAGGAGATGGACGAACTGTATTTGCGTGGAATGTATAGAGCTAGAATAGTTTTCCAAAAGTATTCATTTCGGCTAATTAGTTGGGCTCCACAAGCTTTGTAACACCCCAAAATTTTCTGATTTATAGAATTTAAATTTTATTATTCTCAATTTGGTGAAATTTAACTATTCCTTATATCATTATTATTTTATTTAAAATTCTTGGGGCTAATTTATAATTTTCAAAAACTTAATTGAATAAAATTGGAAAACTTAAGGGCTTGCATAGAACCTTTCTAGTCAACTAGGGTCTATATGTTATTTTAATTAAATAGAAAACTTAATTGATTAACTTTACAAAGATTAAGGACTAAATTGTAAAATTCAAAGTTTGATTTTATAAAACACCAACTTCCTTCATTTTTTTTTTTCATTTCATTTTCTTCTCTTTCATTTCTTCTCCTTCACCACGTCATCTTTCTCACCATCTTTACCATCTTCACCACCCTTACTAATAGCCAACATCGGCGGACTATTTCTACCACCCAACCTCATCAATCATCTCTCCACACCACCAGCCACTCCTAGTCATCACATGTGCACACTCAGTGCCGACGAACACCTAGTTTGAAACTTGGAAGAGAAGTTTAGCTGCATCGGGAAGGAGGTGATTCATGGTAAAGCAGCGTTGGAGAAATGTTCTGGGTTGAGCTTTTAGGAGAATTGGTCTTAGGCTTCACAATGGTGACCTTGCATGGCAGTGCAACAAGGTGATGGCGATAGGAAATAGTGCAACAGATGCGGTGGCAAGAAAAAGCGGTTAAGATTGTGGGCTTCGATTGATGATCATTCCAACCTCAAAACTAAAAACTAATCATACCATTGGACTTAGGAAGATGAAATGCTATAGGCAGTGGTGGTTTTACATTTTTCAATAGTGGCGCAGCGACGGAGATGGCTCTCAGACAGAATTTTCTCCTTATTGCGGTAGTGCAATCGGTTCATGATTTTAAGGTCTCAATTGTATATTTTTAGGTAAAGATTGGTATTTAGATTATGGTTTTTATACATTTTCACTCATTTAAATCTCTTGTATCTCTGAATAGTTGGTTTTGAGTTGTATTAGGTAGTGAAAGTGTTTAATGCATGATTGGTGTTGGAATTTTGGACCAAAAATTGTATCAAATGTGATAATTGGGAAAATATTGAGTTAATTAAGTTAGAAAATTTCTAAATTTTGAAAAATTGGACCTTAGTCATAATAATTGGGTTATTGAACTAATTGGCTTATTATTACTGCTTAGGATACTGATATGGAATTGAATTGATTATATCTATTGCTTGTATCATTAAGAACCCTATAACCAATAGTAAGTTAGCTATATTTTTAGAAGCATTTCTTAACAATGATTCTGTACGGAGTCTTATGTCGAGTTAATTGAGTGGTTACTAATTTTAGATAGTTAATAGTAGGATTTTAATTATTGGAGGTCAACCTAGTTGAATATGGGTTTTGACAAGTAAATTACTCTTGTGGTTAGGTGATGAAGAGTAGGAAACTACGGATCAATAGGCTATTGACTGTAGCTGTCTTCTGAGGCTTTTGGAGATGAGGGCCTACCAATTTGTCACCTTTTTTAACTATCTATTATTCGTGACGAGTCTCTGTGTAGGTTTTCTATTTTTGTACCATATTCTATTTGTTTGAAATCTTATTGTGTTTGAAAATCTAAATTGTTATCTTTTATCTGAGTTGAGCACCTTTGTGAGGGTTATCATTTGAAATTAATTCCATTTATTTATTTGATATTTGATTTGAACACCTCTATGAGGATTATCTTTTGATATCAAATCTATTTTGTTTGTCCAGGTGCCCTAAACTTTCTTTACATTGTCAAATTTCTGTCTCCTATACCCTAGCTTTGTCGACTCACCCCGTGATCTTGATAATTGTGAAAGTGATATTTGAAATGGTATCACACCAAATTATATTAAAAGTCCTCTTAATTTGTTCATGTACCTTGTTTATTGAAATAGGCCTTGCCAGCTATTGTTGCGAAATATTTATTATTATTGCTTTAAGTTGAATTGTTATATATTGGTATTATGTTATTTCAACCTATGAGACACCATGGGAAATTTTCAACCCATGGGATGCCATGGTGTCACGGACGGACTCTATTTTGCAGCGGAACGACCGTC
>JACGDI010005334.1:309120-340614 GCA_014898725.1 Jacaranda copaia | reverse complement strand
ATGGGGCTAGGTTTGGAAAGACGATTGAGTGGAATGGACCGATGGTGGTAGGTCTTTTGCCTAGTAAACACCTAAGATCCTGACTTATAAGTAACTGGAGATAGCAAACTGTGAGTGATAGGATTTGGCATACGGTCATCCATGCTATAAAAGCGCTTTGTTACACATCGAGTTGTGTGCTCAAACAAGTGGAGAGATAAGGAAAAGTTTTCAAGTTGAAGTTAAATGTTATTGATTGTTATCCTGTATTAACCGTGGTGCAATAAGAAAGGATGCCAATAAGCATGCTAAATGTTTACATATTTTATGTTCTTATAAGTTTAAATCTGATTCCTGCTAATCACAATATGATCATTTGAATTGTTATCTAATGATCTTGTTATTTGTTATTTCAATTCAATATTTTCTCTCTAACTTCTGTTATGTATTTCCCTCACGAGTCCTTAAAAATCACTCTCCTTGTTATCCTTCATTTTTCTAGATAGGTCTAGGTGAAAAATAGAGGCTCACGTTTTGGATAAAGTTATTTTGTAATAGATTAGGTGTTATGGTTGTATTTATAATTTATACCTAATCGAGACTGTTATCTAAGAGATGTTCATGAATGTTGTATGAACTTAAGATACTTGGATTGTATGTATTATGATTAAGAAGTGACCTTTCGAGCTAGAGTGAGTTATTTCACCTTTGAGATGTTAAATTTTAGGTTTTCTACTTGTCACTTGATTTAGATTTTAAACTTGAATGGATGACTTCTCCACTTAGGGTGATACTCTAAGTGGGGGGTGCCATAGAGGTAGTATTAGAGCCTAGGTTTGATAATGATCTAGGTAAATAGGTAGTAGGAAGACTCATAAGGAGTTTGTAGGAAATAGGGGCTTATATCCAAGATAGCTGACTAGTTATAGACTTCATTTTTGAAGATGAACCTTGAACTTGTATTGAGCAGAGAAACTCGATTTTTTATATGAGATGAGTTAAGCAAGAATTGTAAATAAGGTTAGTGTGGTGATAGAAATTGCTAGCTAACCTTTAATGATTTGATTGGCGTTGTTTAAATTTGGACTGATTTGTTAAATACTTTATAACTATGTTTGAAAGATTAAAATTTTAACAAATTATAGACGTTATTGTGTAATCTTGACAGTAATGATTGAGAAGGAGTTAAGGATGATTTAAGGGAAATAATGGTATCCCATGAAGGATCTCATACACTTGAATTACCTCTAATAGGTTCAAGGGAAAAAGAAAGCCACCCAGTCCATGCGCTATCGCACAACGAGTCCTTAGGCGGAGAGCACCAGCTGAGCAACTAACCTTGCTAAAGGAAGAGGTTTCACAAATCCTTCAGATCAATCAACCGAGTGTGGGCTAGCCAATTGAGCTTATGTTCTAGATGTGGCAACAATTTATGCAGTTTTGTTAGTAGTAGGGACAAGGTAATCGAGTAGGAAATGCCGAAGAGCATGCAAAGGACCAAGCTTTGGATTAGTTCCTTCGATTGCAATCCCCAAATTTTCTAAGGAAACTTGATGACAAAAAAGCCGAGATGTAGGTTAAGAGCTTGGAAAAAACATTTTGAACTCTATGATATCTAGATGAGCAAAAGATACAATATGCCACATTTCTACTGAATGGTCCTATATATGATTGGTGTAATTGATCGATCGTAGATAAACTGCAGAGAGAACTTAGTGGACTTGGGAAAACTTCACCCAGGATTCTATGGAAAAATATGTGCTGAAGGTAACCAAGTATGCCAAGGAAGGAGAATTCATGGAGTTAATCTAAGGGATGTCCACAGTCAGTCAGTATGAAGCTATATTTAGCCGACTAATTCAGTATGCACTTTACATACTTGCAGATGAGAGGTAGCAAGTTTGTAAGTTTGTGGTAGGTTTATGACCCAAACTTAGATAGGGCCTTTTCTTATGTGACCTTTCGAATTATAATTATGTAGTGAGTAAAGCACTAAAGGTAGAAATGGATTTGAGAGAGATTAAAAAGATTGAAGAGAAATGGTGAAAAGGGAAGTTACCACTTGGTGGGTAGAACAACTCTGGGAGGAAGCAACTAAAGTTACAGACTGGCGGAGCTTCAAATCTAGCATCGAAGACATATGGATTTTGAAAGAAATCAAGCTATAATAAGTAAAGATATTGGAGAAAGTAGGGCAGATGTATACCTTGTGGTAGTGATCAACACCTATTTAAGGATTACTAAAATTGAGAAAAGCTATCCCCTGCAAAAAATGGGAAATAGGTTGCACGATATAGTGGAAAACTGAAGGTCTAAGTGCGAGCATATACTTTAGTTGGAGAAGAAGTGCTCGATCCCTCTGATGTGGTTGAAGGTATGATTTTTATTTCTAGAATTATTAAAAATACCTTATATGATCCCAAAGCTTCGCATTTTTTCATATCTGTGAATATGTCTAAAAAATTAAATATGCAACCTGAAGTTATGACATATTATATAGAAGTTCAAACACCTTAAAGATAGGGTTAATGATGGATGTAATCTATCAAGATTGCCCGACTTTGATTAGGGATAGGGTATATTTAGCCAATTTTATACAAATACCTATACAAAGATATGAATTGATCCTTGGAATGGATTAGCTTTATAAACATCAAGCACAGGTAAATTATTACACTAAGTGCCTCACTCTCGAGGATCAGACATCAGTACCTACATGCCATCCTACAAATGATACTTCACCGTTGCCTATTATATCTGTGCTAGAGGCCAGGAAGATTTTGAGGGAAGGCAAGCAAGGATTTTTGGTGTATCTTATCAACAAGCCCTAAGATACAATTAAGATTAAGGAGGTGTAAGTGATAGCTAACTACCCAGAAGTATTTTTGGAAGAGTTAAACTTGTTATCCCCAAATAGAGAGGTAGAGTTTGCAATTCACACCCTTCCTAAGACCACACCTTTTTCTAAGACCCTTTACCAAATGGCACCCGTGAAGCTTAAAGAACTAAAGAACTAATTTCAAGAGTTACTAGAAAAAGGGTCATTAGACTGAGCACATCCCTTTGGGGAGCCCCGATATGATTTGTCAGAAAGAATGACGGGTCTATAAGGATGTGCATCAATTATAGAGAATTGAACAAGGTCACAATCAAGAATAAGTACCCCTACCCCATGTAGAGGAGTTGTTCGATCTACTATAGGGGTTAAGAATCTTTGTGAAGCTATATTTGAGACAAGGGTACTACCCACTAAAAATTAGGGATGAGGATATCCCAAAATAGCTTTCAATTCTCAATACGGTTACTTTGAATTTGTGGTGATGCCCTTCGAATTGACTAATACGCCAGTAACATTTATGGACTTAATGCATTAGATTTTCAAGCTGTATCTAGACTAGTTTGTAGTCATCTTCATCAGTAACATTCTGGTGTTTTTCAATTCCAGAGAAAAGCATGCGAAACATTTATCCATAATTCTTAAGACTCTGAAAGAACATCAACTATATGCTAAAGAAAATTCTAGATGGAGAAAATAGCCTTCTTGGGGCATATCATCACCCAAAATGGAATTGAAATTGACCCTTCTAAGGTGGAAGTAAAAGTCAATTGGAAGAGACTTGAAAATGTCACTAAAGTTTGAAGCTTATTGGGGTTAGCTAGCTATTATCAAATATTTGCTCAAGATTTCTCTAAGATAGCCAGTCCATTGACCAAGTTGACATAAAAGGTTCAACTTTTTGAATAGAATGATGATTGGGAGAGAAGCTTTCAAGTGTTAAAACACCATCTAACTACGACTTCAATCTTAGCTCTTCCAAATAGCCTAGAGGGCTTTATGGTATATACGGATGCTTCCAATAAGGGATTGGGATGCGTGTTCATTCAAAAGGATCGTGTGATCACTTTTGCATCCAGAAAATTGAAACCCCATGAAGAAAATTACCTTACTTATGACCTAGAGCTAGCTACAGTTAATTTTACATTATCAAAGTGAAAGTAATATTAGTACGAAGCAACATTTGAAGTATTCATAGACCACGAAAGTCTCAAGTACTTACATATATAGAAAGATTTAAACATGAGACAGCATAGATGGATGGAGTTTCTGGGAGACTATGATTTCTCCATCACCTACCACCCTAGAAAAGCAAATGTAGTAGCTGATCATTGATCCAAAAGGTTAGGTTAGCTCATTTACACACATCAAAAATATTTAAAAGCCAAGATAAGGGTGCTATGCTAAGATTAAAATAGTGGATTTGGGTTGCAAAAATGAGAGTACAACCTGAATTGTATGAGGAAATTTGGTGAGCCTAAGATCAAGATGAATGGATGCTGAAACAAAAGGGGATATGTGGAAATTCTAAAGAGTCTGAATTTAGCCTTGATAACTAAGGTGCCCTTCTATACCATAAAAGGATTTGTGTACTAGAAGAGATGAAAGAGAGATTGCTAAAGGAGACACATAAAATGAGATTCATATTACATCCGAAAAATATGAAGATGTACCAAGATCTAAAGAAACAATTTTGGTAGAATGGTATAAAGAGAGATATTGCAGATTATGTACGGAAGTATCTGACTTGTCAACTAGTAAAGGCAGAACATCAATGGCCATCAGGGTTGTTACAACAGTTCCCTATTCTTAACTAGAAATGGGAACAGGTCACAATGGATTTTGTAATTGGTTTGCAAATGGCTTGGGAAGGATGTAATAGTATTTGGGTAATAGTAGATTGATTGACCAAGTCTACACATTTCTTGTTAGTTGGAACATAGTATAATGTTGAGAAGCTAGTAAGCTATACATAAAAGAGATAGTCCGATTACATGGAATCCCCACTAGCATTGTGTCAGACTAAGACCCAAAGTTTACTTCAAGACTGTGGAAGAGTCTACAAAAGCATTTAGGGACCCGATTGTGGCTTAGTTCTACAGCGCATCCATAATCAGATGGACAATCAAAAAGAGTTATTAGAATATTAGAATATATGCTTCAGGCATGTGTTTTGGACTTTAGAGGAGGTTGGATTTGACATCTCCCTTTGATTAAGTTTGCTTATAACAATAGTTTTCAGTCTACTATATAAATGGCACTGTATGAAACCTTATATGGTAAGAAAAATTGATCACCAGTACATTGGGATTTAGAAAATACGAAGGCAATATCGACAAGTCACTGAATACTATAAAACCTGAGTTTATTGAAAAAACTATCAAAAAAGTACATGTGATTGAGTAGAAGATGAAAATAGCTTAGGACCAACAAAAATGTTATACAGATACTCGAAGGAAAGATTTAGAGTTTGAAGTTGGCGATAAAGTATTTCTTAAGATATCCCCGAGGAAAGGAATTAGAAGAATTGGTAAAGGCAAAAAGAGCAGTCTGAGATATGTTGGGTCGTATGAAATATGTGAAAAAATTGGGTCAGTAGCTTACCATCTTGTGTTTCCCTAAGAACTGGTGGAAATACATGACGTCTTCCATGCATCACAACTTTGAAAGTATTACCCTGATCATTCTCACATTATTTCACATGAGCGTATGCAGCTGAAGGGTGATCTAACATATGAAGAACAGCCAGTACACATCCTAGATCGGCAATTCTAAAAACTTAAGAATCGAAAGATTCCCTAAGTGAAAGTGTTATGGTGTAATCACAATGTGGAAGAAGCAACATAGGAGTGAGAAGATCTTATGCGCCAACAATACCCTGAACTTTTTCAATATTCAGTTAAGAATCTAGGGACCCGATTCTCTTAAGAGGGGAGGTTTGTAACACCCTGAAATTCTATGATTTATAGAATTGTAATTTTATTATTTTCGATTTGGTAAACTTTAACTATTCCTTATATCATTATTATTTTATTTAAAATTCTTGGGGCTAATTTGTAATTTTTGATAACTTAATTGAATAAAATTGGAAAACTTAGGGGCTTGCATGGAACCTTTCTATATGTTATTTTAATCATATAGAAGACTTAATTGATTAACTTAACAAAGACTAAGGACTAAATTATAAAATTCAAAATTTGATTTTATAAAACACTAGCTTCCTTCATTTTTTTCATTTCATTTTCTTCCTTTTCATTTCTTTTCCTTCACCGCATCTTTTTCCACACCATCTTCACTATCTTCACCACCCTCATCGACAGCCAACGTCGGCAAACCATCTCTACCACCCAACCTCACCAATCATCTCCCCTCACCACTAGCCACTCTTAGTTATCACACGCGCACACCGAGCACCGACGAACACCAAGTTTGAAACTCAAAAGTTGAGTTGTGTTGGGAAGAAGGTGATTCATGGCAAGGCAATATCGGAGAAACATTTTGGGTGGAGTTTTTAGAAGAACTGGTCTTAGGCTTCACAATGGTAACCTTGCATGGCGGTGTAATGCGGCAATAGTGATGGAAAATGGTGCGGCAAACATAGCGGTGAGGAAAGGAGGTTGAGACTATGGGCTTTGGTTGACAATTGTGTAGAATTGTTGGCTTAAAGAGTTAAGTTAACAATTGTTGGTTTAAAGAGTTAAGTTAACAATTGTTGGTTTAAAGAGTTAAGTTAACAATTGTTGGTTTAAAGAGTTAAGTTAATTGGCTTAAAGAGTTAAGCTAATTAATTTAAAGATTTAAGTCAACTTAATTAATTAAATTAAAGAAGTTTAATTTAATTAAATAGAGAATAAACATTTGGAAGGAAAATTCAAACTCATAATGCTAACTTGCAAGATCAAGTGGGCAGCTACCTTGAGGAAGGTGTGATGCTACCTTGACATCACACTATCTATACTTTATATATAGATATAGAGTCACACAGCCAATTGCATTAGTTGCTCTCTCATTTCATGTGAATTAAATTCTCTCAGTTTCCCTCAATTTCCTAAGTGGGTGTTGAAGCTTTACTTTTCTTTCTTCTCTTACCTCCAATTTAACCTTCATCTATGCATATTCTCCTTTTTATTTCCAGTTAATATTGAGGAGAATTGGATATAGTTGTTTACACAAATTTTATTGTTTGCAAAATTAAATTACAAGACAAAGAAAAATAATAGACAAATCAAATTTATATTTGATAAAGTTGAAAGTCATTTATGGTGAAAGGGTAGTGTTTAGGTAAATTTGATCTAGTAAGTCGAGGTGTCCAATTGATATTCTTCTTGAGGTTTGAGATCTGCAATAGCAACACACGTTAGACTAGCCAAGGTGCTCTCGACTAAGGCACTTCGATGTTCAAGTTAGTTCCGACTGAAAGACAATAATCAAATAGAATATTGAGAGCTTATACTGTATTTGGCATTACCTGGAGCGTGGTTGGTTATAAGGTATTTATAGCCTTCTCTTGGTGTGTGATTTATCAAAAGTGCCCCTATTAGATATAATGGGCTTTAGTTCTTGCCAAGGGGTTAATGGTCATTCCAGATTTTGGTACTATTCCAGGTGGCACCATCTCCTATTTTCTAGGGTGAATAGTACCTCAGGTAGATACCTCCCTGTCAAAGGTAGTGGCAGAGTTGGTGGCAACAACTGTACTGGCTGTCACGCATCATTAATGTGGAGGTATGCTACCTGTCAGAATAATAAATACAGCGTGGATTTGAGTAAGCACCGGAGTGAGTCATCTGGTTGATAGAAGTTGAACAGATAGGGCTGGTGTTATTGGAGAATTGGTCAAATAGGCTAGAATGGATGACACCATACTCAACTAGATAGTTGTTGTCGAGTGGTTTAGCCCAAAACTGATGTTGGGCCCTACACATTGAATAGGCCTATTAGGCTAAATAGACCTGTTGGGCTATCCCATATCAATATTAAAAAATATATACATAAGAGAATTCCAATTTATCAGAGAAAAAATATACATTTCCTAACAAAACTAATCCCCTTATTCTTTTCCCAATATATATGATCTAAGGGTTTGAAGCTTATTTTTAGATATATGGTGTAGTATCCTTTGACTTGGTAAAAGACACTATGAAATTTCTTTGAACTCAAACCTTGACTCCAAAATCAAAGAATTTGATGACTTGATGCTTTGAAGATGTACAAGATCTTCGTGATAGCAATATGTTATTGTAGCAGAAACCCACAAGCAAGTCATCAAATTTCAGAGGAGTCCAAATTCACCTTGTCTTCTTTTATTTTATACTTCATATTGATGATAGATTAAATATTTGAGTCCCATTTGAATAGGTTATTATCAACAGACACCTAAAGGTTATTATCAATAGACACCTGTAAAAACTTGATTGAGGAACAAACTAACACAACATTGAAAATTGGTTTGTTGATTGCTAGCTATGCTCATCTCCTCACTTGCATTCCTCCCTTATTTTGTTTATGTATGTTAACTGTTTGACAAAATTCCTCAAGTAACCTGATATATTTTCATGCTCAAATTTCTATACATAAAATATTGAAAGAGTTTCTTGAGTTGTCTATCAGCAATATCAATTGTCTGGATACTTTGAGTTGCAAACCCTATATTTCTTTTCTTTTTTCTTTTCCTTCCTATTCTTCTTCTTCTTCTTTTATTGCAAGTTAGGAAAAATAGTTCATTTCTGATCAACTTGTGATGATGTATATTAAGGATCACACAAAACTATCTTCATGAATTATCATTGGGAGTGATAAAGACACTCTTAAAATTAAAAGTACCAAATTGGTTATTTGTGAATCGGCCAATGATGTTCCTCATTCCATACCTCAACCTCTTAGTAACTCCATGCATATCCAAGAGTGGTCCAAAGAGGCAACCAAGGAAGTGTTGATCCATGTTCTGGCATTCTATCTTGTTCTAGGATATTTCTCTTGAATTCTTCTCTTCATGATGCCAAGTTCACTGGCTTAGAGTTTTCATTTATAGGTTATCACCCCAACATTAATAGATGCTAATTGAGGATTCCTGCATCAGGGTTTGGTGAAGTATCTTTTCATATGGGTTATTGGGAATGGACAGAGGATGTATTGGGCCATCATGCAGATGCTCTTTGTCAAGCTAGGATCTATGTAGTAGTTCATGCCTCGCATTTCACATATGTCTACCATAAAAATATCCTCCAAACCTTCCTCGAAATATGGTGTCCTTCCATGAACACTTTGCACACTGCTATTGGTGAATTTTTAATTTCTTTCTGGGATTTTCATGTACTTGGCAGATTACCTATCCGTGGAGATTTCTATGATAAAGCTATCCCTACTGCAAAAGAGCTACTTGGTGATGACGAACATGGCCTTTCTCTACCACAAAGTTACAAATATCTATTCCTAGTTTACCTTATGCTCTCAAAGGATTTTGATGGTGTTTTTATTCTTGATTGGATTGGCCTTTAGGTTAAAAGACTAATAAGATATACAGGGCCCTCTTTGAGGTTTTCCTAGAAGAGATCTATTGAGCTAAAGATCTCTCACAATCATATGGAAGAATCGATGCATCACTTTTGTCTTACACCAAGGAATATGATGAGTTATTTATGATGTTAGAGGTTGAAGAAGATCTCAAAGGGAAGACCTACTTGGCTGCTTTTTTTTCATGTTGGTTATGCAGCTTTATTTTACCACATTGCAAAGCAAATTTGATTTATGCTACTGTCTTCAAGGTTGCTTGTAGAATGGCAAACAATGATGGCTTTTCTCTTGCAGTTCCTGTATTGGTGGGCATCTACTGTAGTTTAAGGAATATATCAACTTCACTAAGTCTTTAGGAATCTTCTTCTATCTTTCCCATTCATTATGTTCACAATTAGATAGGGCACTAACTTGGCACTCATTTTTTATCCAAGATTGATTTAGGAATAACTGAGATGGTCAAATACTTGGGGGAGAACATAGCCAAATATTTTGATTTTTTAGAGGCATGAGATTTATTCCTCAGTATCAACCTTTCAATTATTTAAAATTTACGCTTATTTCCACACAAGCAGTTCAAAATAATAGATGGCGCATGCATATAAAATACTTATAAAGACCATTTTGTGGTTTTATGTTATAGCTATTTAACATTTCAATGTGGAAAAGAGTATATCATTGAAACTTATAACCCTCATCGATTTAGTTGGCAATGTGAATTTTGTCAACACGTCTCGAGCAACTTAAAGAAAGAGATTTATACTTGTGATTTGCATGAGCTTGTTAAACTATGGTAGTCATGCACCTTACTAAACACATCTTACAAACTCATCATTCCTAGCAATATTTCTTCCTTTCCATTGGCCAAAAAGGAATATGCGGATTGGTGGGACAAATATTGAAAGACTTCACAAAAAAAAGGTACTAAAATTACTCTCAAAGTCAATTAGAAATATGTGGAATCAAATTCTAGTCAACTCAATCAATTTGGGGATAGAATTGAATAATATGCATCTTAGCCTAGTCATCCCAGAAAGAATTCATCTCATCATAAACAAGCTTTAATCAAGGATCCCAAAAATAACCTATTAGCCTCATATGTTCAAAATCCTATTGTTTTGAGGTAAGTTAAAGGAAGGAATTTGGAGCCTAAGGAGTAGAACATTACTGAACATACCTAAGTGCTATCTAAAAAGCATTATGACTTACTCGAGATTTCATTCTCTACTGATGCTGCAATGGAAGGAAATGAAATAATTTCTGTACTTTCTTGCTCAAATGACAACTCCAATAACCAATGCATACTTAAGAAGAAACCAAAGATTTTGGATTTAGATAATATTTGTATTAATTCAACTTTATTAGCAGATGTCCCAAGTTTTTATTTACGTTGGGATGAATTAGCAAAATATGTGAATTTATTTATTTATTTTTATATCATACACCTCTCTCTTTTTTCTACATATATATTTGCTAATCATTTGCACTTATCTTTTCTCCTTTTCTTATTCTTTTTTTTTAAGCCTGCAAATCTTGAAATACTAGTCCAAATTACTTCTAAAAATAGTGTTAGTTCGATGAATAGGGTTGATCCTTTTAACTTACTTGAAATAAACATTCCTCAATCTCTTTATGATGGCATGCAAGCTTCCCATGATTTTGTTGATTCCAATAAGTGACCAAAGGTAAGATTACAAATGATAAAGTTTTTGTCGAGAAAGATAAGCCCAAAAAGATATTTGAAGCTCCATCTTGAGCACTTCTAGATGTTGAAGTTTCTTAATTTTGTCCTCGAGTTATAAAGACTAAAGTTGAGTAGATATAACTGAAATTCTATTGGGAATGAATATGTCAAAAAATCATGAAAACTCCATTTGAGCATCTTTTAGAGATAAGACCAATAATTCATGATTGGATCGCAGAGAAAAGATTATACATAAAAAATGCATCATCTTTAGAGAACCACTTCATATCATTCTTTGAGGGGGCTTCCACCTACATAAAGGTTAAGTCAAATTCAATTCAGAAAGAAACACAAGAAACCCATGAAAAGGCCTTATTTTTTTCACAACAAGATTTTTTTGAGACTGAGACAATAGAAAGTGTAAGAGTGCAAATGGTGAATGGCCTTAGAGATGAACTTCTTAAAATATCCAAGCAGTAAGAAGAATTAAGGACACAACTTGTTGGGTTAAGTAGTAAGGAAAACTTTGTAAATTCATCACAAAGCCGAAGAAAACTTGTCGATTATTCAGAAAGAAGTAGCCACTAAGAGAGATAAAGTTTCAAAGCTTGAAGACACTACATTTTTTACTGATCAAGAGGTTGAAGCTTTAAAGAGGATGGAGGCACTACTCGAAGAATTTTTCAAGGAACTAGTAGCTTTTGATATACTTGCATGAGCACTTAGCTACTTAGCATTTTTTTCTTTCTTTTTTTCTTGAATCATTGATATAAATGAACACTTGATTATTACACATGTAATAAAAAAGTTGTTCTTTTTTATAAATTCTTCTATTGCATTTTTTTTATTTTGTATTTCTTCAAATTGATGCCAACTTCAAAGAAAAATCATATTACATAGCCCCAACAATTGAGTGGAATAAACTTACTTAAGCTCATGAGAAAAAATGGCTATCCAATGAACATACCTAAATTATAATTGAACTTGAAAACAATCAAAACTTCTTCTAATGATATGCTTGAACTTGATAAATCATCTAGAATTACTCCAATAATTTGATTGAACTTGGGACATTAGTCATCTAAATTTGCTCCAATGATATGATTGAATTTGGGAAGCCATCCAAAAAAACTTTTTTTTTCTTTTTTCTTTTTTCTTTTTTAAATGATGTGATTGAACTTGGGAAATAACTCCTAAGCTGCCTACGTACCCTAACAAGGGAATCAAGTTATTACGTAGTTCAAAGTAAATATTTTTTTTGGGGAGGTGCCACTCATAATTTATATTCATACAGGTCAGGAGTATTCATTCCTAACCACCTTAGACTAGGTGGAATAATATTCTAACCACATAAAATACCTTTAGTAGGAAAAGTTAGTAATTTAACTACATGTACGACCTTTGGTGATTACTGTACATAGTTTATACTTATGTAGGCTAGTAGTAACTTGCAATTTATGCTCATGCGTCATGGAGTAGCATACAATTTAGGCTAGTACATCAAGTAATTTAGGCTCGTGTGTTAAGGACCAAACTTCCTTATAGATAGTATCACTTCAAAAACTTGCCATTTATGGGGCCTATGCACAATCTATCTTCATCAACTAGCTTGTAAGTGCTATTGGTGTAAACTTATTTTACCATATATGAACCATCCCATTTTGACATGAATTTACTTTCCATTTGCTAGGTGATAGTAATAGACATTCTTATTGCCAACACCAAATCTCCAACTTGAAAAGATCATGAATGAACTTTCTTATTAAATGCCTTTGTTATACGTGCTTGATAATATTCAAGTTGTTGTTGTGCTTCAAGTCTTTTCTCGTCAAATGCTTTCAATTCCTTAAGTTGATAGTGAACATTATATTCAACAATGAGTCCTTCCTCAATTGCTATACAAAATGAGGTTATTTAACTTTTAAAAGAGAGAACATCTTCAACTCCATAACTAGTGAATATAGAATAGCCTAGGTAGCAGTTCAATGAGTTGTACAATATGCCCAAAGAGCTTTCTCAACTTTTTCATGCCAGCATAAAGTTTTATTAAACGCCTCTGCTAGATCATTTGCAGCTGCATTGTACAAAGACGAATTATATTGCTTGAAAAGTAGATGTCAGTGAATGAACTCAACAATAGTTTCTTTTTTCACTTCTTTGAAGAGAATCATCTCTACCCACTTCGAGAATAGTTGGAAACTGTCAATATGTAAGCATGACCAATTGATGACTTAGGAGTAATAAGACTTACAACATCGAGACCTCATGCATCAAAAGTCCATCCCAAAAGCAAATGGTAAAAAGTTCTTACATCAATGACATAAAATAAAGCACTTGCTTCCACTCCTTTATTTTGAGGTCTAGACGAATCATACCAATAGTTCATTGGCCTCTTTGGTTGAAACCTTGAATAGTTAGGTGGTTACGTGAGAGATTTTCAATGAAAACCCCTAAATTCATCATGGTGGATTTTGACATGATATTGATAGCAGATCCTTTATCAATGAGTATCTAGTTAATCTTTTGCTCATGTATGAACCCTAAAACAAAAAGTGGCCTATTGTGAGGTTTTGACCCCAATAGCAAGTCCTCAACTATAAAATCAATGGTCGCACAACATGAAGTAGAATGTTGCTCTTCAGTTTCACAAGATATTGCATGCACTATTTCAACTCTTTGATCAAAGAATTTTGTAGGAAAATAATCTTTCAAAGTTACTTGGCTTCTTTTGTAACATGCCAATGAATTTTTTAGCTTACTATTTGTAGCCTTTAGACTCTTCATAATCCTTAGTTGAGGACGTCTGGCCACATGTGAGACCTTTAATACTAATGGACAAGATTGATTAACACATCATATTTTCCTTCATTGGCACATCACAAGAATCCAATTATTGTTATCTTCAATTTTAGCAGTAGAACTTATTTCCAACTTAGTCATTTCATTAATGAATTGGGTTTCCATTAGCAATATATCTAAATTTCCAAACTAAAGCATTATTGATGCCCTTATGAGTGAAGATGATAAAAAGACATTTTCTTTGCTTGTAACACATATGGTATCTGCTACAGTTATAGTGCTAGCAAGGTTTGACCTAATAGCATCTTCTATATCAAGAATTATCTTTCCATCTCTTGCTAATGTCATGACCTTATCTTTGAAGATGAAATATTTCTCTAAGGATGTTCAAAAACCTAGTACTTGCAATATTTTGAATAGTTCACCTTTCCAATTTCTTCAAGAGATTTTGGTTTTAGTAATGAAATCGACTTCTTTATTGATAATTCATCAAACATGTGAGAAATATTAGAATCTAGATATGGATACTTATTTTTCTGTATTTGTTTAAGTATTTTCTTGCATGTTGAAATATGTTGATCTTCAATTATCTCAACAACCTTTTTATCAGTTGTGAACATTTTTATGGAGGCTATCTTGATTGCCATTGATTCCTTAATAACAACTTTATCATATTCATCACTCTTCTTTAAATCTCTTCTTTCTTTCTTTTGGTCTTCAATAAGAATTCCTACACTGTGATTAGCAATGCTAAGCTCTATGTCGTGGGCACAAGTGGCTAATTCCTCAAAAGTGTGAGGTTTGACTTCTTGAAGAACATAGAGAAGTCCACAATACATACTTTGAATACACATCTCCACCGTAGATGTCTCTGAGAGTCTATCTTTGTAATTTAAACTTAATGCACGCCAATAGTTGATGTAATCTGCTACAGGCTCGTCCTTCCATTATTTTGTATTGGTAAGTTCAATCATGCTCAAAGTTTGGCGCGTACTATAAAAGCAATTTAAAAACTCTTTTTTCCATTTGATCTCAATTATTGATGAATTTAGGTTCTAAATTGATGTACTAGTTAAAGGCATTTTCTTTTAATGAACATACAAATTGTTTCACAAGAAGATCACCATAAGTCCCTGCATTGTTGCATGTCTCTATGAAATGGGCCACATGCTGTTTTAGATTTTCCTTTCTATCAAACTGCTAGAATTTTGGTGGTTGATATCCTACTGGCATTTTCAATGAGTTAATCCTCTTTGTATGGGGCTTTGAATACATAATAGAACTTTGAGAGGACATGCCATACTGAGCTTTAATATTATTAGTGTCATATCTTACAATTGTTGAACAGATAGTGTAGCAATAGAAGTTGCAGAGTGATTGATCTTTTGATCAGTTTCTCACTTGTAAGGCATCTCCTCAACTTGTTTCTACACTACTGTATGGCCAATGGAAGATTGATGGTTGTAGATAAATCTTTCAAGATGAGAGTGTTTCTGCTCATCCATGAGTTGTGTAATTTGTAGATCTTTCTCTTCTATAATTCTTTGGAGGTCAGTTATAGCTTGAGCCATCTGAGCAAGTTGTTCATCTGTTGTTGTCGCTCCAGTCACAATAGCTAGCAACTTTGCAAGAGATGATATCTTGGGATTTGTTTCCCTTAGACTTCTAGAGTTAGAATCATTAGATAGAATGAAATTAGTATTCATGCCCCTAATCATATGTTAATTGACGAATTCAATAGTAAGGTCAACAACATCTTTCTTGGCCAAGGCAAATTGGTTCCTTTTAGGTGCCATTGAGTGGTTACAAATATCTTCAAAATTCAAATGGGAGAAAGAGATAAAGGGTAGATTTGAGTCCCACTAGGCGTGCTAGAAATTTGTTCACACAAATTTAATTATTTGCAAAATTAAATTACAAGAGAGAAAAATAATGGACAAATTGAATTTATATTAAAAAAATATAAGCGAATTACAATTTATTAGAGAAAAAATATAAATTCCCTGACAAAGCTAATCCCCTTATTCTTTTCCCAATATACATGATCCAAGAACTTGAAGCTTGTTCTTAGATATATGGTGTAGTACCCTTTAACTTGGTAAAAAATACTATAAAATTTCTTTGAACTTGAACCTTAACTATGAGATCGAAGAACTTGATAACTTGATACTTTAAAGAGGTATAGGACATTTGTGGTAGCAATACATCATCGTAACAAAAACTTGAAGACTTGAGTCTTTGACTTGAGGATATGTGTGTATGAATATGTGAATATGGGAATATGTAGATATGTGAGTTTCTGAGCACTCCTTTATATAGGTGTGTAGTATGAGACCTCCAAATAACTCAAACACATTTGATAATTATCTTTTTAATGCACATATTAAAAGATAATATCAAATATTTGTGACTTAACTGATCTACATACATAGATTCACCATGTGTCCCAACTTGATTAGTTTGAGTTTGCTAGATCACTAGCTTGGTTCGATTGGCATGATTTATCTTCATCTTGACATTTGTCAACATTTCATTTGTATAAAATAAATATTAGAATATTAATTAAAATTAATTATTTATTTGAAATTAAATTTAATGAATTCCAATACATAAATAGAAAATTTTAAATTAATAACTAATATATTATTTACACATGTCAATTTTCAATTAGCCCAAAATATTAAGCTTACTACAATAGCATTGGTGTGTGGATCATAACATTATAGGCAAGACAATTGGATTGCTTTACCTTTGGAGATCCAGTTTATGGCAGAAACGTGGAGGCAGTTCTAGAGGACCTTTCCAAGTTTTGATTGTGTTGAGTTTTGGAATATATATCCGAGAAGGTATTGTGGAGCTCCAATAAAATTTTCAGCTTTAGGAAAATTCATTTGGTTGGGGAATTTTAGCTACTACTCTACTGGGCTGCTAGAATGTAGTCTTTGAGAAGTCAAGAGATTTCTTGTAGCTTCCTTATTTTTTGCTGAAAAATAAGGTAATCCTTATCCTTGATATGAATCATTAGCATGTTTAGATCTTTGTTTGGATGTGTATCCTCATTAGTTTCTATTTTTAAATTGTAAATTATTGGATCCTAGTGCTACATGTGCCTTTAAGTGGTATCGGAGCCCAATTCATGCTATGATTTAGATTTTTTGATTGATTGATTCATGTGATAAATTGGTTAGAATCACCAAATAATTGATCTAATTCATGGATTGGAGTGTTTGGATGATGTTTTATGTTACGTCTTGCTTGATGAATTCAAATTATGCTAATAAGTGTTTAAGGTGTTAATTCATCTGTTAAGCATGTTTTAATTCATAATTGCTAATGTTAAATGTTAATTTGGCATTAGTTGAATTTATATGTTGATATAACATGTTTTTTTTGGCCTTAAGGAGTTTTGATTATTTTTTGATCCAATTTGATTGGAGTTTATTGGAAATTTTTTAAGAATATAATTCTTACTTAAACTTGTTTTTGGAAGCATTTTTGATCACTTGAAATTTCATTTTTAAAAGGTATTTTAGATTTGAAATTTCATCCATATTATGTGATTATATGTTTAGGAAGTGTCCTAAATTTTTTGGTGCACAAAAGTTGAGTAAAATTCCACTTGACTTACCTAAAACTATGAAACAGGGCTACTATAAGCCCTAACCAGGCAACGAGCTTGCCATGCACACACATACTGCCCAGTTGTGCACCCTAGCTGGGCTAGCAATGGGCAATTTATGTTTAGGCTAGTTTTAAGTGTAAATTTTGGCTCCTTTTGTGATCAAAAGTGTTTTGTATCACACATAATATATGTATAAGTGTTGTGCAAGTTCTCAAAATTATATTTGACATTTTTGATTACTTTTTAAAACTTGTTAAAGTTAATCTTCAATAATGATGCATAAATGTTATGCTTACTCTTACTTGGCTAATTAATTATTTATGAGATAAGCATTTAATTATTAAAATTAATTATTAATTCTAGATATATTTATTGTTCATTTAATTATTGAATGGATGATGAATGAATGAGGATTATCACAAGCCTTTAATATTAATTTTATTTGTTTCAAATTGTTGAAAAGAGTTGTATTAAATGGGGCTTGCATGCCTCTTTATTCTACTTTATGAAAGTTATAAGAGTAGAATTACTAGGAGTGAGGTTTTCTTTCTCATGTAAATGTTACAAGGAGTAAAGAACCCATTGGAGAGCAAAGAAGACCATTGGAGGCATGGAGACCTAAGAAGACCCATGAATGTATAGGGATACACTCATCTAATAGTTTGATTTAATCAACCTACTTAAAATTAATTAGGTGGTGCACCTATGGCTCTAAGTCCACCACTTGGTTAGACTCATGATCTTCCCACCCTAGAAGCATGCTAGGCACATTTACTTATTTATACTTTTCATATCCTACTAATGTATGAGATGCATGGCTAGGATATAGAAAACCTAAATAAAAAGATAAAATTGATGAGATCTTTGCAAGCAAGAAAAACCTTCCGCTTAGAATGTCTAAGTGCTTCAAATATTAAGTCAAAATGAATACAAATTAAAAAGAGTTTTAATTAATCCATGCCTCTTACCAATAATGTATGGCATGACAACACTACTATTATTTGTGTGATGTCTCACGAGTTGTGGGTTACACTTGTGATGGAAAACTGTGGCATATACTTAGCATATAATGCTCTTTTAATTTGAGGCTTCCCATACATTAGCACATGAGTCATGGGATATTGTGGAGTGGTCTTGAATTAAAGTTTGACCGGTAGGTTTGACTTACCACCTAGTAGTGTAGATGTTGTACGAGTCATGGGTCTACATAAAAAATGAGGTAAAATATATCAAAAGTTGCATACTTTTGATTGTTTATGGATATCTCATGAGTTGAAGGTCCACTTACAAGTCCTTAGAATCTTGATTCTCACTAGAAAATAAGATTTCTCTAATTATTATAGGGGTGAAGGATTTGATAAAATAGTGGGAGAAAAATATGTTTGAAAGACCACGAACATGTTTTCTTAACTATCAAATATTCAATCACATGCTTATACTCTTTTATACTCTTTTTTTTTTGCTTCTTGTAGATTTTCAAATCTTCGAAAAGAAAATGGCTAAAAACCCACTCCACACTATTTTGGAAACCAATAAGCTTGCTGGGCTTAACTTCCATGATTGGTTAAGGAACCTTAAAAACATTCTTGACTTTGAAAAGAGGACCTATGTCCTTGATCAAAGTCTACCGGATTCCTTAGGTGATGACCCATTTGATAAGTCTCGTGAATTGTTCAACAAGTTTGTAGATGATGATCTACAAACAAGGTACCTCATGATGGCATTCATGACCAATGAGCTTTAAAAGACTTATGAGCATATAAGACATGCTTGTGAGATCTACAAACACCTACAAGAGTTGTCCAATGTCCAAACCTGACAAGAAAGGTTTGCTTGTCAAAGTCACTCTTTAGGTCTAGGATGGTAGAGGGTTTTAGTGTCCTTGACCATATGTTTAAGATGATAGGACTCATCAAGAAGCTTGCACAACTTGATGTGGTTATAGACAATGATCTTTACATGGATTTGATCCTATAGTCATTACCCCTTTCATTTGACCAATTTGTTATGAACTTTAATATGTCTAAACAAGAGGTGAAAATTAATGAATTAGTGAACATGATGGTAACTATTGAGGTGATGATGAAATAGGAAAAATGTTTTATGTTTAAAGGCCCTAGGGGCCTAAGAAAAAGAGGTAAGAGAAAGTACAATTATTTCTCAAAACAAAAGCAACTCTTGAAAGGTTTAGGAAAAGTAAAGAAGAAAAAAGGTGACAAAACTAATGCAACTTGTTTTCACTATGGCCAAAAAGGACATTGAAAAAGAAACTGCAAGGAATACCTTGCCATCCTTGGGAAGGATATGTACTTTTTGGAAGTACACTTAACTAGTAATTCTTCATCATGGGTATTTGATACCACATATGGTTCTCACCTTTGTAATTTGTTACAGGGGATGAAAAGAAAAAATACACTTAATAAAGGGGATATGATCCTTTGCCTAGGAAATGGAGCAAGAGTTGCCGCTACAATCCAAGGCGTAGTCAAGTTAAACTTGGGGAATGCTTACATTGTATTAGATTCTTATTATTATGTACCACAGCTAGTTAAGAACATTTTTTCAATTCCCGTCCTTAATAATGAAGGATTTAATTTTTCTATATTGAATAGGGTGTTGAAAGTATTAAAGAATGATTCTTTAATTGTACAAGGTACATTACATAACATATTATACATACTTGAGTCTCAACCTTCATTAATGCACATTCAATCAAGTAAAAGAAATTTAGATAACCAAGAAATGCCACTCTTTGACGTGCAAGACTTGGACTTATTTCTAAAAATAAGATGACAAATTAGAAGCTCTTAAAGCCTTAAATATTAGTGGCATTGAAGACTTTCCTACTTGTGAATCTTGTTTGAAAGAAAAAATGACCAAGGCTCCCTTTGTAGGACAAACGAAGTGAATCACAAGTTTTTTAGATTTGATCCATATGGATGTTTATGGCCTATTAAGAGTTAGTGCGAGAGAAGGCTATTTCTACTTCATCACCTTCATCGATGATTATAGTTGGTTCGAATATGTGTATTTTATGAAGTACAAGTTTGAAACTTTTGAAAAGTTCAAAGAGTATAGGAATGAAGTGCAAAAGCAAACATGACTTAGTATTAAAGCTCTTTGATCGGATTGAGGGGGAGAATACTTAAGCACCGAGTTCTTGGGTTATCTAAAAGAGAATGGGATTCTTTCATGATGGACTCCACCTAGCACAACCTAACATAATTAAGTAGTCGAGAGGAGAAACCATACCTTATTAGACATGGTATGCCCTATGATGAGTTTTTTTGATGTGCACATATCCTTTTGGTGATATACCTTATAAATGATAGTGAAGCTACTAAATGTAGTACATTCAAAGTTGGTGCCAAGGATACCTCATGAGATATGGCATGGTAAAGCACTCTCTTACCATTACTTAAGAGTTTAGAAGTCTCCCACTTACGTCAAGTAGTTAGTGGGAGACAAGTTGGAGGGTAGATCCACCTTATGCAAATGTATGGGATACCCAAAAGTGTCCTTAGGTTATTACTTTTATGATGCTTTGGAATAAAAGGTCTCTGTTTTGAGGAACGCCACTTTTTTGGGAAAGAATTTTTTATTAGATAGAAATGGAATTGTTGTTGAATTTGATAAAGTTTAAGATGATCATCAAATCCCACAAATGATAAAAATAAGTGAGCATCAAGAACCTTGTACACAACCTATGAGAAGGTTGAACTGAATCAAGAAGTAACTTTTAAAGTTTAGATTTTTTCATGAAATAGGCTAATTGGATAGTGATCAAAAGACCTATAAGGAAGCTATGTTAGACATAGACTTAGGACATGGGTTTGATGCCATGAAATCTGAAATAAACTCTGTGGACTCAAACAAAGTGTGGACATTGGTTGATCCACTAGAGAGAACCATTCCCATTAGTTGTAAGTGGAACTATAAGTGAAAACTTGGAGTTGATGGAGAGGTAAAAACATTTAAGACACAACTAGTGACAAAAGGTTACACTTAAACACTCAGTATCAATTTCGTGAAAACCTTTTCACTAGTTGCAATGCCTAAGTCTATTTAAATTTTACTTTCCATAACTACATATTATGATTATGAGATATGGAAAATGGATATGAAAATTTCTTTCCTCAATGGCAACATTGAAGAAAAAATTTATATGGAACAACTATAAGTGATGAGGTTGAAAGCTATTTTATTGGATTGATATAGTGTTTGGGCTAATTTGACTAGGGTAGTCGAACTATCCAATAGTGAAATCTCCTTGGGCTAAGATTTGCAACCACTAGTAAATGTCAAATTAGTCGAGGTGCCCCCAGCTAAGGCACCCTAATGTTTAAATTAATACTGGTCGAGTAAGAAAATCGAGCAATAGAGTAAAAGTGTACGGTGAAAATATCATACCTTGAGAGTGGCTGGCAACGGAGTATTTATAGCCTTTTTCAGGTGGATTATATGTCTAAAATGCTCCTATTAAGTGTAAAGGGCTTTTATCTTTACATAGGGGCTGTAAGTCATCTCTCATAGCTGTACTATTTTAGGTGGCACCACCTCCTACTTTCTGGGACATAATAGTACTCTGGAGGCATGCCTCCTAACAGAGGTGGTGGCAGAGGCAATACTAGGATAGCATGCGCCATTAATGCGAAGGCACACTAACTATTAAGGTATTAAATGAAGTAGAAATACAATTTGGTACTGGAGTGAATACTTTGGTCAATGGTGCTCGACCATAGAAAATGGTTAACCAAAGAAATAGTTGAAGGGAATAGGCGGCCTGAAGCCTTCTGTTGAGTAGGTTTAAGAACACTTCGTGCAATCTGGAGGTTATGGTCAAGTGGCTTGGCTTAGGTTATTACATAGGTGAAAAGGCGATGTTTGACAACCCAATTAGGTTTGGAAGCGTAGTTAGGCTTCATATATAAAGTGGGCCTAAAAGCATACCCTAGAGTCGATAATTATTTGGATGGGCCTATTAGGCTATCTTATATCATGAGTCCCCCCACTTGCGACCCTAATTGAGCTTGTCAATGAGAAAGAGTAGAAAATATATATATAGCTGATTGACGGTTCTAGATATTTAACCAAGGTTTTTGAATTCTCGACCAGAGGTTTTGAATATTTGACTAGGATTTGGTGCATTTAATGCATCTATTACATTGAGGCATATGAAGCGCCAAAAGATGGCTGTGCAATTATTATCATTGGTTGAGTTCTAGTACCTGAGTACCTATAAATAGATGCTGTGACAACACGCATTTACACTTTTACTGTATTTGGTCTAGTCGAGTTTTGAATTCATAAAGCTTTCTTTTCATTCTAAGCTTTTAGAGTTTTGTCGAGAGCTTATAAGGTTTACCTGCCCATTTCTGCTTTTTCTTTGGTTGTTTGTTAAGTATATCGAATACTTCAGATAGTGAGGATACTAGGTCCCAAGGGGTACAACTCCATGGGGAGAGTGAGAGTGAGAGCACTTCTAGTAGTTTATCTAGTTCAAGCTCAACCTTCAGTAGCTCAAGTGACGAGAAGGCTGCTTTAGGGGACAAAGCAGGCCCAAGTGAGGTACCAGCATCACGTGGTCAACTTTCCACCTCTGATTATTATCATGAGATTAGTTCAAAGATTACCTTAGCCAATTTGATATATATTAGGGAGCTCTACCATAACTTCACAAAGTATGAACTGTTAGCTTCTGGCCCATGGGATAGAATGCATTGACCTATGAGGGGTGTATTATGGTTTTTGATAAGGGGTTTAGATGTGAGCTTAGATTCCCCCTTGTGCCAACGATGGTTGACCTCCTAGATGGTCTAAAGGTTGGCATAATATATCTATTTCCAAACTATTTTTGAACCATATATAGTTTTGTTGTGTTGATGCACCTTATTCAACTAACTAGCTTATTTTGCCAACTTCTCTAATATCTTCCATCTCTTAATGTCCCAAACGTTGGGTAGCATCGAGGAATCTTAGTTTTATCACCTCACGACGTGGTTGCATTGAAAGGTTTTAGTGACCCCATTATCCTCCTATAGTCAGGAGTGGAAAAAATATTTCCTTTATGTTTGAGGGCCCGTGGGGTTTAGTATACTAAGAGGGTGTTGGAAGGGACATGCCAAGATCCCTAAAAAACCCAACCCCTAGTTGGCCAAACACCTTTATTTGGTTGAGTTCGGCCAAATTGGGGCCTTAATTTTAATTGAGGAGAGGTGTTTGGTGTTGGTTGGCTTATCGAAGACCAAGCTGAACTTGCTGGCGGGTGATTAACTAAGTAGTTCTCTATTGATTGTTATGATTCTATTTGGCGCATCTTTCTACTCGGGTTTAATTATTTACCTTTTGCACTGTATTGGCAGATTGAGAAGAGATAATGAGCAGAGCAAGGCAAGAGATAGTGACTTGCGCTCAGAGAAATGAGGAGCGCTACCAGCCAATGGCCTCGACGATAACTCCAGTGCCCTTGATCACCATGCCCATACCTTATACTATAGAACCAACCCCTAGGGTATCTCCCACTTGAACAGTAGCAGCGGTGACAAGCAGTAACCCCATTGATTGGGGCAAAAGGTAAATAGCTGAATAAGGGGGTTCAACTCTCAAGAGGCCGGTGGGCAACAAGGGTAAAGAGAAAGCTTCCATTGACTATGACTTGTTCGAAAAATACAATGATGGGGTACTATTTTAATTGCCTCAGCTACCATCACCTAGGTTTAGGATGGTGCTGAACATAGCCATCCATGACTTGACTTTAATAATAATATTGGGATCGATCGAGGCTGCAGTGCTCAAATACATAGTAGCCGAGCTCTTCATGTCTAACTAGAGAAAATTCATGGACCTGAGCCAGGTTGGTGCAGTCAAGGCTCTGGCATACCACTATAACATGGTAAGTGTATGGTCAATTAAATTTTCTCATTGATTGCTTTATCTTTCTGCTCGATCATACTTTCCTAACGAATAACTTTTTCTTTTAGGTAAGCCAGCTCAACTGTCACTTCTACTAAAGGTTAGAGTTGGCTTTGGCTTATTGATCTTTCAAGATGTGAGCATAGTTTTCTCACTTGTGATGTGAGGATTGCATTTGATAAAGCTATCAAATAGCTTAAGTATTTGGGCTACTCCTTTAGGTCCAAGGATAAGCATTGTATTAGCCATATCCTGAATAAGCAATTGCGACCTTATTCTTTACCTAAGGAGATAGTGATCAAAGGAGGCATTGAAGGAAATGCTGCAGGAAACATCCCGATCAAGGCTATGATTGCTGATCAATAGAGGTAGGTGAAGGTGTCAAGGAGGCTCGCCATCATGGTGAAAGAGTTAAAGTTCACTAACAACTTTACCTTTGAGATCCAAGATAGCATAGTCGATGTAGGCGAGTATATGCTGCGCTCCATAGATTTTTTGGTTGATGAAGTGAGGCCTTCATAGCCAGTGCAAGCCGAGTAGTATAGACAAAGTTGCACTTTGTAAACCTTTTCTTTTTTTGGCTTTTGTAATCTAAAACTTGATTTAAAAAGATGAAACTGTTCTTTGAATGGCCTTTGTGCTTTACTTTGTGCTTTACTCCGCATTCACCAAACTAAATCCCATAATAATCGTTACCATTGATTGAGGTTATTACCCTTGCAAAGAAGTTTATGGTTGAATTTTATGGTCATCGTTTAGATGAATATGACTATATATGGTGGCAAGTTCCTGCTCGATTATGTGGTCGAGATATGAATGACCATTTTTGGCAAAATATTATGACTTGACTTAGTTTGGTCGATTATAACTGAACATGGGTGCTAAAAGGCCTTTAATCATTGGTGCGAAGCCATTGATTGGGTCAACTACAGGGTTGACTCCTTAATTTAGCAGCTGGGGCCTACTATGTCGGTCGACTATAAGGTTAATTGTGAATGTTAGGCTGGAAAGCTTTAGTTTAGTAGCTTAGAGTTGATTTTTAGGTTAACTACAGGGTTGACTTGAAACCTGGGGCTCAAAAGCCTTGGTTTAGTAGCTTGAAGCTGCTTCTTGGATCAACTACAGGGTCAACTTGAAACATAGGCTTAGAAGCCTTAGTTTAATAGCTTGAAGTTGCTTTTCAAATTGACTACGAGATCAACTTGAAACATTGGGCTTAGAAGCCTTGGTTTTGTAGTTGTAGCATTACAAGTGGAAGATAGTTGTGTTACTAAAACTTTATTTATATCAAACAATACAACGACTATTACAAAGCATTTTCATACATAGAATTTCTTCAGATTGATAGCATTCCATGGGCAAGGAAGCTCGTCCTTGTTGATGTTGGCAAGTCGATTGGTATTATGCTTTGACATCTTGATGATAGTATAGGGTCTCTCCCATTTTAGGTCAAATTTGCTGATATTCTTAGATACTTCCACCTTCTTGAAAACCAAGTCTCCAACTTTAAAATGACATGGCCATAACCTTTTATTGTAATTCTCTACCATCTTTGATCTATAGCATTGCATGGTGTTATAGGCTTTCGGCCTCGACCCATTTGGTGAAATACTCGATCGTCATAATTATGAACTTTCTCTGACTCTTTATCTTTGGCAATGATCCTAGAATGTCGATCCTCCACTAGTTAAATGGTCAAGCGATCTGAACATTGGCCGTAGGTGAAATGGGTTAGTGCGGGAGGTTTGAGTGGACTTGGCATGATAGATACTTTGGAGCAAAATTAATAGTATTTTTCATTAGAGTAGGCTAAAAGTATCCATATATGATGATCTTATAGGTAAGGGATCTTTCTTCTAAATGGTTCCCGTACATGCCTACGTGGATATCTTATAAGACCTCATGAGCCTGGTTGGGATCCAGGCACCTCAGGGGTGGTTTAGAGATTGACCTTTTATAGAGTTGGCCGTGTTTATTGAGCACAAACTTGGTGGCTTATCCTCAAAGGAGATATGCCTCATTTTTATCTTTAGGAACTGTACTGTGATTTAAGTAGAGCTTTATTAGATCTTGCCATGAAGAAAGTATCTTCTCGATGCTCCCTACAAAATTCTCTTCGAGGGTACCTATTGATAGTTTGTCGGCAACTAGAAAAGTTATTATTCTATATCTTTTACCTCTGGTCAAGCTAGCAAATTTGGACAGGGCATTCGCTTGCTCGTTTTCTAATCAAAGTACCTGACTGAGAGTGAACTTTTTGAATGACTGCTATAATCTTTTGACCTCTGCTAGGTACTAGCTTATTGTTGAGTCCTTAGCCTCAAAATTTCCTTTGACCTGTTCCACGACCAACTAGGAGTCTATGATTGTAGCTAAGTGCTTGACCCCACGGTTGAGTGCTATCCTCATTCCAGTGAGAAGTGCCTCGTACATAGCCTCATTATTAGTAACTTCATAATCAAGCTTGATCGCAAAATCATATTCTTCCGCTGATGAGGAATAGAGAGCCACTCCTACTCTATCTCCTGATGTGGTCGATAATCCATCTATATCAAAGTCTAAATGAGAGGGGTTTCACAACTCTTTTCGGGGAGATCAATATGCTCGGCAATGAAGTTGACTAAGACCTATACTTTGATGGTTGTTCTGGGTTGAAAAGTGATATCAAACTCTCCCAACTCAATGGCCTATTTTGTTGACCTCCCTAATGTGTCTGGTTTTGAAAGTGCTTGTTTTAATAGCTAGTTTGTCAGTACTATCATTGCATGGGACTGAAAGTATGGTCACAGCTTTTGAGCTGCAATGACTAATGCTAAGGCAAACTTCTCAATCTCCAAGTAGTTATGTTCTGGCCTTTAGAGTGCCTTACTACAACAATAAATTGGTCGATAGTTTTTATCTCTAGTCAAAACCAAGACTGAGCTAATCGGTGCTTTGAAAAAAGTTAAATATATGTGTAGTACCTCTGTGAGCTCTGGCTTGGCAAGCATAGGCAGTGAGGATAAGTACTGCTTTAATTCAACCAAAGCTTGATCATACTGTTCATTCCATTAGAAACCCAACTTCTTGGCATTTTTGAGAATTTTGAAGAAAAGTAAGCTCTTGTTGGCTAATTAGGGAATGAATCTACCAAAGGCTATAATCCTCCCAACCAGGCATTGTACATCTCCAATTATTTGAGATAGAGAAATGTCCAACATAAAGGCCAGTATAGCACTAGGATCTTATATCAAAACTTTAAAATATCAAAGTAATTAGTATCAACAAGTAAATTAAGGATCTAATCATGCATATGATTTAGATTTAGATAGAGGATTACCTTGATGTGCAAATCCAACGAGAATCAAGTGAACACTTCACTAATTGCAGAATCTGTCTGCCAGTAGCTTAGCGAGAAGATTGCAATGATTGCCCTATCAAATCATCTCCAACATTTTTGAAAACATATATAGAGATACCCAATACTTTGGAAAACTTTCAGTTAAAATTTCAAAGAAATTGATCGTCTAGAACGCCCTAGAGAAAGTCACAAAGTTGGACCTTGCGTAGGTAGATCTCCAAAAACTAAGCAAGCCACACATCTTGCCTCTATTGTAAAGGTCCACACACCAATGAGATCTTCCTAAATCTCTAGTCTATAAATTGGAGTAAGGCCAAAGATTTTCTAATGGTGGAGGCCCAATTTGGGGTAGGAAGATGAAGAAAGAAGCTTAGCCTTCAACACATAAAATGTTAGCTTGCAACTGTTTTAAAAAGAAATGAAAATTCTAATTTTTCACACCATTTGTCATATGCACGACCTCCTCTCTCTATATCTATATATAGAGGCTGAAATATGTAATGCCAAGTTGGCATCACCCAATGCATAAGGGGGGTGGCCAAGTGGGGTGGCTTAGGTGGCAAAATTTGAATCCAAATCTCATTTGAATTTCATTTGCATCTTAATTACATTTGGAACTCATTTCAAATTAATTTAGATGCCATCTTAGATTTCATTTGAGTCTTCCCTCCAAAATTCATTCTTCCTTAATTAATCAAATGAAACTTTTTAATTTAATTAATTATCCTTTAACTTAACTCTTTAAGTCAAACTAGCTTAACTTCTTAAGCTAATTCGTTAACTTAACTCTTTAAGTTAACTTGACCAATTGATGGTTGTGTTGGCATCAAATAATTAACTCCTTAATTATTGATCTAATTTAACTTTTAAATTGGTTGATTAATTTAACACTTAAATCAATCAAGCTAAAACTAACCTTCAAAGTTGGCCCCAAAAATCGGTCCACTAGGAGACACCATTTTCTAATACCTTAGAAAGTTCTCTCCATTAATTAGGAAGCTAATTAGATTTTATGTGTAACCTAATAGGTTCTACCATTCATTGGACATGGGCTCACAACTCCTTGAGACTTTTGAATGTCTTATATTCGTTCTGGTTTAAAACTCCTTTTAAACTAGTTGACTCAATTCAATTAATCTCTTTAATTGCAGAATACCCAATCTCCATGGTCGTTGTCCAACCTCAAGTCCATGGAGCCTAACTAATTAACCAAAATGAATATTCTAGAAAACCATCATCGCTCTATGAGTACTATGCAAATACGGTCATTTTATCTCCAATCTCCCGAAAGAGGCCTAGGGTAAGATATTTGTCAACTTCCTAATAGCCTCAATACTATATATTTATTCTCAATGTTCGATCCTTGTTATGTGACCTCACCTTTGAAAATCACTTTTTCCAAATTTTCATACCACCTTGCGCAAGGATTTCTGGGAACCGATCATCATAGAACATATAGGAGATTTACTAGTTCTTCACAATAGCAAAGATTTAGATTCCATCTTGAATCTCAAAAACCTCCATGCCAAGTAGCTCATACCCAATCTCAACTTGAAAGACCTGCTAAGTGGTCAAGGACGAGCCAAAGCTTGAGAACCAGACATAAGGTTACCATGGATTATCAGGTCAAAAAACTAATAATATGCACTAGCATAAGCAGAAGAACTAGCCACGACTGACTTTCCACTATGGCTATCTAGTGATTTTCTAATGGGTCTTCAATTCCTTGTTCTCTAACAAGCACCCACTAACATACACTCATATCTCATACAGTTGCTCATGGAATAGAGCAATTTCTAACTCTTAGATTTATACATCGTTAGTGCAATTCTATTCGGATTTTAGATGCCCCATCTTATAAGATCCTATAACTTAGAAGATTTAAGATCACGATCGTGTGAGGCTTATTTCATGGTCACCAAACCAATTCCCATAGTCATAAGTGATAAAGGGCTTCATCCGAATGTTAGTGAAGTGAAACAAAGCATAAGATGAAAATGGTCATATAAAGAATATCATTCAATCAAGATTGTACCATGAGTGAAATAGTTTCCAAGGCCAATCTCATTGGCTTGCAGGGCACTATTTGAATAATCTCTCACTTGCCCTAAAGCTAATGTCCAGTGGCCTTGAGACCTATCTTCAAAAGATGTCTTCTAATGTCCTTTAGCTTTTAGGGGTTAATATTGTGGTTTTGCTATATTCTCTTCTGATGCAACTTTTATCCATTCACTTGTCACCTTTATCCATTGATATCATATATCAAATGATAACACATTTAATGTGTTTAGATCACTGATGAGATCTTAGCTCAAGTCCTAAATTATTTTCCAAAGATAATTGTAGGCACTTGTACGCTAAGCACTACATCCAACCCTTAGATGAATTTTTTATCCAAACACTTTCCTTTATGGTTTCCAAAACCATAAAGTATTTCACCTTAGTGGTTATCTAGGCTATAGTGTCTAGTTGGAACTCTTCCAACACACCATGCCGCCATTAAGGCAAAATATGTATCCAAAAGTGGATATTAGGTCATTTACATTAGATTGGAAACTAATATCCAAAAATTCTGTGAGTTCCAATTCTCCATTACTGTATACCAAAAATAAGTCCTTAGTTTTTCTCAAGTACTTTAGGATTGTTTTCATAGCTAACCAGTGACATTCATTGGGATCGAATTGGAACCTACTCGTAACAATTGACGAGTGTGCCAGATTTGGTCTTGTACTTTGAACGACATATAATTTTGCTTAATGTAATGGATGCTTAAGGTATATGGGACATTTTGTGTCTCTTGTTGATAGTCTAAGGGTCTATAGATTTGGAGAGACTATAATCATGGCCCAAAGAGGAGGAATTCCCTCTTAGATTCTTCCATGCTAAACCTCTTTAGTATCTTGTTCAATGTACGAGATTTAGAAAAAACCTAACATCCTCTCTGATCTATCTCTATAGATATGTATTTACAATATATAGGATGCATTTCCCAAGTCCATCATGGAGAATTTTGTAGATAACCATACTTTAGTACACCTTAACATTCTTACCTCATTCCCAATGAGAAGGATGTCATTGATATAAAGCACAATAAATTGTATACTACTCCCACTAGCCCACTTATACACAAAAGGTTCATACACCTTTTTGGCAAAGCCAAACAATTTGACTATCTTATCAAAAATGTATGTTCTAAGTTTGGGATGCCAATTAGAGTCCATAAATGGATCTCTAGAGTTTGTAAACTTTTTGCTCACTCCGTTTAGATGTAAAACCTTTTGGTTGCTCCATATAAATTTCTTCTTCAATGTCACCATTGAGGAAAGCAATTTTCACATCCATTTACCATATCTCATAGTCATAATATGCAGCTATAGCAGGTAGAATCTGAATAGACTTAGGCATATCGATCGATGAAAAGGTTTTCTCGAAATTAATATTGAGTCTTTAAGTATAACGCTTTTCCACTAGTTGAGCCTTAAAAGTTACCACTTCTCTATCTACCCCAAACTTTAGCTTATAAATCCACTTGCAACCAATGGAAACCATTCCCTTTAGTAGATATACCAAAGTCTATACTTTGTTTGAGTACATGGAGCCCATTTCAAATCTCATGGCTTCAAGCTAATGTCTCGAGTATATGTCCAACATAGCTTCCTCATAGGTTTTTAGATCTCTATCCAATTAACCCATCTCATAAAGAAATCCAAACTCTTTGAGTTATTTCTTGATTTGATTCGATCTCTTTGGAGGTTATGTGTGAGGCCTTTTGATATTTATTTATTTCTATTGTTTGTGGGATTTATTGA
>JACGDI010005334.1:229941-309020 GCA_014898725.1 Jacaranda copaia | reverse complement strand
AAGTCCCTTTTACTTTTCTACTTCATTTCTATACTCTTTGAACTTTTCAAAGGTCTTGGACTTGTAGTTTATAAGATACATTTGTCCGAATCGACTATTACCATCGGTGAAAACAATAAAGTAAGAATAGCCTCATCTCCCACTAACTCTCAGTGGTCCACAAACATCCGTATGGATCAAATTTAAAGGATTTGTGGATAGGCTCCATTTGTCCTACAGAAGGAGCTTTGGTCATTTATTCCTTCAAATAAGATTCACAAGTAGGAAGGTTCACAATGCCACTAACATTTAGTGCTCTGAGAGCTTCTAACTTGTTTATCCTAGTTTTTAGAGATATGACCAAGTCTTGTATGCTACATCATGGCATTATCTTGGATATCTAATTTATTACTTAGTTGAGAGTGCATTAGTGATGGTTGAGACTTCAATATGTATGATCCTTTGTTAATTATACCACAAGCAACTAAAGAACTCATTCTTTAATACCTTCAATCTCCTATTTAATGTAGAATGATCAAATCCTTCGCTATCCAAAAATGGAAATTGAAATAATATTCTCAACAACATATGATACTATATAATAAAGGTCCAACACAAGTATGGAGTTCTTTAAGTCTAACTTATTGTACGCCTTCGGGTTTGGACACAACTCTTGCTCCTTAGCCAAAGTGGTGGATCATATCCACATCACTTAGTTCTATTCTTCTTTTTACTCATTTGTAACAGCTTACAAAGAAAAGAACCACATGTGATATCATATATTCATGAGGAAGAATTCATTCTTAAATCCACCTCAATAAAGTATAAGCCCTTCTTTAGGGTTGCAAGATATTCCTTGCAATAGTGCTTCTAATGGCCTATTTTGTCCAAGTAGAAATAAATAATATTAACTATTTTTTCTATAATTTGCTTGACTCCTAGGATGTTTAAGATAGTTATTTTCTTTTTAAGAAAGAACATTTCTTCCTTTTACCTCTTTTTCTAGCACCTCTAGGGCCCAAAAACTTGGAGAAGGAAACAAGTGTCAAACGTTTGCGCTTATCATGGTAGTTTTCTTCTAAATCAACACTTTAATCAGAAAAACTTGACGAGGATGAGAGGATCAAATCCTCATGGAGATTATTGTCCATCACTACGTCCAAGTTGAAAAGCTTCTCTAAGCCTAATCATCTGTAGGCCGTAGTCGATGACACATGACTTCCCTTCTATCCTAGCTTGAAAATTCTCCTTTGACAACATGAATGTATCATGCCTCATTTGCTTTACACCTCTTTGTAAACTTTAATCAAGGTACAATTCATGTGTCCTTGAGATTTTTAAAGTTTGTAGATGCCATTATGAGACTGAGGGATAGGATGATCCTAAGCCCAATTTATGAACTTTTCACATGTCTCTAGATCTACTTTAATCGCAAAGGTAATAGGAATACCATGATATAAGAACTATATCCGCTTCTAGGAATCTAGAATGATTTTTGAGGTTAAGTAAATCGTGAAAGTTAAGCCTGGTTGGTTTATTGATTTCCAAAATAACGTTGAGTGAAATTTTAAACATTCATGAGATTTCACAAATCCTTAAAGATGAAAAAGAGAATATGAGTATGTGATTGAATTTGATATTAAAACATGTTCATGGTCTTTCAAGCATGTTTTTCTCCCATTATTGTTTTATCAAATTCTTCACCACTAAGAAGAATTTGGAAAATCAAATTTCTTAGTGAGAATCAAGACCCCAATAACTTGTCAATGGACCCCCGTGACCAAGTGCCATCCATAAGCAATCGAAGGGTAATCAATTTTTTCTAATTGCATCTCATGCAACTCTTGATATAGTTTGCCTCACTTTTCATATAGATCCACGTGACCATGCGTCATTTATACTACTAAGAGTTAAGTCAACCCCACCAATCAAACTTTATCTTAAGATAGCCTCATGACATCCCCCATGTCCAAGTGCCAATGCATAAAGGTTCCCAAGTCAAAGGTGCATCTTAAGCTAAATATATGCTCACAGCTTTCCTCCTAAGTGTAACCCCTATGATCGAATGCCACACACAAAATTGGTAGCATCATCATGGCATACATTATTAGTGGAAGGTTTGGATTAATTAAAATGCTTTTAATTTGTATCCATTTTGACTTAATATTTGAAAATACTTAGACATTCTAAGTGGAAAATTTTTGCTTGCAAAGATCTCATCATTTTATCTTCTTATTTAGGTTCTATATATCCTATTATACATTTCATACATCAATAGAATATGGAAAGCGTAAATAAGTAAATAACCTAACACGCTCCTAGGGTGGGATGACCATGAGCCTAACCAAGTGATGCACTTACAGCCATAGGTGCATCACTTCAGTTGATTTTAGGTAGGCTGAATTAAACTAAACTATTACATGAGTGTATCCCATATACTCATGGGTCTTCAAATGGCCTCCATACCTCCACTAGACTCCTTACTCCATGCAATATTTACATAAAATGAAAATCCTCACTCCTGGCGGTTCTATTCTCATAAGCTTCACAAGATAGAACAAGAGATATGCAAGCCCCATTTTAACAACTTTGAAACAAATAAAATCAATTTAAAAGGCTCATGATCATCCTCATTCATTCATCATTCATTCAACAATTAAATGAACAATAAATAAATCTAGAATTAACAATTAATTTCAACAATTAAATGTTATCTCATAAATAAATAATTGGACAACCATAACACTTAGGCCACAAGTTGCAGATCAACTTGACAAGTTTTAAGAAGTAGCAAAAATGTCAAACATCATTTTGACGACTTGCACATCATTTGTGCATCCATAATATATGATTTAACATCATTTTTAGCCACTTAAGGAGCCAAAAAATGGCTCAAAACCTACCCAACCCTCAATTGGTGGCTACTGGCTGAGCTGAGCATGCCACTAGGCAGCCATTGCCCTTGGAACTTGCTCAAAGTTGGTTGGCAGCCTCTATTTTATGGTCAAAGATGAGTCAAGTAGATTTTTAGCTTAACTTTTGTGCACCAAAAATGCTAGAATACCTTTTAAACATTAAATCACACATTATGGATCAATTTCTAGATTTGAAACTCATTTTAAAGCTAAAAATTAAAGTGCTCAATCATGCTTCAAAAATCAAGTCTAAGTGAGAATCAAATTCTCCAAAAATTTCCAACTAAACTCCAATCCAATTGGATTAAAAAATGACCAAAACTCTTTCAGCTATATTAAAATATGTTATATCAACATATAACATCAATTAATGCTAAATCAACATTCAACATTAATCACTATGAATTAAAACATACTAACTACATGAATTAACACTTAAATCACATAATAGCATGCTTTTTATTCATCAATCAAGGAGCCACACACAAATCAACCAAATTCTCCAATCCAAAAATTGAATTACAAATATGGTGATCCAGATTAATCCATCACATTAATTAATCAACCAAATAAAATCTAAATCTAAGCATGATTATGGCTCTGATATCACTTGAAGGCTAGTAAAGCACTAGGATCTAATATCAAAACTTCAAAACATCAAAGTAACTAGTTCCTATAAGCAAATAAAGGATATAATCATACCTATGATTCAAATTTAGATAGAGGATTACCTAGATGAGAAAATCCAAAGAGAATCAAGTGAACACTTCACTGATTATAGAATCTATGTACTAGTGGCGTAGCGAGAAGATTGCAATGATCACCTTATTAAATTACCTCCGAAAATTCTAAAAAACTATATGGAGCTATCTAATACCTTGTAAAACTTTCAGTTAAAATTTTAGATTGATTTGCTAGCTAGAATGTCCTGGAGAAAATTGTAAAGTCAGACCTTGCACAAGTAGATCTCCAAAAACTGAGCAAGCCACACGTCTTACCTCTATTGAAAAAGTCCACACACCAATGAGATCTTTCTAAATCTCTAATATACGAGTTGGAGTAAGACCAGATATGTTTTGATGGTGGGGCCAAATTTGGGGTAGAAAAATGAAGAAAGAAGCTTAGCCTTCAACACATGAAATGCTAGCTTGCAAGTATCTTAGAGAGAAATGAAAATTCTAACTTGTCACGCCATTTGTCATATGCACAACCTCCTCTCTCTCTCTATATATAAAAAGGCTAAAATGTGTGATGCCAAGTTTGCATCACACAATGCATGAGGGGAGTGGCCAAGTGAGGTTGCTTAGGTGGCAAAATTTAAATCTAAATCTCATTTGAATTTCATTTACATCTTAATTACATTCGGAATCTCATTTCAAATTAATTTAGATGCCATCTCAAATTTCATTTGAGTCTTCCCTCCAAAATTCATTCTTCCTTAATTAATCAAATTAAACTATTTAATTTAATTAATTATCCTTTGACTTAACTCTTTAAGTTAAACTAGCTTTACTCCATAAGCTAAATTCGTTAACTAACTCTTTAAATTAACTTGATCAATTGTTGGTAATGTTGGCTCCAAATAATTAACTCTTTAATCATTGATCTAATTTAACTCTTAATTAGTTGGTTAATTTAACATTTAAATCAATCAAGCTAAAATGGACCCTTAAAGTTGACCCAAAAAATTGATCCACTAGGAGACACCATTTTCTAACACCTTAGAAAATTCTCCCTATTAATTAGGAAGCTAATTGGATTTTGTGTGTGACCCAATAGGTTCTACCATTCATTGGCCATGGGCTCACAACTCCTTGTGACTTTTGAATATCACACATTCATTACAGTTTAAAACTCCTTTTAATCTAGTTAACTCAATTCAATTAATCCATTAATTATAGAGTAGTGAATCTCTATGGTTGATGTCCAACCTTAAGCCCATGGAGCCCAACTAATTGGTCAAAATGAATATTTTGGAGAATCATCATCACTCTACGCATGCCATGCAAATATGGTCATTTCATCTCTTATCTCTTGAAAGATGCCTAAGGTAAAATATTTGTCAGCTCCCTAATAGTCTCAATACTATGTCTCTATTCTTAATGTTCGATCCCTGTTGTGTGACCTCACCTTTGGAAAACTCCTTTTCCAAATTATCACACCACTATGCACAAGGATTTTTAGGAACCAATCATCATAGAATACATAGGAGATGTACTCGTCTTTTACAACAGTGAAGAGTTGGATTCCATCTTGGATCTCACAAAAGACCTATTAGGTGGTCAAGAATAAGTCAAAGCATGAGGACCAGACACAAGGTTACCATGTATCCTCAGGTCAAAGGACCAATAATATGTACTAGTGTAAGTAGGAGAACTAGCCACTACTGACTTGCCACTACGGCTATCTAGTGAATTCTCCAGTGGGTCGTCAGTACCTTATTCTCTAACAAAAACCCATTAATATGTACCAGTATCTCATACAGTTACTCATAGAATAGAGCAATCTCCAACTCTTGGATTTATGTATCATTAGTGTAAGTCTATCCGGGTCTTAGATGTCATGTCTCATAAGATCTTATGAGTTGGAAGATTTAAGATCACGATCATGTGAGATTTATTCCTTGGTCACCAAACCAAGTCCCACAGTCATAGGTGATCTAAGGGCTTAATCCAAATAATAGTAAAGTGAAACAAAGCATAAGATAAATATGGCTATATAAAGAATATCATTCAATCAAGATTACAACATGAGTAAAATAATTTACAAAGTCAATCTCATTGGCTTGTAGGGCACTATTTCAACATAACACGACCTGAATTTTCTGTGGATTAGCCTCAATGCTCTTTTGATTGGCTATATAACCCAAGAATTTACCTCTGTGAACTCCGAATGTACACTTATTTTAATTTAATTTCATGCTAAATGCTCATAATATGGAAACATTGTGGTTGAGGTCAGGTAGATGGTCCTTGGCCTTCTCTATTTTGACAATAATATTATTGACATAAACTTCCATAGACTTGTCAATCACATTCTTGAACATAAAGTTGACTAGTCTCTGGTAGGTTGCTCAAGCATTTTGGAGTCCGAAGGGCATGACCAAAAAGCAGTAAACTCTATTGGGGACTATAAAAAAGGTCTTGTCCCTATCCTCAGGGGCCATGAATATCTGGTGATATCCTTGAAAGGCATCAATCATACTTAATAGTTCATAACTAGCCATAGAATCTACTAATACAAGGCAGGGAGTAATGATCCTTAGGGCAAGCTTTATTCAAAATAGTAAAATTATTAAACATGCGCCGTTGTCCCTCATTCTTAAGGACAAGTGCAACATTATAAAGCTAAGATGAGTACTAAATTTCTACAATATGACCTACATTTAAGAGTTTGTTGACTTTCTCCTCGATGATATGGCACCTCTAGGCATTGAAAGTTCTCATATTCTACTTGACGGACTTATACAAGGGGTCAATGTTAAGATAGTAAATGATTACATTGAGGTCAATTCTTTGGATGTCGGATACCTTCCAAGCAAAGACATTGATGTTTCTTCATAGAAAATTAACCTTGAGGCATTCCATGTGGTGGCCCATATTTATTCCGATCTTGTTGGTCTTTTTGGGGTTTCCAAGCTCTAGTTTGACCATTTTGAACTCCCCAACAAGCTCCACTCTAGTTTTTTCTAACTTTCTCATCTTGCTAGCTTGGCCCCCCTTAGGTTCCATTATAAGGGTGTCCTTCGAGGTCTTTAGTTGCGATCGAGTCTTTTACTCGCTCAACTCAACTGAAATTGTATAACATCACCAAGCTTCCTTAATGTTGCATAGCAACTCGCTCATGCTTGCTGGAGTCAGGAATTTAATTTTCATATGATAAGTTGACACAATGGTTCAATAATTATTGAGAGCTAGTCAACTAATTTTGACATTGTAAGCAAATAGGGCGTCGATGACCAAATAATTTATCATCAGTGTTCTCCTGCGAGGTGCCTCCCTAAATAATGTAGAGAGATTAATGGAGCCTTCTAGTATGATTTTTGACCCCAAAAATTTGACCAGAGGTGCACGTATAGGCTTAAATTTCAGCTGGCCTAGGTTTATCCTTTTTAGTGTTGAGAGGAAAATGTTTTTGGCATAGCTGCCATTGTCAACCAAAATCTTTCTTACTTCAAAGTTGACAATCTCAACTAGGACCACCATAGGACAATCAACTTTATGGTTGATGCTTTTTCCTTTGAGATGGACCAAGTCATTATCGGTAAAAGAGATGGGCTCTGTAATAGTGGACAAATGAAACATTATTTTGATTATGGAGGCTTTAGTCGACTCTAGCTACCTTTGCATCTATCGTTTCACCAATTTAGAGTCTCCTCTAGTGGGACCTCCCGCAATCATGTCAATCACTCCTTGAATGGTTCGGTAGTTATCCTAGGCGTGTTTCTTTCCTTTATCGTCCCTCCTCAGGCTAACCAACCTTTCTCTATGGGAAGTCTGGTCAATTTTACCCCTTTTGTCCGAATGCCTTCCACAACATATTACTTGAGATGGCCTTGTCTGATCAGCCTCTCAATTTTATCATAGAGATTGAAGCAATCTTCTGTGTTTTGGCCCCTTTTGCTTATGAAAGTAGCCATATTTTTTTTTTATTTTTTCATTACCTTAGTCTCGATGAGCTTTCTTGGTTTCTTGAGAAGGTTATCGTGCTGGATTGCGAACAACACCTCGTTTCTTATGAGGTTGAGCAGAGTGTAATCATGGAAATATTTGATTGGAGATCGATGACCCTATCTCTACTGTCGATCATCTTTCTTTTTCTTTTTCTTTTTCTCAACCTCAAAGTTGTCGAATTTCAACTTGTTTATTTCCTCCTAGATCATATATCTCTCTGTCAAATTGAGCAGCTCTTCCATTGACTATGGGTATTCATGCACCAAAGTATTAGCGAACTCCTTGTGTTTAAACCCCAGAAAAAGGACATCGATCAGGAACACAATCTTGGGGTTGTTAATTTTTAGCACCTTCGTGTTGAATCTAGTAAAGAACTCACAAAAGGACTTCCCCTCATTCTACTTCATAGTGTAGAGATGGGTGTGGGGGAGCTTTACCTTTCATCGGCTGGCAAACTGGTGCAAAAAATTATCACACAGCTGGTCATATGAATATATTAATGCTGGCTCAAGTTTAACAAACCAATCGAGTGCAATATCCTAAAAAGTGGTAACCAACATCTTTCCATGTATGTATTTATTATGTTTATGTAGTTGCATCATGTGCTCAAATTGCATCAAGTGCTCATTGGAATCGATTGAGCTATCACACCGTGGGAGTTTGGTTGAGACCTTTGCATTGATGATAATGCGCTCATTGATTATCACCTGTATGAATGATAATTCTTTTTCATGGCTAAACCTTTAGGGGCCATCAGGGTAGGGCATCTTTTTTGTGTTTTTTCTTGAGATCTTGTTAAGGCATCTATTCAACTACTGGACTTAATGAGAAACATCTTTTCATTTCTCTCGATCTGCTTAGATCATGTTGCTCTTAGCCCCATCACGTTGTGGGCTTAAATGGATGGAGTCACGTGATCCTCTGATTCATCAATTTTTTCATACTAGTTTGATCTCTTTTTGTGGCTTCGATCATCCCTTTTCTCTATGAAAGCGCCTAGGACTAATTTCTCGTTTGGTTAGTAGGCACTTGGACTCTAGATAATTGTGACCATCCTTAGGAGACCTCTCTTCCTGTAGTGGTGGTTGCAGGGTTGAGCTAGCAGCTGGGGCAGGCACAGTTGTGTGTCAATTTAGCATAGTAAAAAGCTAAGCAAAAATCTGAGTGGAGATTTTCTCATTTATTAGCTGCATTAGCTAGGGCATGGTTAAGGCTGAGGGGGAGGAGAAGACGCTGTCCTTCTATTTTCTTCCTCTTAGATGTGACTCACCTTGTGTTCACCATTCTTTTGGTTGCAATCTCAAGTTCCCATAGACGGTGCCAAAATGATGAGTTTGAAAGCTATTTTATTAGATTGGGATAGTATTTGGGCTAATTCGACTAAAGTGGTTGAACAATCTAATAGTGAAATCTACTTGGTTGAGATCTGCAACTACTAGCAAATGTCAGACGAATTGAGGTTCCCTTGGCTAAAGTACTTCGATGCTCAAATTAATACTAGTCAAGTGAGAAAATTGAGTAGTAAAGTAAAAGTGTATAGTGAAAATGACATATCTTAAAAGTAGTTGGCAATGGGGTATTTATAGACTTCTCTAGGTAGATGATATATCTAAGATGCCCCTATCAAGTGTAAAGGGTTTTTTATCTTTACATAGGGGCTATAGGTCATTTCCCATACTTGTACTATTTTAGGTGGCACTACCTTCTACTTTCTGGGATAAAACAGTACTCTAAAGGAGTACCTCTTAATAGAGGTGGTGGCAAAGTTGGTACTAGGGCGGCATATGCCATTAATATAGACACACACTGACTATCGAGAATTAAATGTGATAGAGATACAATTCAACACTAAAGTGAGCACTCTGATCGACGGTGGTCGACCATAAAAAGTGGTTGATTAGAGAAATAGTTAAAAAGAATAGGTAGCCTAAAACCTCCCATCGAGTAGGGTTGAGAACTCTTCGCTCGACCTGGAGGTTATAATCTAGTAGCTCAGCCTAGGTTATTGCATAGGTGATAAGGCGATGTTCGATGACCCAACTAGGTCTGAAAGCTTAGTTGGGCTTCAAATGCAAAGTGGGCCTAGAAGCATACTTTGGAGTCAATAACTATTGGGTTAGGCCTATTGGGCTATCCCATGTCAATAAAGTTTTATACCCAAAGGGAATGAGCAAAAGGTTTGCAAACTCTAGAGATCCATTTATGGACTCAAATAGGCATCCTAAATTTGGAGCATACATTTTGACAAGATAGTCAAATTATTTGGCTTTGTCAAAAATGTATGTAAACTTTATGTGTACAAAAAGGCTAATGGGAGTAATATACAATTTATTATGCTTTATATCGATGACATTCTTCTCATTGGGAATGAGAGAGAGATGTTAGAGTGTACTAAAATGCAGTTATCTACTTAGTTTTTCATGAAGGATTTGGGAAAAACATCTTATATATCAGGAATACATATCTATAGAAATAGATCGAGAAGGATGTTAAGGCCTTCCCAAACCTCGCACATTGAGAAGATACTAAACATGTTTAGTATGGAAGAATCCAAGAGGGGATTTATCTCTATGGGACATGACCTTCGTTTCTCCGAGTCTCAATCCCCTAAAACTGAAAATGAGAGAAAAAAGATGCCCCACATACCTAATACTTTAGCTATTGGAAGCATATTGTATGCCATTCAATGTACTAATTCGGATGTGGCACACACACTCTAAGTGTTACAAGTTGTTTACAATACGACCCCAGTGAAAGTTACTAGGGGCTATGAAAGTAATCCTTAGGTACTTGAGAAAGACTAAGTACTTGTTTCTTATATACAGCAATGGTGAATTGAAACTTGAAGTTTTTGGATTCTAGTTTCCAATATGATAAAGATGACCTAAAATCCACTTTTAGATTTATATTTTACCTCAATGGCAGCATGGTGAGTTGGAAGAGTTCCAAGTAGGACACCACGGCCGATTCAACTACTGCGGCAGAGTACATTACAGCTTCAAAAGCTACAAAGGAAAGTGCTTGGATGTAGTGCCTAACATTGCTAAACTTGTAGTTGTCTTCTGTGACAACAATGGGATGTTAACATAAGCTAAAGAGCCAAGATCTCATCAATGATCCAAGCACATGTTGAGGTAATATCATTTGGTATGGGAGATCATTGATAGAGATGACATCCATATGAAGAGAGTTGCTTTGTAAGAGAATACAGTAGGTCCATTGACAATACCCCTATCGCAAAAAGTCTTTGAAAGACATCTTGAGAAGATAGGTCTTAGCACTATGGAGAATTGGCTTTAGGGTAAGTGGGAGATTATTGGAATAGTGCCCGCAAGCCAATTAAATTAGCGCTGTAAACTGTTTTATTTGTGATACAATCTTAATTAAATTATATTCTATAAATGGCCATTTTTCTCTTGTGCTTATATTTACTTCACTAGCATTTACTTGAAGCCCTTAGATCACATATAGACTATGGGACTTGATCACGCACTAAGTGGTGATAATGAAATAAGTCTTACACGGTTATTATCTTAAATCTTCCAAGTCATAAAATCTTAAGAGATAGGGCATCTAAGATTCAAATAGACTTGCACTAATGATGCACAAATTCAAAGAGTTGGATATTGCTCCATTTCATGAGCAATGCCATATGAGATATGGGTGCATGTTAGTGGGTGTTTGTCAGAGAACAAGGCGCTATAGATCTGTTTAGAAAATTCACTAGATAGCCGAGGTGGCAAGTTGGCAGTAGCAAGTTCTTTAGCCTACGCTAGTATATATAATTAGTCCTTTGATCTGAGGATCCATGGTGACCTTGTGTTTAGGTCCTCATACTTTAGCTCTTCCTTGGCCATAAGTAGGTCATTTATGTGGATGCTGGGTATGAGCTACTTAGACATGGAGGTCTATGAGATCCAAAATGGGATCCTACTCCTCATCATTTTGAAGCACGAATACATCTCTTATGTATTCTATAATGATTGATTTCAAGAAGTCCTTGTGCAAGGTAGTATGAAAATTTTGGAAAAGGAGTTTTCCAATAATGAGGCCATAGTGAAATCGAACATTTGAGTAGAGACATAGAAATGAAGCTATTAAAGAGTCAACAAGTATCTTGCCCTCGGCTACTTTTTGGAGATAGGAGATAGAAAAACTATATTTGCATAGAAGACCTAAAGCTAGAATAGTTCTCCAAAAGCATTCATTTCAGCCAAGTAGTTGGGCTCTATAGGCTTGAGGTATCAACCATGGAGATTGGGCACTCTTTAATTAATAGAAATTAATTAAATTGAGTTGATTAGTTTAAAAGGATTTTAAACCAAGATTAATATAAGATATTCAAAAATCATGAAGAGTTATGAGTCTTGACCCAATGAATGGTAGAACCCAATAAGTCACACACAAAAGCCAATTGTATATCCTTAGTGATCAAGTGGAATTTGCTAAGGAGTTAGATAAAGTCCTACATAACAAATTGAAGGTTGACCGATTGACATAAAGGTTGTGGTCGATTGTGGCTTGGTCAATTTAAGGAGTTAAATTGATCTAATTTATTTAAGGAGGTAATTATTTGGTGCCACTTCAATATCAATTGATTAAGTTAGCGTAAAGAGTTAAGTTAACAATTGTTAGCTTAAAGAGTTAAGCTAATTAACTTAAAGAGTCAGGTCAACTTAATTGGTTAAATTAAAGGAGTTTAATTTAATTAACATGGAGAAAAAACATTTGGAGGGAAATTCAAACTCACAATGCCAACTTGTAAGATCAAGTGGGTAGCCACCTTGAGGAAGGTGTGATGCCACCTTGACATCACAGCATCTCAAATCTATATATAGATATAGAGTCACACAGCCAACTGCATTAGATGCTCTGTCATTCCATTTGAATTAGATTATCTCAATTTCCCTCTATTTCTCAAGTATTGCCTCATGTGTTGCAGCTTCAATTTTCTTTCTTCTCCTACCTCCAATTCAGCCTTCATCTTGCATATTCTCTTCTTTATCTCTAACTAATATTGAGGATAATTGGATATAGCATTAGTGTGTGGATCATTACATTAGAGGTAAGATGATTAGATTGCTTTGCCTTTGGAGATCCAGTTTTTAGCAACAACTTGGAGATAGTTTTGGGAGACATTTCCAAGTTTTGATTGAGCTTAGTTTTGGATTGTAGATGCAAAAAGGTATTGTAAAGCTCAAGTAAAATTTTTAGCTCTAGGGAAATTAATTTGGTTGGGGAATTTTCACAGTTACTTTGCTGCGCCGCTAAAAGGTAGTCTTTGAGGAGTCAAGAGCTTTCTTCTAGCTTCCTTGGTTTTTTGCTAAAAAATAAGGTAATCCTCATCCTTAATCTAAATCATTAGCATATTTAAATCCTTTTTTGGATGTGTAACCTTGTTAGTTTCCATTTTTAAAGTGTTAATTATTGGATCCTAGTGCTACATGTACCTTCAAGTCACATCAATAAATGTTTGCCTATATATATCCATGAAGCAATCAAAGGATTAATGTGGAAAAACACTACAATCCAATTATTACTCTTTCAAAATTCATAGTCATCATGTCCCAAGTACAATCCACCAAAATTCTTTTGAAATCTAAGCATATGAAGTGTTCATTGAGCAGTTACACTCTAGGCATGAGAAAAATAAAAGAAAAGTTTTATTCAAGTGGATTGAATTCTATCTAGAGAGAGAAAACTATAAAAATTGAAAAGTATATGAGAAAATGAATAATCTGCGCAACCTAAATCCTTGGGATTTATTAGAGTCAAATTACATTATTACCTTAATTAAATCTGTATCTATTACTTCCCCATCATGCATTAGCACCAAGCTGCCTACACATAGTCTTCTTCCTTAAGTGAGGGTCACAACTTTAACACTAAAATATAGCTCTAGTAGTATAGAACACAAATTTTCATGTCTTAGTTGATCTTGCTTCCTTTATTCATGCCTTTGTGATCTTCCTTAGCTCATTTTGAATCTACATAAACAAAAGAATACACATGAATATGGCTAAAATGTTAAATAACATACAAATTAGTTAAAAACATGGCCAAAACCAAGAATGGCACAAAATGACTCAAACACAAAGAAAGTTGTTGACTTAAGGGTTCATAGGTAAAATAACTCTAGTTTGAGAGTTATCAAGTACTAATCTCAACCTCAATGCTCTATGAGGACAACTCTCGAACTAAAATCTTCTACGATTTTCCATCAACTAGAGTGTTAGCTAATTTTGCCAAGTATTTTGTGTTGGTAATCTTAGTTAGAGGAATCTACACCAAAAATAAAAAAATAAAATTAAAAAAAATTATGAATCGAGCTTTGAGTTCTTCTATTTTTCACAAGTAACTCAATATTTACTTCCATCTAACCTCATAAGATTTTTTGATATTTTTGAATGACGTGGGAGTCAAAGTAAATAGTTAATATATTTGTACTAATAGCAAGAGTTGTCTTTAAACATACAACAAGCACCTTACATTTAGCCACATTTTTTATTCTTCAAAGGTAAACCTAATTGCAAAATCAATTCCATCCCCTCAAGGCTAGAGGGAACCTTTCTATGTATTTTGCTTTAACTTATAGTTGAAGAGTTACCAACATATAGCAACTAACTCTGTGACTCACTATCTTAATTGTAGCTCCGATCATGAAACCTACCAAGCTTGGGGTTTCATAGATATTTGAGGCCAATAGTAGATGTCGTACTACCCCAATTCAATTGCCCATTTAATTCACATATATAACACCTAAAGTGCCTGCATGATACGCTTTATAGGATGGTTAGTGACAACCATGATTGGACGAGATAGAAAGTACAACTTTAGTCTTGAGGCTCTAGTGACTAAAACTAGTGTTAACTTCTCTATGTTGAATGACAAAGCCCGCTAAAATGAAGCTTTTCATTGATGTAGTATATGTGTTTTAGTAATCCTCTCTCTTCTTTCAATAGTATGGATTGATGTCTGTGCTTGGCTACAACTAAATACAAACAAAGTATGTCAGCAAGATTTAGCTCTGTCAACGATGGAGGTTAATTTAAATACTCACTTAAATTCTCAAATGCTTGGCGTGCCTTCATCTTCCATTCAAATTTCTATATTTTCCTCAAAATCCTGAAAAAGGTAAATTTATTTTCTCTACTGATTTTTGTATAGATTAGCTAAGAGTAGTTGACCAACCAACCAACCATTTTTTATACATCCTTAATAGTTTAGGGAGGGGTAAGCTCTTAAACAACCAAAATCTTTGTTGGGCTTGCCTCTATTACTTGCTTCATAATCATATATCTAACAATTTACAACTTTGAATGCTAAAATCACATTTTTTAAGATTTAATTTTCTCTTATATCTCTTTCAGATTACAAAGGTTACTATCAGGTTGGTAATATGATCTTATGTGCAAGCATTTTTCACCAGTATATCTTCCAAACATAGCAATACATGTCTTTTGAACTATTATTAGAACTCCCAATCTACCAAGAACTGATATGTGACCTCAAAGTATCTTAGCCTAATTAGCATCACCACATAGCAATAAGTTCCTCACTAACTTAACGAAATTACTCACTTACGATATTGAGGTTAAGTCAGATCTAATGTAACTTTGAAAGGTACCCATCCTGCTAAGTACTCCATGTTGAAGGTAGAATTGAAAAGTTGATCAATTTCACTATTGTGTAGAAATTCTTAAAGCATACCTCATTCAGGGAAAATTAAAACACATGTGTCACTTCCTACATTTTTGGGTACAAGGATAACATTTGGTAGCCATTTGGAAAAATAAACTTCAATAACATGTCCTGCATCTAGTAACTTTTCTACATTTGCATGTATAAGTTGAGTCATTTTTGCACTTAAAATGTTGTTCCTTCTACTATACTAGTTTGATAGTAAGGTCTACATTCAATTAGTGCTGAATCACATTTGGATATATCACTGTCAAGTCCCAAGGGTAAGAAAGCAAATACTTCAACATTATTTCTCAAAAAGTTCACATGATTGAATAACTTAAGCAGTAATAGGGGCCGATATATGTGCTCTTCTTTCCATCATTTATTGTGAGCTTGAGATTTAGGAGCGCTTTCACAGATTTGACACGAGCTAACTCCTATCCTCTTATTGTGTGTAGGAGCCTAGCTTAGAAAAGCTAAGAAGATCATTAACATCCATGTTATCTTGGTGATATCCTAACTGTACTATTTCTACATAAAACTTCATCACCTAGAAGTGGTCTCTTACAATCTCATCGACCTTCTCATCTATAAGGAATTTTGATCTCCATATTATATTTATATGCCATAGGTAGGAACTTGAGTATAAGTTAACTTAATATCACATTGTAAGCTATTAGGGCAGTCTACCACAAGGAAACACACCATTCTAGTCTTTTTTAGGATCCATTCCAATGTTAGAGAGGACAATCTAACCTACTAGCTAAATTAAGCCTTTTGCAAAACCAATCACTAAAGTATATACAAGCTCTAATTGGACTGAACCTAAGTCCATTATTTTGATAATAGCTAAGAATAGAATAATAACTATGATGAAAAGGGCATATTAAGTGAGTTGAACCCCTTATGTATCCTTAGGACCAAATCAAATCATTGGATATCTATTAGTTGGCCTTGATCTCTAACATTCTTGCATCACTTTTATCATCTTCACATAATCTTGTTGAGCTCATCTGGAATCTCTAATAGTAGGGCCAACTAATATCATATTAGTTACACCACATAAAAGTAGAGAAGGTTCTCCTCTCGATGTGGTTCCTACTTTGGCTAATCAAACTATGGTGGTGTCATAAGCACCAATCCGACCTTCTTAATGACATCTCTACTCTCTATAGCAACTCAAGTGCAGAAGGTTTTACTACAAACTCTTGTAGAAACCCCTTCAAGATCAATCTTTCGAGCTCATTTATAAAATGCCACATGCATTTTTAACATATCCATAGTCCTGTGAAACCCACAAATTTTGTGTAACTTGAGCCTTCTTAACCCTAACTGACTAGTGCAGGCTATCTCAATAGATTTGAGGACTCTATTTCCATGATTGCTACAGACCTCATCATTTTCAAGGTTGCAAATTACTCCACCCTTCAGGTAAAAAGTACTACTTGTTTATCTTTCTTTAGTACTTTATTTGGTGTAACTCCTTTTTTCTTATGCTTCTGGTTTCTCCCTTATCTCCATTTTTTTTCATCTTACTAACTTCTTTTATGTTTACATAATTTTCAATCATATGCCAAAAATCAAGCATTGGTTTCTTAACTAAGCTCGAGAAGAAAGGCTTATTGCAAGGGCCTTCTGCAAATGCATTAGCAAGCACTTTTTACATGGTGGAAGATACTTCCAACACCTTTGCCATAAATCTTCTAATATAGCCTTTGAAGGATCTGCCTTCTTCCTGTCTCATATTGAATAAGCTAAGTAAAGTCTTCTAGTAATGTTTGCTATCACAAATTGAAGCAATAACATATTGGCAAATTTCTTGGAAGAACTCTAAAGGTTGTGGGGAGTTAGCTAAACTATTCTTTGGCTAAGCTAGCCACGATATTAATAAAAGACTTGATACTTCACTTTGCTCACGTATTGAAGTAGCAGGACTCAATGATCAAACTTGCATAGGTAATGAGCTAGTTTAGAGATAACTCTCGAATCTAGGACACTAACTATTCAAAATTGATTGGTATCAACTCGATCATGATCTTACTCTTGAAAGGGACCTCTTTCATGGGAGATTACAATTTCCCACTTGATTTCCTCCACTTCCCAATACATATTTGCCATTTCTATTGGAAGATCAAGTAGAGCTAGCTCAAGATTTCTATTCACGTCAGAGTGGATAGACATAAGCTTTTGCTATTAAACACTTTCCTCACAAACCTATTTTTTGATTGAACAACCAAAGCTTTTGCCTACTATTCACTTGATGAATAGGTTGGAATGACTGTAATTGATCATTTTATCTCTAAGGAGAGAGTGAGGAAATAAGGACTTGACATGCTAAGATAACATTGATTGTCATGGCAATCAAATCTGTGAGTTAACATTAATTCACCATACCAATTAGTAGCGGGTTTTTCAAGTTTTGATTTTGTGGAATACATTGCACATCATCTTCCATACCTTGCTTGTAATTTCTATCTATCATTATTCACGTCTTAGGCCTAAAAAATTCCCACAAATGGTATCAAATGATGTTAACAAAAAACTTTAGGCCCAGGAACTTATTACATCACCTGGCAAACCTCTTGCCACTACAACTATATAAAAAGGTTAGTATGATGGGATATTCCTAGCGAAAAGCCTTCAATACTTATGGTAGAGGTAATTATAGGGATATCTTTGCAGAATGTATGCATGAAAGAAGATTTTAAGTTAACATTCTACCTTTTAAGTGATGCTAATTATATGATCTCATAAGGTAACTTACCATATTTATCCACGTTTTGATTGGATCATAGATTTATGTCCTTAATTAGTGTTGCTGCATCTCAACTTTTCATCCTCCAAACAAACATGTCATGCTTGCCTTTAATAATTATGATCTCCCTCTATAATTTTTCAATTTTCACACCTAAGCTACAACTATTCTTATGTGCTTTGTCCAAGCTAATCCGGTCATGCCTACCTCTTCCTCTTAAAAGCTTAGACAAACTATCCTCTCTTCCTAGGGTCTTCATAGTCTTACCTTTGGTTAGCTCCATCTCATTTTGGTTTAACTTAAGAATTAGTCCTCTCTCCTTAGTTTGGACTTGGTATAGGCCTAGTTGGATTAATTTGGGCCACAAGCTTGCCCAATCCAACTAAGTACATATCTAGACATCATCAAAATTTAAATAAAAAAATATTATCTAAAATTCAAGAGTGGGATTATAGAAAATAGAGTAACATTTTAGCATAAGGTTGAAACTAGTATATATGTTTTGAAAATAATATTATATTTTAAGAATGTTTTAGTAAAAGCATTTTAAAAAATAAGCAAAAAGTAACACACTTAAAATATTTTTGTTTCTAATAAAATCAAATATAATTTAATGAAAACTCTTTTTTTCACACAATATAATGAACTTTTGCACATATAACATAATTATAAGTGGAGGGACAATTTCCAACACAACATAATAATCCGACACAAGTTTGACACAAAAAATTTGGATTTGGGTTTATATATTCTAGGTTCGGGTCCGATAAAATCGATACGAATTAGAATCCAAAGAAAATGCGTTGAATTGAGTTGGGTTGAATTTTAATTTACATGAATAGCCCGATATTTGATTTTAGATTGCATAAGAACCTAAACCCACTTGAACCAACTCAACTTAACCCAAATAAAATATAAAATAACGAAATAAATTTGAAAATTTGAAAATTTGAACTTTAGTAATATCAAAAATACTACTTTGATATTTTTTGGTTTTATATATTTTCGCGAACATATAGGATAAATGGTTATAGTTTTATACTGCTTTTAATTGTTTTTTTTGGATATCCAAGCGGATATGAAAATTGTTCTGCAAAGAATTGACAAAACACTATTTGATTACTGAATTGTACTAGAAATTTTTTTTAAGCCTTATCCAATGTAAGATTTTGCATATATAAATATACAAGAGTTTTTTCAATACAAAAGTTATAAATAATTTAAAAAACTCCATCAAATTTTTATAATAAATTGTGTATCTAATTAAAATATTTATTTACTTATTTGCTTAATGATATATTTTTATTGATTTATGTACTGCTTAATTGAATTAATATAAAATAAAAAAATAATATCATTTTAAGAAGTTAAAAATAAACAATTTGATTGCAATAAAAGACACAAAAATTAAAGAGAGCATGTGAATAAAACTTGAAAAAATATGTTATTTTTAAAAATAAAATACTTTGTGATTTCAATATTTTTATAGTGTTAATAGATACTATAAAATGAAAGGAAAAGAAGTCCTAAAATTAATATATATTGTGGTTCAATTAAAGTTTTTTAACAAAGCTGCAGCCGTGGATTTATGATAAGAATTTTTTAATCCTATTTTAATTTATTAATAATTAAAAATAGATAAAATTAAAAAATTAAAAATACCAAAAAATTTCTAAAAATTAAAATAATTATTTTAAATTAAATTGGCCGATTGGATTGAGTGAATTTGAGTTGACAGATTGACCTAATAAAAATCAAGTTAATACAAACCTGATTTGATACGAATCAAATTAAATTAAAATTAATTATTTTTATATTGTTATTAAATTAAATTATATTTAAGTTAAAAAAATTAATATTATACTTCTATTTAGACTCAACCCAAACCCGCCGGATTCATCTAAATTGCCACTACCTGAGCGAGCGAAAGTAATTTCTTAACTTCTTCAGGGACCATATACTAATTTTTGCTAAACCCTAAACCCTACCGTCTTTTAATCAATCCCTTCACGCCTTCTGTGTTACCGATCTGCATTTCAACAATGGCGTCTAGATGCAGCCGAATTTTCCAGAGATCCTCCATTTCTTCCATCAAATCTGCCATTTCGAAACCAGCTTCTTCTTCTCTCGACAGATCAGCCACGACGTTGCATGCGAGACCCTCTCTCCCTTCGAAATCAGTTCACTCTCCCCTTCGCCGGTTCTCTATCTCCAGGTACGCTTAAATTCTATATTTTCATATTTTCTCCATTTTTTGGCCTATTGTTAGTTTTTAATAATATGGGGATGGAAATTTGTTGTTAGGTCACCGGCAGAGTTGGGAGGCGTTTCGTCAATGCTGCCGCTGCACAGCGCGGTGGCCGCGGCAAGGATGACGTCCTGCCTGAGCTCATCGTCTAGGAGTTGTCGGGCTCTTTCTCAGGGTACACTCTGCTGCACTTCTCCAGATCTCTAGTATGTTTTAGTTTTTTCTCGTTTCATTTTTTATCCTTGTAATTTTTTGGTTGCTGAAATTGTTGGCTGGCATGCTGTTCTATTTGTTTGCTTGTCATATATTTTGGTTTGTTGTTGCGTCCTCGTTATCCATAACTGATTGAGATCGTCGTAGAATGTTTAGGATAAAAGATTGTTATTTAATTTTGGAAAATTTATTAAAGTAACTTTAAATTGGAGGAGCGAAATACTTGTGTTTGGATCGTGATAATTTGTGGTGGGCCAAGAAAGTGTGATGAACTAAAATTCTGTGCGATACTAGTATAAATTCCAAGTGTAAGTCTTACTATGGCTCCTACGAGAGGCTCCAGAACTAGTTACTAAAACTTCTTTATATTTAAAAATCACTCTGTTCCTGGGATATCCTATATCTTTTGCTGAGATTTTCAGTTGGTGTCCCCCATACATTGTTTTGTACAGTTTTGCTTGTATAAAGAGTAATTCCTTGATTTAGGCCATAGAAATGGATAATTTTCTCATTACCTGTCTCCATATCTTGTTTTCTTTAATATTTGAGATACACATTCCCTTCAGAGTCTGATATACATTTGAGTTCTGTTGATTCATGGAAGAGCCTGCAGTGTCTTTAGCAGTTTGCTTGATTGACCTTCATTTATCCTGTATCTGTTTTGATATTAACTTTCTGCACTTCATGTTTGGTTGACCATTTTAACTTCTCTAGCATAATGAACATTGAGGCACTGCATCTTCATAAACACTTGTGTCCATTGCATGTAACTGTGCCTTCATAATCCCAAATAAGCCTGCTGTGTTTATTTGATTCATGGAAGGCCTAGACTAACTATGGGAGTCTGCTGATAGCACCTCTATATTTCCAGGAGGTGTTTCAATAGTACCTCACCATACATGCTGCTTCATGATTCCAATTGCTTGGTACCTGACATGAATTAACCAGAAAGCATTTTGGAACATTATACTTAGCCGTCCCAGTTTAACACATAAAGAAATTAATTCAAATGGTATAAGCAGGGCTAAAATTAGGTGACTCTGAATATTCTCAAGCTTGTTAGCAAACTGGTTAGCTGCCTAATACCTTCGACTGGCTCTCAAGCTTGTTATTCGTATACACCTTGATTTTAAGTTGCGTGATGGTTGGACCTTTCTAGTTATGTTTACTGCCTCATCTCTTCAACAACCTCCTTACTAACTGATTTGGGGACATTTCTTTTTGGGTAGATGGTAATGATTAGCTATCTGACTGGAATATTTGGTTCGTGCAGGCACATGAATTTGCAAATGCTTGAAAGAAATACCAGAAATTTACAAGGTCTTCCATTATGATTCAATGCATTACACTCATGTATAATACTTGGGCAACGTCCTAGGAAACTAATTTCTTGGATGCAAGTAAAGGACTATTAGTTCTACTTCTCCATATGATTTATAGTACCTTCTTTAAACAATTGCTTTAAAAAGAATAAATTACATTCAATGTTTTGTCATAATGCTGCAATTTGTAATTTGGTTCTTTGCCAATGTTAGTTAAGTAAATCTATCAACTGGAGAATTGAGTGCCATCAAATGTTCATTTAAGCAAAAATTCACTTTCATTTATTTTAGTTGGAAATTTTTTTTATGTTTATTGGGAATCTCATGTTTATGATGATTCTTTAATCCTTTAGATGCCTAAATAATCTGAACATTCAGAACTTAGATTTTTATTAGGTGAGTTGAAGCTGCTCTTCAGCATAAGAATTTCTCTGAGACAATTTAGTTATGGTTAAAAATTGCTGTTAGCTTAGGTTCTTGTGACAGCATGACCTATATTCTGGCCCTACCTTGTTGAAATAAAGTTGAGTTTATCTAGAACAAAGCCTTGAACAAAAAGATTCTGTCGCAGAGCAGTTGTAGTGTTCTGAATGTTTAGTTGACTAACTAATCTTTAAGCAGTTTGCCCAACTTCTAGTCCACTTATTCCTTCTGACTGTTGGTGGGAATTCCTGACTTGCTATTTGAAAATGAAGAAGGAAGGAAGATTGAGTTATTGGACTACAGTTAGCTCTTGAATATGGTCTCAGTACTTTCTGTTTCGATTGTGTGTTGGGTTAACAAACATGGTGACACTAGTTCTGCTTTTCTCCAGATCAAACTGATGGGACGTGAAAATTTTTTCCAGAGGTGTGGCTTAGTCATCTGCTCTAGAGTTGGTTCTGGAGATACTTCCAATACTTACATTACATGTCTTGATAATCATCAACTCTTGACTATTGGGCACTTATTAGTGCTTAGCTGTTGTATGATAATCTGGAGGCTAAACTTTGTTTGTCAACAGCCATAGACAATTGGTATCCAACAAACTTTAGTATCTTTAAGTAGGACCATACTTTTTTATGTTGTTCAACAAGTAGATAATTGAGATGCAACCATTCTTGATATTTCTGCATAGAGTCATCCTTCTTTTGAATTCACAAGAGAAGCTTGGTATTCAAGAAACATCTTTCTGATTCTAGTTTTGTTGTTTTGATGCATTAGAGCTGGGTCTGTCAGTTCCAAGGTGATTTTGTTAGCAGTTTTGCAGAGTTATTGAATGGAACAAAGGCAGGGTATCTATAAATTCCGGCACATACTCTGAACTGGAGTTTCCAAGGCAACACAAACTGATTCCAAACTGTATTAAAAACAAAGAAATTTTGTTCTACTTGGAATGGCTGGAAGAAGCTTTGTTTTCTATTTGATTGTACCTTTGTTGTCTATGGTCTTTGATGTTAAGTTAAATCTAAATTCTATGACCTATGGAAAGGCTCTCTTTCAGGAGCTGATGGAATAAAACTTGTTACTCTTTGGGCAGTGATTCCTCTGCTTAGCCTTCAGCCCCTTTCACTTGTCTTTTTCTCTATGTTTCTGTCAAATTGAGCGCGAAAGAGTTTTCTCTGTATTGATATCATTTATGGGCTAACATGAAAACTTGATCGGCTTTGATTATTATTTTTATTAGATTTTTCTTATTTTTAATATTTTTTGAAAATATTTTAAGTATAAATGCTTTATTTAGTCTAGTGAACTTTATGGGATATAATTCTTTTTTTTGAAAGTCATTCTGACTAATTATGTTGTACTGTATTGAATCTAGTTTTTATGAGTGACTTGAGGTCGAGCTCCATGTATGATATTTGCAATAGCCATAAATTTATTGTTTGCTTACAAATTTTTAAGTGGTTGAATCACTAAGGGGTGGCAATTTGGGTGCTTTCGGGTTGAATTGAAGTAGTGGTATAATATTAATTTTTTATATCTTAATTTAATCCAACTTGAAAGCAACCTAAAAATGTTCAATCCTAATTCAATCTTAATTGTGCGAGGTCAAGTCAAGTTCGACTCGATTTGATTTTTATTAGGTTAACTTGTTAATTCAAATTCACTCAATTTAACTTGCTAATTTAATTTAAAATAATTATTTTAAATGTTTGTTTTAATTTTAAATTTTTTTAGTTATTTTTATTTTTTAATTTTATCTATTTTTAATTATTAATAAATTAAAATAAGAGTAAAGAATTTTCATCATAAATTCACGATGGCAGCTTTTTAAAAAAATTTTAATTGAACCGCATAATATATTGATTTTAAGATTTTTTGTTTTTTTTATTTTGTAGTATCTATCATCATTATAAAAATATTAAAATTACAAAGTAGTTTATATTTAAAAATAGCATACTTTTTCAAGTTTTATTTGCACACTCTATTTAATTTATGTATCTTTTGTATTAATCAAATTGACTTTTTTAACTTCTTAAAATGATATTATTTCTTTTACTTTATATTGATTCAATTAAGCATCACATAAATCAATAAAAATATATTATCAAACAAATAAGTAAACAAGTATTTTAGTTGGACATATAATTTATCAAAAAAAGTGTTTGAATCTTTTAAATTTTTTATAATCTCTCACATGAAAATTCCTGTCTATTTATATATGTAAAATCTTGCATTGCATAAGAGTTAAAAAAAATTTGTAAGACAATTCTATAGTCCAAGTAGTATTTTGTCTCCTCATTGTAGAATAACTTTCATGTCCACTTAGATACCAAAAAATAACCATTAAAATTATAATCATCCATCCTATGTGTTTGCGAAAATAAATAAGACCAAAAAAATGCCAAAGTAGTAAATTTGGTATTGCTAAAGTTTAAAATTTCAAGTTTTATTTTGTTATTTTATATGTTTTCTCTTAAAAAACTTAAATTTTATTTGTTTAATTCGAGTTGGATTGAGTTGGTTTAGGTGGATTCCGATTATCGTGTGGTTCAAAATCAAATTTTGAATTGTTCGTATAACCTGAAATTTAATCTAATCAATCCAACCCATTTTCTTTGTATTATGATTCATGTCGACTTTATTGGAGCAAAATTTAAAAGAGAACCAAATCCAATTTTTTTTATGATGAACTCGTGTCAAGTTATTGCCACCCTAGTTGAATGTTGACATCCCATATTTATTACAATCACCATGTTTAGTTGGAAACGGAGATGACATGCCAAAATAACCTGTATCTTGAAGTGGTTCTTATTTTTGCATGTATCAAACGAATGAATACACGTGGATAAGGATTGACCTGTAATGGGTTAATATAACTGTAGCAGACCACATCTCTGGTCTCAGATGAGGTCGAAGCGCGATAGAGAACGGCAGTGCAGTGCTTGCATAATTCGAATTCCAAACGTTGAAGAAGGATTCGCAACTCCAAATCCAAATCCAAATCCAAATTTAGGAGACCTTAGAGCCCGGTGGGTTGCATTTTTATTTTCATTCCCTTGTCACCACTTTTAGATGTATTTATATTTTATAATTATTTTGTGTGTGGAAAAGAAAATGTGTTTAAAATTTTTTAGAAAGGTGAATTGAAGATAATGTTTAATTTAATAACATTAATTATTATATTTAATTGATTGTGGGTCCTATTATTTTGAGAAAATAGAAAAAAAAATAATTATTTAATAAGTTAGTGAATAATGATGTAATAAAAAATTATAATTTAATTTAATATAGACCGATGTTTCTGGAATGATAAAAAAAGAAATTAATTTTTAATTATTTACTAAATTTTAATTATTTTAAATTAATAGGTACTATAGATTTTAAAATAATAGAGATTTTAAATTAATAGATATAGGTATGAAAATAAAAATTAATAATATTTTAATAGAAAATAGTGCAATCAATCACATTTTTTTTTTAAATAGTGAAAAATGAAAAAAATTATTGTTCAAGAATACAACCTACCGGGCTCTTACCTTTTCATCTATGATTTCAAAAGCATATTATCATTTTAATGTTTTTTTTTCTTCACAAATAAATACCGAATTTGTTATGAGCATTAGAGAATTATTAATTATTATATGGTAAAAGAATTCTAGCCAAAAATGTTGAACTCACACATTATATGGCTCTACGCTGCCACATATTTGAAACAGACAACGGACTGAGCATGATTGATTGAGCCTTGAGTTTTATCCCAGCAAAGCAAAGCAATGTTATTAGTTTGACTTATTTATTTGAATCACGTGAAGTAATAGAGTTGCTTCGAGCTTTCAATCAATTTGAACTGCTCAGGTTCTATTATGAATATTTGACCACATTTTTCATAGAGTTTTTGATGTGATTAAAATTGAATTTAAAAATATTTAAGTAATTTGACCAACGATAATGAATAAATTCTAGAATTAGTTAATGGACCATAGAACTCAAAAGACAACCCAAGCCCTAAAAGAGTGTAGAAAAATCCTAATGGGCCTAAGCCCATGAAAACTAAAATCTACAAATACTGAGTATTGGAGAAAAATGGGACACAAAAAATTATTTGCAAAATTTCTTAGAGTGGAAGAACTTTCGAGAAGAGCAAATCTCTTTGGCATGTTCTTGAGAAAACGAATTGACACTCTACTGTTTTTCCAAAAAGACCTCACTCCATTTTCGAGTAGCATTATTGTGGCGTTGTATGTGGGAAACTTAAAGGAAGAAGAAGGAATGATGGGGATGTAGACCCTAGGATCAGATAATGTGGTGAATTTAGGATGCAAATAAAGAGCTTGTGAACGTAGCAATCAAGTGACCCCAAGATCAAATTATATGGCGAGTCACTAGCAAGAAGTACCATTTGGTCCAATGCTAGACTTCCTCTTAATTCAGCATCAAGGAGCCACCTGTCAGCAGGCTTTTTCTTGTGGAGAACTAGTTTTATCGATGATGTAGAAAGCATGGAGAACTTTTCTAGGGAGCTTAGCAAAAGCAGTTGCCTAATACGCTAAGGAGCATCACACTTGAGAGTCGCAGCAATTCTTTCATAGGAGCAAGGGGGATTCATCATCCTAGAAAATTTTGAGCAAAAAGCTGGCTAAAGGCGTGATGTTGCTCCCCTTTCCTTACCTCATCAAGGAGATACTCAGTCTTCACTTCGTGCGGATCAAACTTAGCATGTAATAGAGTGTATAAAGGTCTAGACGCATTCCTTGGTATTGTGATAATTTGGAGGAATAGGGAGCCAATACCACTGGTTGGCTGTTGCACTTCTAAGGTGTAGTTCTTTCGCTCTAGCGTTCCTAGTCAAACCATTCCCCTAATATGGGATAAAGATAGCCAGTGTTTGAAATTTGATGGTACTACAGACCTTAAAGAATATCTAAAAAGCTTTTTAGCAAGGATGGAGCTATATAATTTGAGTGAGGTAGCATACTGCAAGCTCTTCTATACTACTCTCTAGAAGTAAACCTTAATGTAGTTCAATCAGATGCCAGTAGGTTCCATTACTAAATGGAAGTATTGGCACAACTCTTCCTTCAAACGTCTTCACCAACTACAAGTATCTTAAGACATTAGTTGATCTATTCACCATCAGGTAGTAAGATAGATAATCTTTTATAACCTTCCTCAATCACTTTGTACAAATTGTCCACGAGATCCTATATGTTAGCCAAGAAGTTTTCCTTAGTATCATCTAGCAAAACCTAAAGTAGCTCAAGTTTTGGGTGTCAATTGTTGGAAAGCCATCTACTACATTGGAAGAGCTCCTTATATGCACAAAGAAATACATTCATTTAGAGATAGCAGTAATACCTCAAGAGGCCCCTAAGTGAAAGATGCGTGATGAAGAGGGTAACCATCCCAAGAACCAAGGGACTAAAGGCATATCCTTCCTCGTATTCTCACTATGCACACATCCTTTATCATGTCCCAAACAAAAATTCTAACTATTATGTTGCAATGTGGTCTTATTTAGCAACTACCTAGAAGACCCCATCTAATCCTAAGAAATCCAAATTGGATATATAGTGTCGCTTCCACCATCTGGGTGGACATACAATGGTGGAGTGCCACCATTTAAGGATGAAATTGAGAAGCTAATAAAAAGGATACCTTGAGGAGTATGTAGCTCAAAAGGTATCCAGCCTAAGGAAGAACTCACCTAAAGAAGAGAACAAAAGCTACAAGTGGAAGTTAGGCAACCTCCCAGATCCCAAAGAGTACCAGTGTTGAATCGACCCCAATAATCTCCCTATAATAGAGTTTATCTCAATAATATATAGAAGGCTATTTAGAGGAGACTCCTCCAATGTAAGGAAATGGCTACTACGAGTAGCTAAGCAAGTACAAGTTCATGTTATTGACCTTGTTTTGTATTTGAAGTGCGCCTGCTAATACCTCGCATCACCTTAAGAGAAGGAAAGACATAACGATGCCTTAGTGATCTTGGCATCACTTGCCAACTTTAGGTCAAGAAGATATTAGTATAGTGCCAGCTCTACAGATATCTTATTCCACGATGCATTCCTCCAACTTGGAGTAGTTAATGCTTGATTGTAGATGATCAACACTCCTCTAGTGGGGTTCATAGGAGATACTATGGAAGCACTCGAACAGATGCTATTACCTCTTTTCCTAGGAACTTATCTAAGGAGAGTGACAAAGATGGTAAAAGTTTTGGTGGTAAAGACTCCCTCCATATATAATAAGATTCTACAAAGGCCAACCTTGAAACTAGTCCAAGATGTATTTCTATATACCATTTGCAATTGAAGTTTGCCACACTAAGTGGAGTCAGTGAAGTAGTGGGCCATTTGAGAGCAACTAGAGAATATTACACCAACACTTTGAGAAACGTGAAATCGCTTACCTCTTACATGGGTTAGGTGAAGGATTCCTAAAGGAGGCATGATAAAGGCAAAAAGTGTTGCAGGATGTAGACTTAGGAAAAGCATGTTCACCTTACGGTGGTAATTAAAGCGCATTGCTGACAATAACTCATAATGATAAGTGGCATAGCTTATTTACTTTTATACTTTAGTTTCCTTTATTAGATTTATTCTAAATAAAGCCTACCTACTTGGGGACGGCATTAGCTCTTCATTGATGTTTTACTATTTAATATAAATTTTTTCATAATTTTCGTATTACACCTCTTCTATGACTTTAAACTTTGCAGCACTTATAAGGAGTACATAAGACGCAACTTTAGACATAAGCTTACCATAAGGCTTTTCTAAGAGTGTGAAGAGTACTTGGCAGTCATCAAGCATAAACCCACTACGAAGGCCTCCAAGGGTACATGATAGTGATGTAATCCTCCTATTAGCCCCTAGAGAGGTATGTGGCAGTCACTCTCTAAAAACGTCCACTATCGACTCTATTTTGGAGTATGTGGCATCCTGAAAAAGTCTACTATCAGCTCCCTTTAGGAGTACATGATATCTTAAAAAAGTCTACTATTGGCTCATTCGTGAGTACGTGGCATCTTGAAAAAGTTTTCTATTGGCTCCTTTTGAGAATACATAATCACTCTGAATACATTTAGAAAGAAATATCTTGAAAGACACCTACATCATTAATCAAATGAAGTTCACCTCAAATCTTCAAAAAAAATCTCAACACTTAAAAAAAGTATTGAAAGGAAAATCTGTAAGTTTGGCAACTCCACACGTTATCGTGCACATGTTATGAAGCCTTTCAAAAAATCCATAAATACATTCATTCTCATCTCGACAACCTATCCATGCTTAACTTGAGCATAAAAATAACAACCTTTTTCCCTTAGAGAACTCTATTTTTTGTAAGGTGAATCAACGAAGATGCTTAGAGGGGGCTCTATGCCACCCTTGATCTTATCACACATTATGTTTAACTTCATGAACATACTGAAGCACCTATTATTTTTTGCCATCTATAAATCTCTATGTTGCAGGATAACCATTGAAAGCATTGCCCTACTACAAATTCAACAAAAAATCACACAAACAAAAGCAACACACACACAAGAAAGAGAAAATCATCGCTTTAGTGCTTGGCAGCCAACAAGTGCCCAGGCACATAAGGGCACCCTATGGGCACTTGAGTTGGATACCTAATAGGTGCCCTAATGCTTGGTACCTAGTAGGTGCTTGAATATCTCTACAATTCGCTCCCTATGGGTGTCTTAGCCAAACATCCTATGGGTGCCTTAGCACAATGCCTGTGCCTCAATGCTAGTACCAATCTTGCACATGCTCCTAGATCCAGTGTTTCGCATGAACGCTTAAGATGTATTTTTTCTCTAACACTTATGTTTATATCTCATATCTCTCACTCCTCATTTCTCAAAGTACAAGTATGTAATGTTAATAAGTTATATAATTAATTATGTGTTTGCTTGAATACAAAATAAATATATAAATTCTTTTTAATTGCAATCAAATGAGAAAAACACTAAAATGTTCAACTAATACTTAGCCACCAGAAGAGACCATCAACGGGAAAATAAAAATACTACATAGCTTTCTAAAGCTTAATCCTACTCACTATTGCTATCATAACTACATGTCTTCATTCTTGAGAAGCTACTTCAACTGGTGCCTCTACTGTAACCTTCGCCTATTCTTAGTCTCTGTGGTAGCAATATTAATTGAGATTATATGATCTAACATTAGCAATATTGATTGAGATTGCCCGATCTCACCCAAAATACAGCAAAAACTTTGAATAGTATCTTGCAAATAACCATCATTTTTGTTTCCATTATTTCAAAAAATTCATCAGAACCTTTAAATTTCTTGATAACTTTTTTGTGGTAGTGCTGATGCAGATCTTCCTAGCATCAGAACTTCTAAATTTCTCACCACTATTTACCTTGTTCGCATACTTTGTTTTTAAGTGATTGTATTATTTAAGTAGTTAAGTGATCTCCTCTTTTTCTTAGCTACGCTACTTAATTATTTCAGTAGATTTTTCCTTAAGATGTTTTATGTGGATAGAGCTCCTTTGTTCGGCAGGACATATGCTTAATCAAGTTCCACCCCTATATTCAAAAAGTGTAAATACATAAGAGTAACAAACTACTATGGAGCAACAAAAAGAAGAACTATGACGATAAATCAAAGTATTGAAGTAAGCTCATACTTGCGCAAAATCACTAGCAGCTATCTTAGCGAATTGAGAAAAAAAGAATAACTCTAACTTCCCTTAATCACATTCAAACATCACACCCTGCAAGTGATCAACACTAAATGTAGGCTTGTTGATGCCTCAATGAAAGCCCACCACAAAACTCCACCACATACCATGGCAAAAAAGTCCTTAATTTCCCTTTGCCAACGTGAAAAGGGTAAGTAGACTGTGGGCAAGTCATAGATCCATGAGTGCACTTCCCCATAAGACAAGACGATAACACATCAACCTTGTTCCCTATAGTAAAAGTGCTCGTAGTTAGAGCTAGTGGGGTGTGCGTGTCACCTGGCAATTGACTCAATGAGCTAAGGTGATAGCCTATTTGATGGCATCTCACTACGACACTTCTCCAAGATATGTTTTTCAACTACTCTTTTTTGCTTTTCGAGTATGAATCTTAGTAAATTTGATCTTTTTTCTTGCCAATATCGAGAAAAGAACCAAGACATATGCAAATGATATGCAAAAAAATATAAAAATGAGTGTACAAGCATAAGCAAGAGCTATAAGTCAGAAGACAAAATATGCTAAATACCAGCCAAAAATATGTAAGTAATGTTGAAAGAAAAATTGAACAACCCTACTTTAGCAAAACTCGTGCAAAGGTCGCAATGAATTTAACTAAGATGATCAAAGAGAAGGAACAACTCCACTTGCGAGAAATGTTCCAACCCTCATCTCTATCAAAGAAAAACCTATTCTTTCAAAGAAAAGGCACAAAGTTTCAATGAAGCCGGCTTTTACTACCGGACGGAAACCAAGTGAACAGACCTTATTCAAGATATTTCGGTAGAGGCACAACTAAGGCCCTGGCTGCTGTTTTGCATTGTTTCAGTTTTCAGAAAAGCCGTGGGTTGCTGGCTACAGGGATTGGGGCTCTTTTTATGCAAAGGGATTCATCAGGCTATACCCTTTGGCATAAGTGCTTGGAAATTGATGCCTTTGCACGATGTTTCTTGGCGCTCTTTTTGGTTGGTCGTTTTGACATAGTGTAGGGGAGTGAGTACTCCTGATATTTTGCTTTGTAATTTTCACTGATGTGTAAGGGAGTAGTACTCCTTGTTTTACGACTTTTGTTTGTAAAACATTATGTACTCCTCTTATTACCTTTAATATACAAGGTAGGGGTCAGCGCCTTACCCCCCGCCATCTCAAGGCGGCTTTTGTGAAAGAAAAAAAAAAAGGTAACCTATACAAAAACTTATTGTTTGGCTCAGGGAAGGAATGAAAAAAAAGGTTTTTCCATTTAGTATTTTAGGCACTCCAAATAAAGTGTGGTAGCTATCTAAAAATATTGGCAAACTCAACTTACTCAAATACTATCTAAACCCAATGAAAGGGTATGGACTAGCTTAGACATATACCATAAATCCATAATTGGGTGTTATCTCTAGAAAAAGAGAGGCAGGAGAAAGAGAGAACCTGCAAGTGAAGTAACCGTGGAAAATCATAAAGTACCCCTTAGGAGGCGATATCATGTTATCTTGAGGAAAAGAAAGGAAAAACTTGAATTTATTAGAATTACAAATCATATATCTTAAAATATCTAACTCTCCAAGCTCAAGTAAACATCTAATTCTTAACACCTTTGAAAAATTATCATCCATAGCAGAAACACTATAAAACTCCCTATTAGAAAAACCCTCATTTTTGGAATTAAAACTTGATTATGAAAATAATTCTTTAGTCTCACTCACTAGGAAATTGCTAAAAAATTTCTAAGGTTTGGACTAACTACCCCTATGAGGAGAATCAGAGTACGTTGCGACACCATGCGGAGGACGACTTCCACAAACACAAACTAGACCATGACTACAGCAAGCACCCGCCTAAGGTACTCCATTAGTGCATGAGGTTGATGTCCTATAGGGGACAACCCTAGGCGCTGCACGAACACCTAAGATGAAATAGAGCGATGCTGAGATGTGCGCCACGTAGGCACCTAAGGTAAGTTCTTTGCAGGTGCCCCAATCGGGCATCGCATGAGCTGCCACCTTAAGCAAGCAACAGGCACCTAGCTTCGCCACCATGCGTATATAGCCGGTCAACCATAGACTCGCCATGGTGGCTCATTTTTTACCTATATTCAGTTAATGCGTTGAGGAGTTTTTTCCTAAACTTAACTAAGAGATAGATTTACACATTTTTTGACTTAATTAAGGACCTTAAAGTTTCTTTAACTTTAAAAGAGTTCTAGTAGAATCGATAAATAAAAAAATTGAGGAGAAAGAAATATGTCAAAGAATCTAAGACAAAAAGAAGACTTAACTTTGAGGACTCATCTTAGCACTCCTAATAAAGTTATCTTTCTCTTCTTCTCTTCCATAGCCAAGATAAAATTTTTCTTTTCTTGCTAACTTCCTAGGCACCAACAAAAGCCACCTTTATAAAGTGCCTCTTAGAAGACTCAATGATTTTAAGGCTTACCCAAACTTAACTTGGATGGAAGTTGAGAATTCACAAAATCCTAATATGAGGATAATTACTCAAGTTGATATAAGATAAATTTAATAAAATAAACTTAAATTCTATTTTCAATATAAAATTAATAAATTTCCACTAAAAATAGAAGGCTTTATTGTGCAACTAAAATTAGCCTTAAGGATATTTTGGTAATTTGACTAAAAAAAATGAATCAACCCTAAACTTAATTGACTAAGTAAATGGGCTAGAAAGCCCATAGGACAAGCAAATCCTATAAAGAGGGTAGAAAAAACATATTGAGCCTAACCCCATCATGACTAATATCTATAAATACCAAGTCTTGGAGAGAAATGGGATATAAGAAATTATTTACAAAATTTTTTAAAGTTGAAGAACTTTCGAGAAGAGCAGATTTCTCTACGCGCATTCCTAAGAAGACAAACTAAGGCTCTATTGTTATTGAAAAATGACCTCGCTCTATTTTCAAGCAGCATCAGTCCACGCATCTTTTCTTTCTCTATGTTCAAATTACATCTTGCAAGCCAAAAACTACTTGATGCAATTAACATGAGAGCAACAATAGATGAATAGTTAAAGACATTATTCATCTATCTCTTGATCTAACAAAAGATAGTTCACCTGATTCTGTACCATTGTTTGGTCTATGAGAAGCATTGGCACTATTTATGGCTTCCTACCACTCTTCAATTAATGATTGGTTAAGTTCATTCTATGCGAATATCAATGCAGTCTTCCTGAATTATCAAGAGCAGTTTTACATAAAGAAAAACCCTTTTTCTATGTATAATTATTTTGTAGTAGGTGCTGCTTCCCAAAATTATTAAAAGTGCAAATTGATTCTAGGGGAAAGCCATAGTCAAAGTAGATAAATCCCCTGCTTCCTTGGCTTAACATAATAATGTTAATGGTTTGATTCTATCTTAGTTATTTAAGCATCCTCACAGGGGAATTGAAGTAGCCCGAATGGGGAGCAATACTGACTCTTTTTTCTCTTTTAGGTTAGGGTTTTTGTACTCCAATCCATATAGAAAGAATTATTTAGCACATTAAAATCTAGTGCATCTAGTTTGCAATAAGTTCAATTGGTTAATCAACTCAAAGTGGAAAGTTAAGGTTTGAAGGAGACCAATCCCATAGAGGAAGAAGATAAGAAAAAACATTAGCCTAGTTGGCATTAGCATGACCCATGGCATGACAAATGAAGTGTACTTTTGCTTTGATTTTCTTATTTTGGAAGATAGGCATGCTAATTAGTTGGATATCTGAATTTTTTTTGTCCAAGTCAATTATAATATTGTCTTAACATGGATCAATGTTATGCATAATCTACAAAGCAAAAAAAAAATTATTTAATGAATTCTAAAATATATTATTTGTTGGAATCCAAAACTATTGTTACCATAAATAAATCTTATTTCCCAAATTAGAAAACAAAGTCAAAGCAAACTAAGTCACATTTAATGATGACTTAGTTAAACAACCTAGTTGCTTGCTATAAACCTCAATACCTAACCAAATTCATTAGCCTAGAGGACAAAGAAACTGTATAGTGAGCTAGGTAATTGAAAGACTTACATCGAATCAAACTCTAACAAGGTTAATTCATACTATCGTTGTTAGCTATACCTTCAAATTATGAAAACATGCACTTTATCTCCTTTAACTAACATCATATAATTCATTTTTAATTTTCACAATTTTTGCAAAATATTTGAGCAAGTATTGAAATTTCAAAATTATTGTTTATGCATTGTTCACCATTATTGATGCATTTGTGAAAGGTTCATCATGGCAATTTATTCACATGTTTTAAGGAGTAGGGATTGTTTGCATCTCTCTTTTATGTTACATATATGTGTTTTTAGGGTAGTTAAATAACTTTTTGTTTTCATGTTTTTTTGTGTGCTTGTTATTGCATTCACGCTTTCTCCTTAGCACTTGCATTATTGTTTTTCTGTTGTTTCTTGCACTATTGAGCTTAGATCAATTTTGTTGGTCTTGTTAAGAAAGAAGATTGATTTAGTAAAGAGTTATGTTAGGAGAATGAGTGGAGGATCTCATGAGACATGTGCAGTAAAGTTGTGTCATAGGGATTCATCTTTAGTAGGGTGGCGTCTAAGACCTCATTAGAGGCATTCCAAGAAGACTCATGCTCCACCTTCTTATACAACACTGCAGCACCTTAGATTGATGTAGGTGATGGTTCTAAGATGGTGATTTTAGGACTAGTTGGGAACCATGATCTAGAGTCTTCTACTAGGGCTACTTATCTCAGATCATCTTGCCTCTTTCATGCTAGTAAAGATAAGAGTTTTTTTTGCAACTTTTTATGTAGGAGTTATGGTATTAACTCTTATTAGGATATCGATGAGACCATTTTTAGTGTTGACAATTTGCAGATTGAAGTGAGCAAGTATGATCAGGGGAAGTTGAAGATATTTTCCTCTTTATAATTGATGGTGTCTATTACGAGAAATTTAGCTTGAGTAATGACTTTTCTTTTAGTTAGTTTATTTTTTCTATGTTGTATATTTGTTGTTATGCACAATTTTTTGACTATTTTGTTTATCATTCTTAGAATAGGTCTAAAACTTGATTATGTTGATATCTCATCAATCCAAGGGGACTATAACTACAATATCCAAGTTTAAGAAGGAGGCTACAAAACTTGCCTAGTAGCATGCTCAAAAAAGTGCAGAGTCATGAAGCTACTGAAGGAGCATGAGCTAAAAGAATAGTATATTAGAGAGGTGTAGACTAAGAGAAATTTCTTGGAGTCTTCTATTGGGAAGGTGCTTGTGTTTACGACATAGGAAGATGCAGTGATGGAGTTCAAAGGCTCAAATAATTTATGAGTAGACTATCTAAGTTTGTGTTTATGTGCTTAGTGAGACTTGGTAGTATGCTCTAAAGGATTTGTTGTTGCTTGATTACCATCCCAGGCAACCTTTCCACTAAGGTGCTGAGGTCATGGCGGAAAATCCAGTTGCAGAAGCTCCACAATAGTAAAATAGAACCTAGACTAGGAGTTCTTTTTTCCTTTTATTATGTTGGTCAATAACTGCTTCATCTTTAATTTGTTCTGGTAGCTTGTTAGTTTTTTTATTTTTCAATGGCATAGTATAGGCCAGATGCAAATTTATATTTGCACATCTAACATTGTCAAGCTTTGCATTTTTATATAGACATTTGAGTAGTTTTGTGCTTTTTTTCATACTTGGTCATTTGGGTGATTTTATTATTTATGTTTCTCCTTGATGTTGTGTATTGTTTATTTGCTATTGCATTTTTATACCTTTTTAATTTTTCCCCCCTCTTCTTATAACTTTACTACACTGAGAAATAATTGAGGTCTCATTAGGGGTTGTGAGAAATACTTATAGCTATTTAGTTTCATTTTCAAAACCCCTTTTGGGATTTTCTACTATTTGACAAATGCAATACATCACTTTTTATATATTTTCACCTGACATTGTTTTTATTTTTATTTTCAAAATATATTCCCCAATAACCTATATATCTTCTATCTCTATTTTATTATTTTTATCTCTCTCCATACCTAACATAATCATTACTTTTTCAATAATTTATCCAAATGCAAATTTATTTTCAACTCATTTCCACTAACTGCTTTTCAACATTTTAAAAATGATAGAAATGAAAATAAAACCAAACGGATGCTTAGTTTCCTCATTTTCTTGGTTCTTTTGGAGACCTCTTTAAAGGATCCTATTGTAACATTGGCACTTGCAATATGCCCTTTTCAAGGCCTTAGTGCAAAGTTAACAATTGTGCTCCTTTTGGGGTTTTAGTGTAATGACAACAATTTAGGCCTCTTTAAGGGTTTTAGTATGATGTTGGGGAATCTTGCTCCCTTAGGGGTCTTAACATGTGGTGCTGGGGATTTGTGCCCCCTGGGGCTTAGTATGGCATTGTTGCTGTCCATTCTCTTTACAAATGTTGAGATAATTGTTGTAATTGCGTGCTCCCTTTGGGGCCTTACAACAGCCTTGATTGTTGCGTGCCCCTTTATAGGTCTTATAGCAATCTTGTTTAATGTATCTTTTTTTGGGGGTCTTATGGCAATCTTTAATTTTTTTCATGTGCTCCCTTAATGGTCTTATAGTGGATTTTTTAAGTTTTTCATGTGCTTTTTTAGAAGTCTTATAACTACATTTTTGAGTTGCCACACATCTATTTGGGGGTCTTATAATGATCTTAGTGCTACGTACTCTCATAGAAGTCTTATAGTAACCTTGGTTGTTGCACCCTTTTGGAGATCTTATTATAGTCTTTGATGTTTGCCACATTCCCCCTTGGAGGTCTTATAATCATTTTTTTGAGTTTACCATGTGCCCCTTTGGGGGTTTTTATAGTGGTTTTTGTGAAATGTGACTTTTTGAAAGTTTTACAACACCATTTTCCATATGCTCCCTTGGGGGTCTTATAAAAGTGCTGATGTTGTTCACCACATGCCTTTTTAGGGGCTTCTAATAATGCTGAAGTCATTTGCCACATGCTCACTTGGGATCATATAGTGGTGTTAATCTAGCGTACTCATCGATTACCATTTGGAGTTAATCTTGTATACTGCTTGCTGTTTGTTCTTTTTTTTCCCCCCATAGGTGTGCTTCTTAGGTCTTACCATGAATGAGGTATTTCTACAAATTGTAGTCGTGCAGCAAAAGATTAGACACATTTGTAAAGAAACTTGAATAGTTTTTTATTAACATAATCAAAGGAAATAAATGTTGCCTCTTAAGTAAGGATGGTCCTTTATTCATGAAGCAACTAGAAAAATATCTTAGTAACTAGAAACAAAAACTTAGAATTGGAAGGAAATTCCTAACTACTAGAGTAAGTAAGAGAAAAACGTTTTAAAGTGTCACAAAGGGTGTACTTATTTAGACTAGGGGACATTTCCCCTTTTTGCTATAGGGTCTAAGTTGTTAGCCTTTTTATCCTTCTTACAAAGGATTTCTTCAAGTATGATTTTACACCATGATGACTTCTCTATTTGGAGATTGTTCTCCTACAAGAGTACTATTTACTTTTATCCTATAAGTTATTTTTGCGATACCACTTCATGTCATTTAGGCTAGCAATAGGAATCTTCACACCTTTCAAGATATTGGTGTAGCATGCTATAGCATTGCATTGGTCACTAACTGTATCTCCTATTCCATTGAGACTATGGAGCTCCATCATCATGTGGAGAGTTGAAACTACCATGTGAAAAAGGTTCAGGGTCAGCCTCCCTAGTATAATATTGTAAGCAGATGGAGTCTTGACTACTCGAAACTTTGTTATCTTTATGACCCTCTTGGAATGACTACCGAAGAAAAGAGGAAGAGTGACTTTTCTAAGGGCAGTCTTACTAGTGATTCCCACCAAAAGATTGTTACTTTCTATTATTGAGCTTTGTCCATGATAAGTTGGAGAAAGATGTCATAAAAGATGATATCTACTGAGTTTTCACTATTCACCAAAATCTTCTTTACTCAAGAGTTTGTAAGGGAGGTTGAGATCACCGGAATATTATTGTATTCACTTTACTTACTCTCTATGTCTGTTCTCTGAAAATGATGTTAGAACGTGGATCGCACACATCGTATATACTTAGCATTAGCTTATCAAAGTAGATTTGCACCAGCCTTATTGCTTGCATAAATGCTTTTGTTGCATTAGAAGTGTCACCTCTTATGGCTTTTGAGATTACCAAAATGACACCCGTAGTGGGCAAGTTATCTTTGTCATGTCAACACTATCTCTCACTTGGCTCTAACTATTTGCTAGGTGAGCATCGACAATATATTTTATTTCCTAGCTTAAACTCTTCTTAGGAATGTATTACCTCTAAAACACTTGCTTCTACAGGTATTCGCATTGGATCAACTTCTCAATCTCATCTTTCAAATTTTGGCACTCCTTAGTAATATGTCCTAATCAAAATGGAAATGACACTACTTCTCAAACTTCTAGCTCTTAGAGTTTGTCTACTATTTTTAGGTATGTTGGATCAAGCCTTGTTGTTTGGCAAAAATTGGTATATCTATCCTTGATGTAGTAAGGGAAGTGTATTTGTAGACTATTTAGGGAAGACTACATTGGAAATCTTTTATTTTCTTATTATTACTTCCTTTTTCATATGAGTTGCATTTGTTGGCATCCAGATGGGCCATTGTCTCCATGATTCGAATATACTTCTCTGCTTAAGTAAGGGGTTCTTTTAAAGAAACAGGTGGCTTCTCTACTATAAACTCTTGAAATTTTTGATACTTTAGGTTTTGTTAGATAATGCTAGTCAGGAGCTCTTAATTAATATGCGGGATTTTATACACTACTTAAGTGAATTAGCTAATATAGTCCCTCAAGGAATCTCCATCCTTTTGCTCGATGGTGAATAGGTAAGTTGACGTCTTAGGGTACTTGTGGTTGATGAAAAAGTTGAGAAGGAAACATTGACACTAGTTACTTTGAGCCAATGATGGATTTCATTAGTATTTGATTGAACTACATGAGAGCGCGCTTGGTTAGAATGGTGTGAAACAATTTATATTAAATAGCTTCACTTAAATTGTAAAACTCCACTCTTGCTAGAAAGTTGTTAATGTGCTCTTAGGGGTTTTTCATGCCATCAAACTCTAGTAGGTTGGCAGTCTTTGTTCTAGGGGAGTGACTTTGCTAGGATAGTTGGTCAAAATAGGCTATACCTAAGGAAAGCTATAGCCAGTGGAGCATTCACCAGCTATTCCTCTTAGATGGACTGCTAAGTAAGGTAAGACTCCAACTACAATTGGTAATCCTCATGATTGGTTAGCTCGAAAGGAAGATTGCATGTTAAATGTTGAGATGGAGGAGGGATGGTTCCCCATTCTTTATTCATCCTACGTTTTGTCCTCTATAGGAAAGATGAGGCTTTCTTGTGTGAAAGGACTGAAGGTGCTCGAAAGGACAATGTTTGTCAGTGTACTATGCACTATTATGGTCATAGCTTGAGCAAAGGCTTTCTCCACCGTTGTTATGAATGCTTTCTTGAATCATGTGCATCACTAGTCCTCCAGAGGGTAGAGCTTGTTATGAAAGCATCTCAATCGGTAGCAAATATCCTTCAATTACTATCTTTGGTGTAGGACGAGACTACACTTTTGGTGGGTTGTTTTATGTATTTCTCACCTCACTGTGTGACTTAACGTTCCTTGCTTTAGAATAGAGTTTCTTGTAGACGGCACTAAGATGATGCTGTACAAAAATGGAGTTATGGTACTTTTTTGATATCAACAAACTCAATTGGGCTTTTGCTCCTACTTAAAGTTAGAGCTCAATTTATTTTTTTAATATGAATGATTAGATGCTCTTTATTGGCTTTGAGAGTTGGAATTTATATTGATTAAGTCCTCGGTGTGCTTTGGCCATTTAGGTTTGGGTGCCCATATTGCTGAGATTAATTTGTTGGATTCATTAGCCTTGTTCTTATCTTATGGTAGGTATATACAAAACATGAGAAAGGAATTGAATCATCATTCCTTATTTTTCCATTTAATAATTAGTAATTAGTAATGACTAGAAAGAATTGAATGAGACTTTTTAAATGACCAAATCAACCTTTTGTAACAAAAATTAAAATAAAAATATTTATTAGTAATCATTTTTTTTATATATTACTATAAATTTTTTTTGTGGCAAATCCATAATTAAGTAGTGTTTACATCACTTTTAATATTATTTGCATTATATCAACAAAAATATGCATTTCATATCTTATCAATTATGTTACATACTTTTGCATGAAAAAGTATAAACACAATTCTTTTGAAATTACTCTTTCTATAATTATAATTTAAAAAGCTCTTTTGAAATTTTTAATAAAATATTATTAAAAAATTATAAAATATTTTATAACAAAAGTGCTTACGTTTTTTTTGGCAACAAAGCTAGAATGCCTTTATTGCACTTTTTTTATGAGTTTAGTTTAAAGAGTCATTGGCAGAATTCATGACTCCTCATTTATTATATATACATATATATGTTAATCATTCGAAGATACGCCGATATAATTAATAATTTAAATTATATATTTTTCATTATGTATGGACCAAGCTGATGATGCTTCTACGTTTTTTTATTATAAAAATTGAGAAGGCGCATAATTTTTCTTATTTTCATACTTTTATTATTATTTTATAATAATTTAGCAATTTTCATAATCAATACTATTATAAAAAGCTAGGCAATTTTGTCTCACAAATAGAAGTTACTAATGAACATTTACAAAAGTTGCCCTTTAATTTTCTCTAAAACAGACTTGGAAATATAACATTGAGGATTAAATTGGAAATTCACATTTTAGAGGTAGTTGTAATACCAATTTTTAAATTATAAAATTTACCCTTCTACTTACAAATAACTCTTATTAGTTTTTTTAACCATCCATGTACCAAAATATTTTATTATTTATCCTACAACTATCAATATACACATAAAAAACTCTTATAATTTCTCATACATTCACTTATGTACCCAAAACACCATTTGTTTCTCCTATAGCCATCCATGTATCAATTTTTTTTTTTTTATTTTTATGATATATTTGGTTTTCATTAATTTCTTGAAGTGATATAATCTTTAAGATACAAAACAATAAATTTTTCTTATGATTGCACTTATTATTGATATCTGTGAACATATAATCATCTCTAATAATTCTATTTAGTTTATGTTGGATGTGAGAAACATGACACTTTTAGCTGTACAAATAACAAATATTACTTAAAAAAATTATATACGTGGAAACCACGTGTGAGTACTTCTACTGTTACTAGAAAAGTATATGAGTAAAATATATAACTAAAAATACACATAGCAACCAAATAAATTGGAACATAATATCAAATATTTACAAATTGATGGTTTTTTTTAAATATAAAAGTCCTTTGTTAAATTTTGGAAGCTAATTTTGTCAAAGAAAAATATAGGTTCATTTATAGTGGATTGGAAATGGTAAAACTCATGTGGAAGGGAGAGAATGGCTAAATCCATGCTTTTGGATTGGGGATTCCTACGAGAATGGAGATTCCTATCTATAGATTATACCAAGCACAGCTTTAGAAATGGACTTGAAAATGCTCATTCCCAATCATGCATACCAATACCATTAGGGTCTTACTTTCCATATCAGAGTACAATTATAAGCTTTAAATATTTTTACTTTAGTATTTTCTCAATTATCTTAATAAGAGGGATAAAATTAAACAAATATTATATTTTCACAGTTGGAGAAAATATGGTTAAGCCAAAACCAATGTCTAAAACTTTTCACAAAGTCATATTAGCTTACATTCTATACATGGAATGCAAGTGTGTAGCACCCCCTGTCTAGATGACCCCTAGCTGAGATGCCATGAAATTAAGTCTTAATTCAAATCTAAAACAATCAATAGGCCCATCAAAAATATTTCAAACTTAACAGAATTTGTAGCGGATTTCAAACTTAAACAACATCAACAAGAGTATCAGAGATAGCAGCATACTTCAACTTACTCAACCTTTACAAAACACTATTACAAACCTTAGGTGATTCTATGACATACAACATAAGCACTAGGTACATACCATCAATAGTTTCAAAATATTCGACATAATATATGCACCATACAAATATTAAATTTAGACATGACATATTACAAAATCTCTAGGGTTACAAAGCATGCCCAAGTATGCCCATAATCAAATATACATTGCTATTCTAATACAAAATTATACTCACTCATCCAACTAGAATCCAAACTTATCATTCAGTCCTGTCTAAGAAAATATAGAAAAAACGGGAGGTAAGCCCAAAGGACTTAGTGAGGGATATTCATAATACAAAAAATAGGGATTTTTCGGGGAAAGATCAACCCAACAAATCCTCAATTAACAACAAGAATAGGAATAGATCATATACAAGCAGTCAATTAGATATTTACAAGCAGATCGAGTACATACAGTCAGAAATGATCATAGCAATTAACAAATTCAAAGTTATCAGGAGATACTAACTCGAGGGTTATAATTGTCAGCCCGAACGGCCCAGGATCATCTCAACTGAATCTATTCAGGAGGAATGGTCCATCTCAATTAAATTAGTACAGGAGAAAATATAGACTGCTCATTCGACCTAGACAACAACCCAATCTAGACCAAGAACGTTACTACCCTTGATGCTCTATGAGCAGGGTATAGATAATTAGACTACAATCAAAATATGAATCAAAATAGACAAACTCAAATTCGCCCTATCATCAGTCCCGGGCTTACGGCTTGTCCCACACACATAGCAAGGATTAATGTCCCATTACTAAGTCCAAGAGTTTCAAGCTTATAGCTTATCCCATGTGTACAACAGGGATTAACGTCCCATTACTTAACTAAGTCACATGGGCTTACAACTTATCCCACACACGCAATAGAGATTAACATCCCATTACTTAACTAAGTCATACGAGCTAACGGCTTACCCTATGCATGCAATAGGGATTAACATCCTATTATTTGTTTGAGAGTTCCGAGCTTGCAGCTTAACTCATGCACACAATAGAGATTAACATCTCTTTACTCCCCTATGACAATCACAAACTGTAACAGACAACAAATGGATGGATTACAAATAATTAGATAACCAATAGATGGAAACAAGAGTAGAACGATAACAAGTACCAATTGAGATAATTAACAGGATAATGACAAGTATAGAATGGTAACAAATACAAAATAGATAACACTCGAAAGTCCTGGGCATCAGAATGATCAATAGCTAACTTATCAAAGTGAAAACAAGTACTAACCCTCATAGGGGTATGTAAAGCAAGCAATCGAGTACGTTCAAGTGTACAATCAAGTACAAATCTCAAATAAACGAGCAATACAATTCAAACAATCATGAATAGGTACAATCAAACAAGTTAACCCTCACAGGGGCTATGTCATAAGAATAAATAGATATAACAAGGCCAGGATGGCACACTCTCACCTTTGTAGTTTTAGAAATTACAATCACCATCAACAGTCTACTAGTCCTTGGGTTTTAATGCCACATCACCTAATCTAAAAGAGTATATTTACAGTTAAATCCACATTCAACCTTAATTCTTACTAATATATTTATCAATATTCCAAAACTGCTAATTATCCACTTAACATAATAATTATAGAATTAATCAATGCTATCAATACAAATCTATTAATTAAGCTACTAATACAGAAATAGTCATGAGATTTGCCTCAATCATTAAAGAAGTATAATCCAATGCCTATTTACATATCATCCTCATATCATCATTCCGAAACATCAATAATAATCCAATTATCTCAATTAACACAATTCTATCACTCAAATCTCAAATCCATAGAATTTGGATTTTCTTATTATGATACTTGATAATTTCCCATAATTTTCATAAAATAATACTATCCAATTTTACTAAACTCATACTGGCCCATGCATACATTAGGTCTTAATCCCATATCATCTTAAATCATCTAATTATCATATCTCAAGTTCCAATTTCATAAATTATAGTTAAATAGCTTAATTATCTCAATTAATCCTATCATACATAAAATAATATAGATTTAGGCCCACTAATTATACTATATTCCATGCATGGTCATGATATATATAATCCATATGATAACTTTATTTCACCGTATAGTACAACATTCGAAGCAATATGGTACAACATGTATATATAACCAAACCCATTTCCCTATTCTTTGACCCACGAATCAATTATCTAGGCCTTGAAACTATGAACCAAGGACACCACTATGATCCTTGTGACAAGACAAGGATTTTATCTCAGAACAACTGCTGCCATCGAAGACAATCACTAACACCACCATAAGATACCTTTTAGCCTGCTAATTCCAAATCTCCAACTAGATTTACATTTTGCAGCTAGAAAAACCTTCAACTACGGCCAAGAAAAGATAGCAACACCCTATTCTATCACCAAGCTTTTGCCGTCTCCCGTGGTTGAATATTAAAATTGAGCTCACCAAATGCCTCCCTGAGTTGAACCCTTCTCGAAACACCCTAGGCCCACCTCCACAGTTGCCAAAAAAGTAGAAACCTAACAATTGCCTAGAGTCCCCTTTTGACCTTCACATTTTTTATGGCTCGCCTGTGGAAAGTGTGTGCATGTGGTATGATTAGAATTCTAAGAAGGAGAGGAGTAGAGTGGTTAGAGTGGTTTTGGGAGAATAGCCATAGTTGAAAAGATTGTCAGAGAGAAAAAAGGTGATTGGTTTGATGAAGAAGGAGGAGAAAATGTAGAGGAATTTGCAAAAATTCTATTTTATAAAATGTAATTTTTTTCTATTTGCAGATTGACCCCCAAAATGGTATTCAACCTCCAATCAAGTCCCTACAAACTTTGAAAAATTCATCTTTGACCTCGTTGACCAAAGTTCTTCCATGCAAGCCCCTTTGTTTTCAAAAAGTGATCAATCACGTTTTTGAAAATTATAAATTTGACCCAAAAACTTAAAAAATTATGCAATCAAATCCTTTTGATTTATCTTTTCTGAGTCCTAAAATACGATCAATTAATATCTTAATTTCTAAATCATTAATTTTCAAAATGTCAAATTCTAAGGATGTTACAAAGTGCAAAATTCTTTATTAAAATTTACAAGAATTCAGTAAGTTGTACCAAATTAGGGGTGTAAACGAGTCGAGTCAAGCCAAGCTTGAATTTAGGAGGCTCAAGTTTGGCTCGTTTATTAATTCACAAGCTCGAGCTCGGCTCGATCTTGGTTGAACCTAAACAACTAAGTTTAAGCTTGGCTCGTTGGAATTGACAAAGGCTCAACAAGCTTTATCAATCTTGGCTTGATAGAGCTCGGCATAGAGACACAGAAAAGCTCGACTTGTTAAGCTCAGATGAGAATGAGGTTGTATATGTTTGGATTAATTCGAGCTCATTTAGAATAAAAATAAAATCTATCACTATAAAGTTTTTAAATAATTTTGTTATAAATTTTTCTATAAAAAAAATTGAATTATTATTGTTGTTGTTGTTGTTATAGATTTTATTATACGGGCCTAAATTATAAATATAGTTGTGTGTGTATATATAATAAAAAACTTGTTTAAATTTGCAAGCTTTGCCAGACAAGTATCATCGAGCTCAGCTCGACTCACTTGATTGATGAGCTCGAGCTTGGGCTCGAAAAGATCGAGCCAAATATGAGCTTTCATTGAGCCAAGTTTAAATTGTTTACGAATCATCTCATCTCATTTACACCCCTACACTAAATAATAGTAAAGTGAAATTTTAAAAATAAAAAATTATTAAAGTTTCTGTAATATTTGAAATTAGTATTAGAAAAATGATATTAATTAAAATATTACCAAAATAACCAGATCCTTTAGTTTATGTGTAGCTAGGGAGAAAAAAAAAAGTGAAGACAATAAGAGCTCGTTTGCTTGGTTGTTTGGATTAGACATAACTAATATAAATAGTAAGATATTGGGTATCCTATCTAGTGTTTGTTTGTATATTTTAAATAACTCGATATGTTTGTTTGCATATAACTTTGTAATTTTATTTACTTTACTATTTTCTCAATCACCCACTCTTATTTGAGTTGTTTTTTTGAATTAGCTAAAGCTAGTTTAAATTTCTGTAAGATAAGATATAAATATAAAGCGAGGCTTTAAAAACTAAATTAAAAAATTAAAAAGAATTAAAAAATACTCTAATGACAAGATATCCTCTAATAATTATGTCACAAATTTAGCAAACTATTTATTGAAAAATAATATAAAGTTAAGGATATTTTCTGTTTTCACAATAATTTTTTTTAAATATATATAAATATGATAGGAAATTAAATACATAATACTTAAAACTTTAATAGACGTGCAGTAATAGCTCAGTGTGACGTTATCTATTATGAAAGTTTATTAAGCTTCCGCTACTGTACGTGACAGCTTCATTCTTATTAAAAACATAAATGAATAATGAATATATAAAAGAAACTGTATAATTAAATTATTATAGTTTATTGAATTCATTTTTTTTCACTTGCATACATAAAGTAAGAACACCAAAATCGATTTTACAGTTTTTTATATATTTATAATGCAAGATTATAAAATATTAAATTTGTTCATGTTAAACACCGAAGTACACATCCTTAATAGTTTCTTATAAAGTAGATTTCGTTTTAGGGCCAATAGCAATTTATCCCTCCGTGTTTTAATAAATAGACAATTTAATCCCTTGTGGAAAATAAATTATTCAATCTACCTCTCTATGTTTTAAAAAAGCATGCTCACCACCTTCTACAGGCTATTTTGAAGGATTGTTATCAATTTTTATGCTGAATGGATTGAACTACCCTCAAATGAAAATAAAGAGTTCGAAGCTCATTTTTCAAACCAAATTTAAACACTCGTGTGAGAACGAAAATATTGCGCCCTAAAATCAAGAACTGTGGTTTGGATATCCGTAAATTACCCATGAAATTGAACCATTTACTACAATTGCAAGTTGGTTTTGTCAAAATCGGAGGCCTAGACCATTTCAAAGAGTGGTTCGAAGGCATTGGAGTTGAGGATTTAGTCACGTGCAAGCAAGGTATGTAAACTAATTTTATTTTATATTTGTTTTTTAGTTCTTCTGCTTTGTATGTTTTAAATAAATATTTTTCTTCTTCATTTGTGTGGTTTTTATGTACAATGGTCAAGCATGCTATAAGGCCCCATTTTCTAACTTTGTTGCGTAGATGGAATTTTATGCTTAGTATATGCTACTTAAATGTTGTTATTATTGGACATGTCATTTGTGTGCTTTTTGTGGCCCAGGTTTTACCTTTTTAGGGTACGAATGATGTTGGAGTGTTGTTAATGTAGAGTCAAAACTTTTGCACCCATTTGTCTATACTTGTTAACATAGGGACCATACAAAAATATGTTATCTTAGTGATCCCAATAAGATAGAACATAAGGAAGACATCAAACACTATGTTTATCTTGTTTAAAGCTAAAAGTTGATAGTGCACATAGCCTAGATTATTTAATGGCATTATACTATGCTTGTTTGATTATTTTACTATTTCACTAGTGCATTGTTGTTCCTAAATTAGTTAATTTGCTATAACCAATTAGTTTGATATTTTTCATAAATATTTTCATTATAGGTTCCAAGTTTTTCAATGGAATGTTTTTCTTTCTTTTATACAAATAGTTGATTATTTTCCTCATTTTTGTATGCAGATGATTGAGTATCATGATTTAGAATTTTGGACTGGGGGTGAATTTTTTTGAACACCAAAATTAATGTATAAAGGCGGGACATTGATTCACATACCAAAGTTAGACTTTGACTATTTGAACTTGGATCTTCCATAGGACATATATGTAAAACATGGAGGGAAGAAAGGGATAGTTAACTCCATCTAAACTTAGATTCAGGCAAATTAATAGTTAGGTTACTGATTACAATATAACTAAACTTTTGCACCATTATAGAGGAGTAGATATACCTGTGCAAATATATGTGGAAGAGGTAGCAAATCTAATCCAAGTTATAGATGAGCATAGGGATATCTTCAGCTTGGAAGAATTTCAAAAAAGTAACTGCATGGATGTTGATCAAAATATTGGAGGAGCCAATTCTATAAATAAGGAGATACAACCAAACGAGATGCAATTTGAGGGTTTAAGTACACAACCACCTCAGCCAGAAGAGGTAAAAGATGAAGTACTTTATGAACAACAAACTTATGTGCAAGAAGAACAACATGATGCACCTATCTTGACTGAAGCAAATAGTATTTATTTTGATGTAGTTGAACAAGGATAGTAAACTGATGTACCCTCAGAACAATCTACTGCTATTGAACATGGAGAAATGCACTTGCAGAACATGAAAAATATTATGTTCCTGCTGAAGATATTTTACCTGATGCACAAGAAGAAGAACATACAATTGAACAAGGACAACAAACTGATGTACCTTCACAAGAACTTGCTACTACTGAACATGGAGAAGATGAACTTGCACATGATCCTATTGAAGAACATCATGATTCACAAGACTTTGAGTTTGGGCAGGACTAGAGTTTGGTGAAGATTTTGATTTTAATTTTCAACCTGATGAGGTTAGAGTTGAAGAGCCTTCTTCATGTCATGGTCTAGAAGAAAACATAGATGCATATCTTCAACCTAAAGATGACAGAGTTGAATTTGCTAGTCCATTAGATTCAGAGAATGAGAATTATGAGCCAAATGAGTCAAACAGTGACATTGAGATTGACTCTGATACACCAAGCCTTGTAGTTAAGGATTTGGAGGGTTCTAGTGATGATAATATATTCTTAAAGAGGAACATCACTAAAAGAGAGTTGATGAATAAGTTGAAAAAAGTAATGAAGGTAAAGAAAGGAAAGAGCAAGTAGCCATAAATAGCTCAGTATGCAAAGCACTTATATTGGTATGTGACCCTGGGATAGAAGATGAATTGAGAAGTTTGACTGGAACAGATGGTGAAATTCATAGCATCCACATTTTAAAGAAAGTCAAGACATGAAAGGCTTCAACATGGTAATAGGGATGAAATTTAGTAATGTATAAGTTTTTAGAGAAGCCTTGAGGGATTAGACTGTGAGGGAAAGGTTTGAGCTTGATTGGATTAGAAATGAAAAGGCTAAAATAGCATCTAAATGCAAGAATGAGAGCTGTAGTTAGAGGATCTGTGCCTCTCCAATCCAACAAAGTGGAACTTTCAGGCCAAAACTATCAAAGGAACACACATATGTCCAAGTGTTGATCAAAATAGCCTTACAAAGGTAGGGTATTTAGCCAAAGAGTGGAGCATATTATCAGGGACAACCCCAAAATTTCAATTGAAAAGTTGAAGAATACTATCTAGAGAAAGGTGAATCTTAATGTTAGTACATGAAAAGCGATTAGAGCTAAAAGATATGCCTTGCAAAAGATCAAAGAAGTGGATGGCCAACAATATGGAAAACTATGGGATTATTATGCCACAGTTAGAGAGATGAATCCTAAAAGCAAGCTTTTATTGAAGAAGGTTGATAACAGTGATCCTCCTATTTTTGAGAGAACATACTTCTCACTTTATGCCATGAAAAAGGTATTTGAAGCTTATAGACCTATAATAGGTCTAGATGGATGTTTCTTGAAAACTGCACATGTAGGATAGCGTTTGGTTGTTGTAGGAAGAGATGCTAATGATAGTATAGTGCCTATTGTCATGGCAGCTATCTTAGTGGAGAATAGTGACACATGGACTTAGTTTTTGAGAGAACAGCTTGATGATATTGGACATAGGAGATAAACTTTCATCTCTGATAGACAAAAAGGTCTTATATACGCATTAAAGGATATGACACCAGATAGTGAACACAGATATTGCCTGAGACACATGTATGATAACTTTAGAAAAAGAGAAAAAAAGAGTTATTTTGGAAGGCTGTATCTGTTGGCAGGAAGATAGATTTTGAGCATTATATGAAATTGTTAGAAGCTAAAGATCCAAAGGTGAGTGAGGATCTTGAGACAACAACTAAATGGTTGAGAAAAATCCCCCTTGAACATTGTGCCAGGTCATATTATTCTACTTATTGTAACAATGATATATTAGTAAATAACCTTTCTGAGTCTTTTAACAGCCATATTGTTGATGCTAGGGACAAACCAATAATTACTATGTTTGAAAGCATTAAGAGTAAGTTAATGACAAGGATTCAGACCAAGAGGGTTGGAATGGAGAAATATGTTGGATGTATACGCCTAAATATCCTCAAAAATATCAAAACGATCCAGAGAGAGACTAGGCATTACTATGCTAGATGGTGTGGGGGCAAGGAGTTTGAAGTTGATAGTCCAGATGACAAATACATTGTGGATTTGGAGAAAAAAATATGTACATGTGGGATGTTCCAGTTGAATGCTTATCCATGTTATCATACCTTTGCAACTATTTCAATGAGAAGGTTCAAGTTGGAAGATTATGTTGATAATTGCTACAAGAAGGACACATACTTGAAGGTGTATGACCATATGATTCATGGGGTTCCTAGCCAAAAGACTACATTAAGATAAATTTTGCACCTCTAAAACCACCTAAAAAAAGGGGGGGGAGGGGGTTGGGAGACCAAGAAAGGAAAAAAGAAGAGATCATGATGAATTGCATAAGACTACATCAACAAGAAAGAGGCTGACGCATACATGCCAAAATTGTCTACAAAAAGGTCACAATAAAGTTTCATGCAAGAACCCTTCTCATCCTAAGTCTAAACAGTACAAGGTTAACGTTTTTAGATCTTAAAATTATAATTACATATATGTATGTTCAAAAACTTTCTTGATATTGTTGTATGCATCTTGTAGGTTGGCAATTCCCCACATGCTGCAGCACCTTTAGAGTTGAATAATCAAGATTCTAAAGTTCCTCCAGTTAGCCAAGATGAGCTAACTCAGAAAAGCACTATCGATTTGCCAGCACAATCATCAAGAAAAGTAAGAAATAGTGTTGTGTTTTTAGATCTTTGAAATATTATGTTTCAGTTGCTCTCTCTTCATTTTATAGTATTTTTTGTTTACTACTGTTAATCAATTTAAATGGACATACTTAAATTTTCTTTGGTTGTTGCTGCCTATCGATAATGTAATAGTTTGGTTGTTGCTTCTTTTCATACAATTTACTTCAAATAGGTAAAATAGCCCCTTATGTTATGTAATATCACATATAAACATGCAAAAAGGCCCTATAGCATTGAAGGTAATATCTAACTACCAAATTGTAGAGTATTATTGCTTCTTTGATATTTTGGCTTAGCTATACCTCATTACTTTATGTAGAAACAAGGTACTCATTGAGGTAAAGGTAGAACTTACTAAGGCCTTAGAAATGCAGCATTACTGAGGGAAAGAGGCAAGGGAAAAAGAGGATCTAGTTCCTCTACATTTGTTACACCTCCAACAAATAATGCATCAACTAGAGTGCTTGCACCAACAATTAAATTAGCTACTCCATCTAGACCAGTTCAATTTTCTATTGTACCTACAAATGATCCCAAAGCAACCAAGAGAAAGAAAAATCAAACAAAGAATGAGGTGCTACACAATATCAAGAAAAGAATAGCTAAGAGAAGAACACAATAGCTTTAGATATTACATTGTTGTTTTGGATTGCTAGGGATATGGTTTTTGTATTTTGGGAACAATTATATTTTTTGTAAGGTAGCCCTTTTAACTGGTGTGGGATTTGGAATATGTTGAATACATTAGATGTATTTATTTCTTATGTCTAGTGGTTGGAGCACTTTATTGAAGATTGCGACTTTTTCTTATCAAAATATTGTCACTTGTCTTCTTTTGATCAATTGGCACTTTTCTTTTTGTCATCACATTTTTGATTTTATTGTTTTCTTCTTGTTGGATCAATTGTGATTGTGAATTGAATTGGTTAAATATTGCTTTCTAGTTGGATAGGGTAACTGATTGGATATTGCTTTTTGGCTGGATGTCTTAATATGCAAGATAGATTTTTCATTTTTTTGAAAAATTAGCAATTTACCTCCCTATGATTGTATAACTCAGTTATAAAATAGCAATGTACCCCCTTCATTCCAAATAGTAAACAAGACATAAATGCAAGAACTAAAACTTCCATTTATAACATAAACAACATTAGCAATTTTTATAGATGACAATTCCTCACTTCATAAGCACTACAACCACCAAAAGTGTCAACAAAACAACAATTAAGATCCAATAGACAGGGACAACATTTGCAAAACTCTCATCCTTTCTACATATAGCTACAAGTGACATCCAAGAAGCCATTTCTTCATCTGCCAAATCAATTTCCTCACCACCAAAAAATAGATCACCGCCACACTTCTGTGGACATATAAGACCACTTGGAGACCATGTTGCTCTAATTGGCGTACACCATTTGAAAACATTACACCATTGAAGAGAACAACAGTAGTAAAGCTTACCAAATGAGTGTTTCCTCTCTTTCACAACAACTTGAAGGGCAACATTTGCTAGGTGTGGGCTTGGTCAATCTAAACCTATTCCTTGCACTGTTGGAAGAAGAAGGTGCCAATGTTGATATGAATTCAGATTGAAAATAGAAAATTGGAAGTTTGGGTCTATCGAGCTGAGAGGAGGAGGAAAAGATTTAATTTATTGGGGAAGATGGGGGGTAAAACAGACTTTTTTGGCATGAAAAACTATGCCTAGTTGCATTCACAAGTGCATGGTGAACATTAGCACCAAAAAAGGGAGTGCTGCATGATTTAAGAAAACACAGGCTACTATTTTGAACATTTATTTTTCATAAGGAGGTAATTTGCTAGTTCTTCTTAACACAGGGGGGTACATTGCACTTTACCCTTAGTTTTATTTAAAAATTTAGGCGGTTGTGCTTCAAAAATATTTATAATTTTATAGTGTATTATATATATATAATTATATTTATATATAGAAAAATTTCTTTTAGAAATAAAAAATAAATATTATAAATTTTGAATTTTAAAATTATAAATAATAACTGTATTAACAAGATTTAGGTTACGTTTTACCCTTTTGAAAATAAAAAAATAAAAATAAAAATAAAAGCTATATAAGTGTCTTGTATGTGTTGATTATGCACCCTCTTATTATTTTAGGATTCTAGATAGATACTCACACTCATGTATCTTAGTAAGCATTATTAGACATTTAATGATAAGATTTCCTCATGTTTGGAATTGGCAAATTGATATATTAAAAAGGAAATTGTTCAACTATAAAAGTCTCCATTGGAAGAAGAAAGCCAAGAATTTTTTTTTGAAAACTTTTATTGAAGACATTCAAATTACCCTATTATCTTTTCAAGTATGTGTATATATACACTACCTTAGTCATCAACTTAACTAACTAATTAGGGGTTAGTTACTAATTTAGCTAGGGTTAGCAGCTAACTAACTAACTAATCCTACTAACCTAACTAATTGGCAACTATATATACATATATACACGCACGTAACTTGAACAACACCCCTTAAGTTGAGGCTTAGTATATGCCATGCAAACCCAACTTAGACATAATGATGTAAAAATTGGTGCAAAGAGACCTTTTATAAATATATCTATTAGCTGTGGAAGACGTGTAGGGAATTATAAAATTTCATTTGAACTTATCATAGATAATGTGGCAATTAATGTGAAGATGTTTAGTTCTTTCATCAAAAATGGGGTTCTCTGTGATGTGGATGGCTGCTTGTTTGTCACATAGTAAGGAAATGGGAAGCTAGTTGGAGACTTATAAACCGCTGAGAAGATAATTAATTCATTGTAGTTCACAAACAATTGAGGTCATGCTCCAGTATTTTGCTTCCATTGAAGACCTAAAAACTATAGTCTGATTCTTTGTCTCCCAAGAGATCAAGAAAGTATGCAAGAAGACACAATAAACAGTAATATATCTTCTGCTATTAGTGGAAGAATTCCAATCAACATCGTAGTGACTTGTTAGCTGTGGAGGATTATGTGCAGCAAAGCAAAGGCCCTTTGAAGGGCATCCTTTCAAATAATGCAGGATGTGTATGGCTGCTTTCCAATGATCAACAATGAGAGAATTGAAAATTTAACTTAATTGTTGAATCTTATATATGATGTCTAGTCTTGTGAGGTTGAGATCTAATATGTTGGAATAGTGCCTCACACCCAATTAGATTGGTATGCAAACTATTTCACTTGTGATATAATCTTGATTGAATGATATTTTTATAAAAGAGCCATCTTTAGCTTATGCTTATTTTACTTCACTGGCATTTGGCTGAAGCCCCTAAATCACACAAGGCTATGGAACTTAGTCACGCACTGGGTGGTGATCATGAAATAAGTCTCTATGGTTGTGATTTTAAATATTCTAAGTTATAGAATCTTGTGAGACAGGGAATTTAAGATTCATATAGACTTGCACTAACAATGCATAAATCCAAGGAGTTAGATACTGCTTTATTTCATGAGCAATCCATATTAGATATGGATGCATGTTGTTAAAGAACAAGTTCATTGAAAACTTGCCCAAAGAATCTACTAGGTAGCTAGAGTAGCAAGTCAGTAATGGCAAGTTCTCTAGCTTACGTTAGTGCATATAATTAGTTCTTTTACTTGAAGATCCATGATAACCTTATGTTTAGATCCTCATACTTTAACTCTTCACTAACCATATAGTGAGTCATCTGGGTTGAGATTGGGTATGAAGTACTTAGACATAGAGGTTTGTGAGGTCTAAGATAGGATCCATCTCCTCGTTGTTGTGAAGGATGAATACATCTCCTATATATTCTATAATAATCGATTCTAAGAAATCATTGAGCAATGGAGCATAACAATTTAAAAAAGAGATTTTCCAAAGATGAGATCATAATGAGAAATCAAATATTGGAATTAGAAACATAGTTATTAAGGTTATAGGGCAGCGGACAAATATCTTACTCTATGTCGCTTTCAGGAGATAAGAGATAGTAGAGACTGCATTTACATAGCAAGCAAGACCTAGAATAGGTCATCAAGACAGATTCATTCATCTAATTAGTTGGAATCCAAGGTCTTGTTGCTAGACATCAACTATGGAGATTGGGTTCTCTTCAATTAATAGAGATTAATTGAAAGAGTTATTAGTTTAAAAGAGTTTAAACTAATGTGACTACCTTCATATTCAAAATATCACAATGAGTTGTGAACCCATGTCCAAGTAATGGATGAACCTAATGGGTAACACACAATAGCCTAAAGGAAGTTCTTACTTGATGGGAGAAATTTTCTAAGGAGTTAGAAAATTCATTCTCAAAGTTTAGGAGAGAAATTAGTTCACTAATTTTTTGGTCATCTTAACTTGATTAATTTAATTTTAAATTAATCAAAATAATTTGAGTTAAATTAGACTAATTAAATTAAGGAATCAATTTAATTGGTGCCATGTGACTATTAATTAGTCAACTCAAAATGTTAAGTTAACACATATTAGCCTAAGGAGTTAAGATAACTAACTTAAGGAGTTAAGTTAAGTTAAGTCAATTAATTAAATTAAAAAGTTAATTTAATTAAAATGAGAATTTTTATTTTGGAGAAAAAATCAAATGAAAGAGTTCATTTGAATTTAGTTAGAGTTAATTTGCATTACATTTTATAAAATAAAATATAGGTGCTAATTAATGCAAATGCGTGTGAAATTCACATTCACATGCAAGTTGGCAAGTTGCCAACAAGTAGGGAAGGTGTAATGCCAACTTTCATCACACTCTCCTCTCTATAAATAGGCATGTGGCTAGCCTTTAGATGCTCCTCACATTATATTCCCATTTTCCCTCCAAAAGTGTGATATTTCATGTGTTGAAGATTCACACTTTCAAAACTCTCTGCTTCTCCAATTCCTCTCCAAAATCCACTCCCTCACCTTCATCCTCAAGTTATCTATCAGATTTGAGGCTGATTTAGGACTCTCCTTTGGGGTCTAGACTGATACATTAGAGGTCTAACACTTGGGAGACTTGGTGCTTCTTGGTGAACCATTGTTGTTTGGCTATTTGCATGGAAAATTTGAAGAACTTAGTAAATTATTATTTGCACAAATGTTTTACAGCATCTACCTTGATGTGTTTTAGTACTCTCTACAAAATATTAGGATTTTTAGGGCTGTGTAAGGTGTTCAAACATTGAGTGCTTCTATTGTGCGCAAATTGCTCCATTGAAGAGTTGCTCGAAGTGTTTCTCCTATTACCTCTGGATTTAGCTTTAAAGGTAAATTTTTTGGATCTAAATACTTATAATAAGCATGATTATATCTATGAAGTGGAGTAGCTAAGTCATATTTAGCATTTTTATGGTTTCATATTATGAATCCTTAGCTTACTCCAACTTGCATAATAACATGCCAACTAATCTTCTAAACTAAGCAAGGTCTAATGAGGTATGCCATCTGTAGTAAGTTTAAGGTTCTTCAAGACTGGCTTGAACTATAACAAGCTACAGTCTTCAAGGATGTCAAGAATGTACTTCCATTGATTCTAATAAATGCCAGGATCAGACCTTGTTATCTCAAGTCTAGGAAAGTACTTTCATAGCCAAGATCTAAGATCCTTAATGGTAAATCTTAACTCTAGAAACTATTTCACTTCGATAATCTCTACTTCAATATCATAAGAGATTAAGACATCATCTACATACATCAATAGAGCTATGAAGAATGTGTTTGAATGCTTCGTAAACAAGTAGTAATCATAACTAGACTGCTGAAAACCATACTCTCACAGTTTAGTCAATTCTACATTCCATTACCCGGAAGCTTGCTTTAATCCATATAGTGATCTCAATAGCTTACAAACCTATCCTGGCTAAGCCTTTTTATACCCTTTTGGAAGTAGCACATATACTTTTTCTTGAATAAATCCATAAAGAAAAGCATTGTTAATATCAAGTTGTTGTATGGCCTATCTCCTTCCAGTAGCTAAGGTAAATAAAAGCATCACTATAATTTGTTTTGCAAAAAGAGAAAAGCATTCCTAACTATCTATTCCAACCACTTGATTATACACTTTAGTCACTGATCTTGCTTTGTACTTGTCTATTATCCCATTAAACCTTAACCTAACTTTATTAACCTCTTTTGAATCAACAACGTTCTTTCCAACTAGTAAGGTAGTAAGTTTCCATGTTTAGTTTGATTCTAAAGCTTTAATCTCCCCATCCATAGCATTGATCTTTTCTGTTTGAGTACTAGCTTGATCATAGGTTGAAAGCTCCTTTATAGTGGAAACATTAGCTTAAAACGCCATGTGTACAGGCAATAAGTTGGCTTTGGTACAAAGTAAATTTAATCTAGGCATCACAAACCAACTTATTCATTGATATATGGTTGAATTTGAAATAAGATATATCAAGTAAGTTCAGTTTTTAGGTTACCTGGCTAGTTTTTACATGGTGAACTATCTTTACAATTCCATCAAGTAAGTATACTAAAGTTAGTTAGGTTGTGATTTTATATATGGTTAGAAGGTTAAGATTAGTACAAATGTGCTTGAAACACCTATATTCACTATCTAAGAACCCTTCCCTATGTGATTAATTGCACTCAAAGCATAATGGATAGACAAAACTACAAAGTCATTGAAGTGAACAAAATTTACTTAGCTAAGTTTAGTTTGTTGTCCTTTCATGATCTTTCCTACTAGCTACTGCACCATGCCAGCCAAAATTAATATCCAGTCAATATTTTTAGAGATATTTCTTTCATTATGCCACTCTAAAAGAGTATTAACACAATTTGCGGATTACTTTCCTTAATTTTGAACATTTTTCTCTCAGCGTTCTGTATACCAATCAGGGTATTCATGTATTTTAAAGCAAATTTCATTCATATTACCATCCTTGATGCAATGTGAGTAGTGTTTGTCAGTCCATTTTATCAAATCTCTCTTGTAATTCTACTTATTACCACCATAGGAACCACTTATGGCCATTATGCTGTGTTTTCAACTACATCAGTGTAGGAAACATTTACTTCTCTTTTTTTTTTTTCAATCCTTAGAACCATAGAATAAGCCTTGCTGCCATTCTAAAAACGTTCCATAATAAGGCTTTGGTTTCCAACATGATTATATGCAGCATTTAATCTTGTTAAAAATTGCATCAATCTATTAAAAGAATTTGTGTCCAACACAATTTTTCTTGCCCACACATACATTCAAGAATGGGCATCATAACAGTCAATTCATCCCACAACCTCTTCAATTTAGTGTATTATTGAATAAAAATAATTGTTCCCTGATTGATAGAACTAATTTTGCATTGTCATTAATAGAGAATAGGACCATTACACTCACTATAATATTTTGTGGTTTCTTCCCAAAAGTAGTTTGGAAGAGGTTTTGTACTGAAAAGCTTCAACAATATCCTTAAATATGGAATTGAGTTTCCAAGTAACCATGCAATCTTCTCTTTTCCATTACTCATAATCTGTTGATTCTTTATTTGGCATGGGGTATCTACGATTAACAAATCCCAATTTCACCTTTGCTCCCAAATCTATCTTCATCAAATGGCTTTAGGAAAGGAAATTCATTCCCCTTAGACGTGTGAGATCCAGCATCATTTTGGGGTGATCTGATGGCTTAAGGAAGAGAGGATCATTGTTATCTAATGTCGTCCTACTTGATTGAAGTTTTGGATCATTCTAGTATCTCTAATCAACTCTTCCACTACTTCAATAATGGAGATATCACCAAAAAAAAAAGAAGAAAAAGGAATGCAATCATTAATAGGAGTTAATCATAGCAAAAATCAATATAAGAAGTATAGGATTGTAGCTCCGATATCATGTTCAAGCATAAAAGTCTCCATTCAAAGAAGAAAACTAGGGAAAAAAATTTAAGATTTTTATTGAAGGCATTCTAATTGCCGCATTATGTTTTCAAGTGGGTATAAATATACACCATCTTAGTCGTCAACTTAACAACTAATCAAGGGTTAGTTACTAATTCACCTAGGGTTAGCAACTAACTAACTAACTAACTAACTAATCCAGTTAACCTTACTAACTATCATCTATATTATATATATACACACATGCAACTTGAATAGAAATGATTAAGTTATTATAATAACATCACGACATGAGCATTTAAGCCCACGCTATGTACTAGTGTTATTTCAAATTTTTTGTAAGTTAAAAATGAATATTATATAATTTGTTTCTAATTTATTATAATACATCACTTCTACAGCTTCAAATTTCAAAATATATATTTTATATGATATTAGAAAGGATTTTTCTTACTAAGGTTATAATTATATAGCCTTCACCTCATCATCATTTAGCTATTGCATTTACTTTTATTATTGCTGGTCATATGTATATAAATTATTTTGGATAGTATCAAGGATTTTTAGATGCATATATTTCTTCAAGAGGTCAATTGGAATGTGGGCATAAGAATATCTTCAAACTACAAAAGAATGATTTTAATGGAGTATGGATCGAAAGATGCTAAGAGGCATTCTTTTGCATCAACTGGCACATACAAATGTTAATCATTATCACCAACTCCTAAAATAATTTTTTAGTGGGATGCTGTGCTAAAATGAAAATGTCACATACAACATCTAATAGTGAAAAAGTAATTGCTCATTTCAGAATTGTGCTTAGTTACATCACTTAACTATCATCATATATTGTACACTGTAAATATATCAAAATAATCAAACTATAAGGACCTAGTTACATCACCTCACTATCATCAAATATTGTACACTATAAATATGTCAATATAATCAAACCATAATAACTTATACTTCTTAATACGAGTAAGGCAACTCAAATATAAAAGTGTTGACGTTTTGGTCCAATGATAAGTTTTGATGATAATAAACCAACCTTTGATACTAATGGCTTCTTGAAGAATTATTTATTGGATACAAGAGATCAAGTAATGTTTTATATCTTATCCAAACTTTGAAAACTAATTGGAAGGAAGAAATGATTTCTAGCTATCAGGAAGCAATTGATTAGTACCTATTGGTAACATCAATTGAAGAATTAAATTTTTCCACCAAAATGACCTGAAAACTTCAGCATTCAAATTTTAAATTTGAATTTAAGGTCCAAAATAGCTCAAGAGAAAGTAGTCTATGTAGATAGCTCACTTACACGAAATGAAAAACACACAAAGTCAAACTTGGGAAGCAAAGACTACCTTACATAAAAAGAAAAATTCTAGAAACACTCCATACTTGTGAAAAATGTTCATAAATGGCTAGTTTTCTTATAAATGCTCCAAGATGGGCTTCAAATGCAAGAGAAAGATGCTAGTAAAATATCCAAACTTTTTCCTTCACCAATCTTTAAGTTCTCTTAAGCTACCTCCAAAATCTCTTAAGTCTATAAGCTAAAGCTATGCATAACCTCTCCACTCATCGCGATTATAGTGTAAGTTTAAGATTGATCCATAAAGTCCATGTACTGAAGAAATTCATTTCCTTGGGATGCACTATTTGAAGGTTAAACTTTAGCCATAAAAGTTGAGTTTAAACTTTATCTTATAAAGATTTGTTAGAGTATTAAAGGAATTCATTTTCAAGTGAAGCACTTGTTATAAGTTCTGCCTTAGCCATGTAAAAGATTGAGTTTTTGACTAGGCCCACAAAAAGTTTGGTCTTTCTATACCATAAAGGACTGGGATATTGGCTGAGCCCAAAAAAAAAAAATAAAAATCAAGGTTGGGTTCTATTGTACCTTAAAGAACTAAGGATTTTGGCTGAGCTTATAAAAGCTAAGGTTTGGTCCTTCTGTGTTATAAAAACTAGGTTAAGATTGCTCCTGCAAAAATTTGAGCTAGGATTGCTCTTGCAAAAAGTTTGGATTAATTCTACAAAAATCTTTGTAATAGGCTAGATTTTATCCTATAAAAGCTCCTCATGCTGATTTTTCCAAAAATTCTATGTTGCAAAAGAGCAATAGGATCATTTAGTTTGAAGCTCTCTAAATTCCTAGTGTTCTTTAATTACTTTATTCTTCATTGGTGTGCATTACTTTTGTTTATTGTTCTATATATTGTTTACTACTTTGCTACTAATCAGTAGCCTGTTTGAGTGTTGTAAGTATTGAACTAATAGGTTCAACAAGCAAACATTCCTTTTTAGCAAGCAATCAATCCTTAAGTTATTTCACTTTGCAAAAAAAAAAAAATTAAAGTGGCATAATTCACCCCCTTTTATGCTAAACTCTATACCAAAATTAGTGTCAAAGTAGGTTCACTCTATATAAAGGCATAACAACCTAAGTGTAAAATCCTCCATGGCCACCATAAAATCTCATTTGAAAAAATTATCTCACAATAGGCCACCATTATTGAATGGAACGGATTATCCTAGCTTGAAGAAAAGAATACAAAAATACATCATGCTCAAGGCATTGATTTGTAGACAATAATCACCAGAGGATTTGCTCAGTCCAACCACAAAAGATGAAAATGGCATACAAAACTAAATATGGTCAGAATACAATGCAAAAGATAAGATACAAATTTCTCTCCATGCCAAAGCTGATAATATCACAGTGTGCTCTCTAATAGATGAATAATACAGCGAACTAAGCTCATGTGAAAATGCCAAAGAGATATGGGATTTACTACAAATTACTCAAGAAGGAATGAATTAAGTTCGAGTTGAAAAAATTACTATCATGGTGCATCAATGTGAGATGTTTACAATGAAGCTTGGGGAGAATATCAGGTCAATGTATTCAATGTTTGTGAAAATTATCAATCCTCTCAATGTGCTTGGAAAAGTGTTTTTTGAAGAAGAGAAAGTGAGAAGTCCAGAGATCTTTGTTGAGAGAATGGACTCCCAATGTTACAACAATCTAAGAAGCAAAAGATATCACCAAACTAAGTAAGGTTAAAATCATTAGTTCATTGACATCACATGAAATGACAATTCTAGCTAAGGAGCAGTTTACTGAAAGCAAAAGATAACATAATGTGAAATTAAGACTACAAATGAAGATCAATCTGAGGAACATGAAACTAACAATAATGATAAAAATAGAAAAAAAAAATTGCACTCATCAAGAAGATTAAAGTTCCTCAATAGAAGAAAGAAAACTTTCCAAAAAGGAAGAAGGACACAAGCTCAAAAAAGAGAAAGAATCAACTAAAATCCTCAAATCCAGTTGTTTGCTATTTGTGCCATAAACTTGGGCATATCTATCCAAATTTTCCAGAGTTAAAGAAGGCTTCCAAGAAAAAGAAGCAACATAAAGTTGTAGCAGTCGCATGGGATAATGATGAAAATGAGTCAGATGATGAAGGATTAGATGATGAATATGCAAATCTTTGCTTTATGGATCGCATTAAAGACTTTTTGGAATGCTCGAAACTCGAAAACAAATGGTTCTTGAAAAGTGGTGCCTTGAGACATATGATAGATGATCTAACAAAGTTTTTGGATATCAACAAAGTAATATGGGACATGGCACTTTTGCTGACAACACCAAAGGAAAGATTGATGGAATTGAACAAGTTTGAAAAGACTCCTCCACGATTATCAACAATGTATGGCTAGTTGAAGGATCAAAGCACAAGCTATTTAGCACAAGTCAACTATTAGATACGGTTATCGTCTCAACTAGAAACCTCAAACGTGTATTATACTAAAGGATAAGAAATCTATCATTGCTACATGAGAGAAAAAAATACATCTTAAGCTTACTATGATGATCTCTTGAATCAAAATGTGAAATGCTTAGTAGTAACTAAAAAGTCAAACTAGATACGACACAAAAGAATTAGGCATGTTAACATGGAATTCATCTCCAAACTTTCAAGGAAACATCTTGTCAAAGGAGTTCTTGAACAAATCAAAATTTTGAAAGAAAAACTGTGATACATGACAAAAAAGAAAGAAGACAATATCTTCACTCAAAGTAAAGAATATGGTAACTACTTCTTGACTACTAGAACTACTACATCTTGACCTTTTTGGTCTAGCAAAGATAAGTAATCTAGGAGGAAAAAAGTATGCTTTTATAATTATTGACGATTATTCTAGATATTTATAGGTGATATTTCTTGAGAACAAAAATAATGCAGTAGATGCTCTCACACCTCTCACTAAGAAGTTATAAATAAAAAATAATATTTTATATGCAAAATTAAAAGTGATCATGGTATTGAATACAATATTATTTTCTCATGGGTTGTATTTGTTCAAAAGCAAAAGAGATCACATAATTTCTCCACACCTAAACCCCATAGCAAAATGGAGTTGTTGAAAGAAAAATTGCGTGCTGATTGAAATGGCTAGAACAATGATTAATGAATACAATCTATCTAAATCATTCTAGGCGGAAGCTTTAAATACTACATGTTATGTGTCTAATAGAGTTTTTCTTAGACATATCCTGAATAAAACCTGTTTGAATTACGGAGAGGCAAAATTCCTAATATTTCATATTTCAAAGCGTTTGGCTGCAAATGTTTTATCCTAAATGTTCGTGATCCTATTGCCAATATGATTCTAGAATGAATGAGGAAATATTTGTTAGGTATTCCATAGATAGTAAGGCATATACAGTATACAAAAAAGTAAAAAAGTCGTTCAATAGTATATACATGTGACTTTTGGAGGAAACTAACCCTCTTAAAGTCAAGGAAAACTTGAGCAAAGATGATGCAGATATTATTCTCCTTATTATAATTAATGCAGAAAGAATGGAAGTAAGGATTGAAAATAAGATCAAGGTAGAAGAAAGCTCTCTTTCCAGACAACCAAAGTAGAATACTTCCAAAGAAATGGTTGATGCAAGAACCACAACAATAAGAAAATTCCATGAATCATCAAGCCCTCCTACATCACAAGTTATAGAAAGCATGAAAAATGGAGTAAGGAATAGATCATCCTCTAGACATGAAGAAAATGGAAAGAAAAAATGTGCATTCCTATCAATAATTGAGCCAACAAGTATTTAAGAAGCTCTCAATGATAAATCATGGATAGATGCTATGGAAGAAGAGCTAACATAATTAAAAAAAAAACAAAGTTTGGAATTTTTTTTGGAATATTGAATGACCATCTAGTTACCAGAACAAAATAGGTATTGAGAAACAAACTCCACGAGAATGGAAATGTTTCCAAAAGTAAGGCTAGACTAGTAGCCAAAAGCTGTAGTTAAGAAAAATGAATCGATTATGACAAGATGTTTACAGAGGTTGCGAGATTGGAATCTATCCATATATTACTTGTCTTTGCATCTCACTAGCAATTCACTGTATATCAAATAGATTCATCATGAGAAAGTTTACGTTGAACAGTCTCCTGGCTTTGAGAAATAATAACATTCCAATCATATCTACAAACTCACCGAAATACTCTATGATTTGAATCAAGCTTCGTGAGCTTGTTACAAAAAGCTGAGTAAGTTTTTGATAAACAAAGGGTTCTCAATGTCTATAATCAATGCTATATTGTTTATCAAAAATCATGATGATAATATGTTTTTTATGCAAATCTATCTTGATGATATTATATTTGGAGCAACTAATGATCGTGTGTGTAAAGAGTTTTGCTAAGTCGATGAAAGAAAATTTCAAAATGAGCCTCATGGGCAAGCTTAGCTACTTCCTTGGTTTGCAAGTAAAACAGTTTCACAAAGTAATTTCAATTGCTAATATACCATGGAATTACTGAAGAAATTTAGGTTAGGCAACTATAAGAAAGCATTAGCTCCTATGAGCATAACAACAAATTTTGATAAGGATAAAGCTAGCAAGCCAACTGATGAACAAAGGTATAGAAGTATGATTGGTAGTTTCTTATATTTAACTACTAGTAGACTTGGTATCATGTTAGATGCTTGTATGTGCACTTTATTTCAATTTAATCCTAAAGAATCTCACTTAGCTATTGTGCATATTCAAATGTCTTAAAGGATCTATTAATTATGGCTTATGGTATCCATCTTGCAAAGAATTTGAACTCATTGGTTACTTAGGTGCCAATTATGCTAGATGCAGATTAGATTGTAAAAATACTAATGGCACACATCAATTCTTAGAAAGAAGTCTTATTATATGGTTTAGTAAGAAATAAAACTCTGTTGCTCTTTCTACTACTAAAGTTGTATGTGACTTGGGTAATTGTTGTGCACAAATCTTACGGATGAACAAACTTTACATAATTATGGATTGGTGTTTTGCAATGTTCCTATATAATTTGATAATACTAGTGCTATATTTATCACCAAGAGTCTAATTCATCATTCTCAAACTAAGCATATTGAGGTAAAATGTTATGTTATTCGAGATCATGAAAAGAAATAAGATATGTGCACATGTTTTGTGAGCACCGAATTTCAATTATTAGATATTTTCACCAAGCCCCTCACTAAAGATCACTTTAGCAAAATCTAAAAAATTCTAGGAATTGTAGAAATCAATCAATTATGTGCTTTGGAAAGAAAAGTGTAAAAAACTGCATTACAAACAAAAATTGCTATTCAAAGATACATACCTAATATTTGAATTGCTTTTGTGCAGATAAAAATTGCTGAAAATTTATTAGTCTTTTCAACTACTCTATTTGAAGTCAAAATTTAAATTTCCTGCCTTAATTAGTATGTAGTGATAATTGATAATTGGGCGGCCAACCTTAAATGATCATTGGTAAGCAAAAAATAACTTTACATTACTTTACAGAGTGATTAAATTGCCTTATTATCCTGCTACTTGCTAAAAACACATTTATATTCATACATTCAGTTCACTCACTTCACTTACAAACAAAAACTCTCTCTCCTCCCTCCCTTGTTCACTAAAAAGACCTTAGTCTCTTGTCTAACTAAGACTATTGAAAAAAAGCATAACCAAAAGAAAGGCTATTGCCAAATCACACATTTGCTCTCCAACCAAAGAACAACCGCCAACTTCAATCAAAAGCTTGAACACAAATAAGGAACCTAAGCCCTTGCCTATGCCATTGAAACTAGTTATTCCTAAAAAGTTTAAGAGAACACCATCGAAAGAAAAAGGAAAAGATATTGGTTTAGAAACCACACTGGAATTAACTAGAGTCAAAGGCCAAGTCTGAAAAGGCAACAATGAAAATAAAGAGGAAACATAAAGATCTACTAGACAAAAAGGATCAACGCCAAGCGAAATAAGTAAGGAAAAAACCAAGAAGAAGAAAGAAGTAGCGGAAGTAGGAAGCTATGACCCTAAGGAGGAAAAAAAAGCCATCCTCAAGGATTTAAAGATTGAGGACTACCAAGTTGAATTCAAAAATAAGTACAAGTAAAAGAAGGTTGAATGTGGCTATATATTTGATGAATATTACTTTAAATGGACTCAAGGTAAATCTAAGTTCCCTAATCATCAAGAACATCATATACTACTATATGAATAAGGCCAATGTTTTGCCATATAGGATGCTATTTATTAAGATCTTCAAGGAGTTCAAGGTTAAATTGCTTAAGAGTTGAAGGAGCCTAGGGCCAAAATGCATAGGCACATGATCGCTACCACATATTTGGTAAAGATGTGATTCTATTAAAGGAAAAAGGTTGACTAGGCCACATTGAAGAAAGATCCCTAGATCATGTACAAACACAAAGTGATTGAAAAAATAAAGCGTGTGGAAGAGAAAACCAAAATAGAGGAATCAGATGAAGTTGATTCAGAGTGTTCAACTAAGGAGGACAAAGACTTCAAAAAGTTTAAGAATGATCTAGTTTAGGGGATTGAATCAATATTTACCCTTCTTAGATTTTCTAATATCAAAGTTGATTCTATCCTGGCCTCTCTCAAGAAAAAATCCAAAGCCTAATCAAATTCTCGATATCACAACGTCACTCATTGCTTCACATATTGCCTCATATATTACATCATTCCGTCACTAATCAAATAAATCACTACATCATTGTCTGCTAAGTTTTCTTAAGACAATTTCTATTATAGGTTTGTATTTGTTACCTTTTTTTATTTTCATTGCTGGATAGTTTTACTAGTGTCTAATGATGATAATTATCTATTGAATTATTTTGCTTATTTTTTATTCTCTCCTAGCTCCCTTTTGATGATGTCAAAAGGGGAGAATGGTTGATGAACAATTATTCCATAATTATGATAGTATGCTTTCGTTTAGATATGTATGCTTTTATTTGAATAAATTTTGGCATTTTAATTTATGCATTTTGATAAATTTTGGTCCCTTTATTTCTACTCTAATGCATTAATTTATGCTCTAACGACTAAAACTATTTATGTAAGTATGATTCGATATTCTAATAGTGTGTTCTGATTTGATTAATACTTTAATATAACTAGCATGCTATGATTAAAATTTTTACATAACATACTCTAGACAAGAAATTGATTTCACATATGCTCTAATGTTAAAATTGTCATAACGATAAACTCATGCTCTACGTTCACTAAATAAAATATTCTAGCATGAACTGCATACTGGAATTTTATGCGTATTTGGACAACAAAATTGTTGAAATTGATCATTGCTCTCAAATGAAAAGTTCTTGATATGATCCAACAATTGGGATTGTATTCTCAAAAGTCTCCTAAGAAGATAGTTGCTCTACTACAAAATTATGGGGGAGCAAAGATTGAAAAAGTTTTCTATTCAAGAAAGATATTGGATTCCTTGAAAAAGGCTATGTAATTATCCTTTCATGCTTATTTGGTTGAAATTATTTTTGGAACACTTGGTTGTTTGTAATCATCAAAAAGAGAAAGATTATTGACCTTTTCATCTAATCATAAATTTTGATGATAACAAACAAACTAATAGAATAGTGCCCTGCAAGCCAATTAGTTTGGCATGTAGAACTACACCAAGTAACAATCTTGATTAAATTATATTCAATAAAATGAGCATCTTCATCTTATTCATTTATGAAATTCTTCACATGCATTTGGTTGAAGCCCTTAAATCATACTAGACTATGGAACTTGGTCACACATATGATGGTGATCTTGAAACACTTCTCTATGATCATAATTTTAAATATTTCAAGTCATAGAATTTAATAGATTGGGCATCTAAGATTCAGATAGACTTGTACAAACAATGTATACTTCAAAACGTTGGATATTACCCTATTTCATAAGTAATCTATGTTAAACATGGATGCATGCTAGTAGGTGCTTGTTAGAGAACAAGTTCATTGATGACCCACCTAAAGAATCTACAAGGTAATCAAAGTGGCACATGGGTAATGGGAAATGTTCTAGCTCCTGATGGTGCACATAAATAGTCCTTTGACTTGAGGTTCCATGGTAACCTTATATTTAGGTCTTTGTGTTTTGATTTTACTCCAACCATGTAGCAGGCCACCTAGGGCTTAGGTTGGGCCCAACCTAAGTATGGAGGTTAGTGAGTTCCAAGATATCCGTTTCACCCATACATAAAGAATAGGTTGATCTCCTATGTATTCTATGATAATAAATTCCAAGAAATCCTTATGCAAGATAGTATGACAATTTGAAAATTGAGTTTATCGAAGTTGAGGTCATAATTAGGAATCAAATATCAAAGAATAGATACATAGTTATCAAGGCTATTAGGAAATTAACAAATATCTTGCCCTAAGCCTCTTTCAGGAAACAAGAAATGAAATGACTATATTTGCACAACAATCGTAAATGATAATGGTTCACCCAAAATTAATTCATTCAATTGGTTGGGATTCATAGGCTTGTGCTAGGTATCGACTATAGAGATTGAGTTCTCTTCAATTAATAGAGATTAATTGAAAGAGTGATTAGTTTAAAAAAGTTTAAACTAATCGGAATATTTGACATTCATTAAATTACAAAGAGTTATAAGTCCATGTTTAATTAATTGGCAAACTTAAAGGATCACACACAAAATCCTAGTGCACTCCAATTAGAAATTAGAGAAATTATCTAAGGAGTTAAATAATTTAGTTGGTGAAGTTTGGAAAAGACCAAATTGACTAATTAATAGTTTGTCACAATGGCTTGATTAATTTAAAGTGTTAAATTAATCAAATAACTAAAAGAGTTGAATTAGACTAATTAAATTAAGGAGTTAATTTAATTGGAGCAATGTGATAATTTAATTAGTCAAGTCAACTCAAAGAGTTAAGTTGATTTAATTAAATTGAGGAGTCAATTTAATTAAAAAAGAGTATGATTTTGAAGAGAAAATTAAAATGGAAGAGTCTATTTTAAATATTGAGTTGGCATTTTAATATTCATTTTAATATTGGAAATCAAAATTCTGAACTAAGCATGCAAATTGGCGAGGTGTGAGGATAGTGTGATGGATACTTTTAGGAGCATCCAAGTCACACTATAAACACCTCACCTCATTCACGCATGACTGGCCACTTTGCTATTTTCCCTCCCAAATTTTTATTTCATGTGTTGAGGAATAACCATCCTCTTAGATTCTCTCTAACTTCCCTCTCTGTCTCCAACTCCTTCACAACTTCTCCACTTTCTTCCATCTTTTTCTTCATTCTAATTCTAGCAAAAAAGTGGGGATCTAGAATGTGATAGGTCTGTGGATACCTTTAGAGGCACTACAATTGGAGTGCTTATTGTTGGTGAATAAGATCAAGCTCTTGGAGAAAACTTTACCAAGGATTGGAGATATTCACACTAGTGGCAAGGTGCTTTGGAGCATAGATTTTCCTCCATTTTTCCACCATTTGGAGGGGTTTTTAAGACTACAAGTTCCTAGACTTGAAGCCTTTGAAGTGGGAATAAGTAAGTCAACAAACCTGTGCTGGAATTCTTCACTAGTGAGGCTTTCTTTCAAGGATCTACTTGTTGATTTTTGAGAAATCAATAGAGCTACTTCTTCCTATCCCTAAATTCTTAATTAAGGTAAAATCTAGATTCTTGGGTAAGGTGATGTAAGTAACATTTTATGTTTTAACCTCCTACAGTGAATGGATCCTTTACCTTCAAGTGGTATCAAAGCCAATTTTATTCCTAATTTTGAATTTATTGAATTGATTTATGTGATAGATTGATTCAAGGACTCTAATTTCTTAATTCAATTAATGGACTTAAGATTTTGAAATTTATGCATGTGGCTTTCTTTGTGTGCTAGAAGTGATTTAGTTATGTTGGCATAAGTTTTGATTCAATTGCTAGATGTTGATTTGGCATGATTTCATGTTAAATGATGATTTAATATGTTAATTTCTTAAAAGTGTTTTGGCCATCTTTAAATCCAATTGGATTGAAGTTTCCCGAAGGAGTTTGAAGAATAGTGATTCTTTCTTAAATTTGATTTAATATTGAATTTGATCTTGAAGCATGCTTGTGGACTTTAATTTTCAGTATTTAAAGTGCTTAAAATCCAAAAATTTGTCAAAATATCAATGAAATAATGTTATGGAGGTGTCCAAAGTTTTTAGGCTAATGAAAGTGCACAAAATAGAAAAATCGATACCCCTTGGCGCATGTAGCTAGGCTACCACCAGCATGCAATGGGCACACTATGCCCACGCCTACAACATGCCTAGGTAGCCGATTAGGGTAGCAGCCCTCCCAAGGCTGCCAATGGGTGCAATTTTTTCCATTTTGATGTTTTTTGCTTGCTTAACTTCATTGTTTCATTTTGTTTTGAAGCATAAGTACTATGTAATTCCTCAAAATGATGTAGGACATTTTTTTTCATGTTTAAGTCAATTTTAAGAGGTTCTTCAGGTTGATGCAAAACTAGGATGCATAAGTATTATGCTAAATTTTACCTCTAATTAATTGTTTATGTGATAAACTTTTAATTGTTGGATTAAATGTCAATTCTAGTTATTGTTTATTTAAATGTTGAATGGATGATGAATGTATGGCGATGAACATGAGCCTTTTAGTTGGTTTAATTAAAATTCAATGTTGATTGTATAGATTGTGTTAAATAGGACATGCATGCCTCTTGATTTACTATCTTTTAATTGTTATGAGAGTAAAACCCTTAGGTGGTGAGGATTTTCTTATTCTTGTAACTATTGCAAGGAGGCAAAGGAGGCTAAGAGGATCAAGAAGGTTTGAAGACCATGAATGTATGGGATGTATTCATGTAATAGATAGGATCTATCAATTTAATCAATCTACCTAAATCAACTACATAGTGCACCAATGGCTCTATGTGCACTATTTAGTTACGTCTCATGCTCTTCACAAATTTAGATGCATGCTAAGTTTATTACCTTTTTATGCTTTCTTTATCTTATTAATGTATGGCGATGCATGTTTAGGATAGAGAATCTAAATAAGCAAAGATAAAATGCTCAGATCTTCCAAGCAAAAATTTTCTCTCTTAGAAGAGTCTAGGTTCAATCAATATTAAGTCAAAATGGATAAAATGGGGTTTAATAATTCATGTCACCTACCAATAGGTGTGTGACATGAGATACTAACACAATTATGTGTTGTCTCACGAGTTGTGAAACACATTTGGGGAGAAATCTATGATCACTATCGTAGCATGAGATGCACTTTAATGTGACCTTACTATGATATTGTCTCACAAGTCATGGAATGATCATATTCAAGTGCACAATTAAAGAGGATTGATAAGTCCGACTTAACACTTAGTAGTATAGATTTTGCACAAGTCATGTGTCTATATGGAAAGTGAGGCAAAACACATCAAAGGTTGCATAGAGATGCAATTGGTAAAAGTTACCTTTCTTAGGATCACAAGTAAATATCTCATGAGTCGTAGGTCCACGAGTGATGCCTTTGGATCTTAATTCTCACTAGGAAATATGATTTTCTAAATTTCTCATAAGGGTAAGGAATTTAATGAAATAATGGGAGCAAAATATACTTGAAAGATCATAATCAGGTTTGCAATATCAAAATTCAATCATATGCTTATATTCTTTTCCTCGTTCATGACTAATAAACTAATTGGGCTAAACTACTATAATTAACTAAACCTCAAAATAGCTCTAGATTTGAGAAATGGACATATGTCCTATGTCAAGGTGCTTCGAATGCCATAGGATCAAGAGACACATGACATGTTCATGAAATAGGTTAAGGATCACTTCCTAACCTATAGTCTCATAACGGCATCTATGAATTTCAAAAGTCTCGTGAACACATGTAACATGCCTTGATCAATTACTTGTAAGAGTTGTATAGCAAACAAAGTATATAAGTTCATGTAGTCAAATGAGACTTTTAAAGCTCAAATGGTTGAAGGGTCATGTGTCCTTGACTACAGTCTAAATACAATTGGGCTTGGTAAGAAGCTCATTAACTTAGACGTGGTAATGGACAATGATCACTATAGGAATTTGGTCCTCCAATCCTTATCGAGTTTATTTGACCAAAGTGCTGGTCAAGACAGAGACAACCATGAAAAGGGCAAATTGATAATGATTGCTTTCTTCTCTCACTCTAAAAACCTAAAAGGCAAGTAGAAAAGAAGCAAAGAAGAAAAAAGATTTTTCTACTCAGAGAAAACAAATATCTAAGGTGTCTGATGGAGTCAAGAAGATAATAGAGGATAAAAGGATGCAACTTGTTTCTATTTTGGAAATTTTGGTCATTAGAAGTTCAATTATAAGGAATACCTTGCTACCTTAGGGAAAGGAATTTTGTTTATTAAAGTGCACCATTCGATTATTCTCCCTCATTGGGTGTTTGACATAGCATGTGGTTCTCTCTTTTGTAATTTGTTGCAAAGGATAGAAAGAAGAATGAATCTAAGTGATGGGGATTTGATCGTCCATCTTAGTAATAGGGCAAGAGTTGCAACCAAAGTTGAAAGTGTAAGTTAAGTTGGACTTAAGAAATTATAGTTTTGTGCTAAATACTTATTATTATGTAACTTAGTGCTGTTGGCGTAATGTATGAAGAATTATGCTTATTCAAGATTATCACCATCACTAATGCACATTCAATAAAATAACCCAAAAAAAAAAGAGTACAATAACCAAGAAAGTGTCTATCTTTAGCATGCTAAACTTGGACATGTTTCCAAGAATAGGATGAACAAGTTAGTAGCCTTCAAATTAGGAAATGTTAGTGGATTAGAGGACTTACCTACTCATGAGTCTTAAAGGGAAAAATGACCAAGGCTTTTTTTATTAAACAAACAAAGCACTTCTTAAATTCTTTAGATTTGATCCATATGGATGTATATGGGCCATTAAAAGTTAGTGAAAGAGAAAGTTATTCTTACTTCATTATCTTTACGGATGATTATACTTGATTTGGACATGTGTATCTTATGAAGTACAAGTCTGAGATCTTTGAAAGGTCTAAAGAGTATAGGAATGAAGTAGAAAAGCAACTTGGACTTAGTATTAAAACTTTTCAATTGAATCAAAAGGGAAAATACTTAAGTGCCAAATTTCTGGATATCTTAAAAAGAATGGAATTCTCCCACAATGGACTCCACCTGACATACCCTAACATAATAAAGTAGCCAAAAGGAGAAACCTTACATTATTGGACATGTGCAGTCCATCATAAGCTTCACTGATGTCCCTATCTCCTTTTGGGGACACGCCCTAGACACAGTGACAAGGCTACTAAATGCAACCAAAGACACCACATGAGATATAGTATGGCAAAACAATTTTTACACTATTATCTAAGAGTTTGGAGGTCTCCTGCCTATGTTAAGAGACTAGTAGAAGTTAAGTGGATGTGCGATCTACTTGGTGCAAATTTGTGGGATACCCAAAAAAGTCTTTAGGTTATTACTTCTGTGATCCTTCGCAACGAAAGGTGTTTACTTTAAGGAATACCACTTTTTTAGAAAAGGAGTTTCTATTAGATAGAAAAAAGGATTCCATTGAACTTGATGAAGTTCGTGATGATCATAATATCCCATAAGAAATAAAAGTAAACAAGTATCTCGAGCCTAGTACACAACTTCTTAGAAGATATGCTTGAATTCATTCATAAGATAGGCCAAATGGAAAGTGATTTAAGATCTTATGAGGAAGCTATGTTGAACATAGATTCGGGTCACTGGATTAAGGTCATGAAATCTAAAATGGACTCCCTGCATTCCAACAAAGTATAGACTTTGGTAGATACAATAGAGGGTATAAAATCTATTAGTTGCAAGTGGATCTATAAACGTAAGCTTGGAGTCGATTGATAGATAACAACCTTTAAGGCTAAACAACTAGGAAAATGTTACACTCAAAGACCCGATATTGACTTCAAGAAAACCTTTTCATCGATTGCTATGCCTAATTCCATAAGTATTATGCTTGCCACAGACACTTACCACAACTATGAAACTTGGCATATAGATGTAAAGATTGCCTTTCTCAATAGAAACATTGATAAGAAAATCTATATAGAGAAACCACAAAGCTTTATTTATAAAGAGAGTGAGCAAAAGATTTGTAAACTCCAAAGGTCCATGTATGGACTAAAGGAAGCTTTCCAAAGTTAAAATATACATTTTCATTAGCCTCATAAAAAATATATATGAAATATGTGTGTACAAAAAGGCTAGTGGGAGTTCGACATAGTTTATTGTACTTTATGTTGATGACATCCTTCTCATTATGAATGAGAAAAAAGCATTAGAGTGTACTAAAGCATGGTTAACTTCACAATTCTCCATAAAGGATTTGGGAGAAGCATCCTTTATATTAAGAATATGGATCTATAAAGATAGGTCAAAGAGGATGTTGGGCCTTTACCAATTAGCATACATTGACAAGATACTAAGGAGGTTTAGTATGGAAGAATCAAAGAAGGGATGCCTTCCAATAAGATATAACTTACGTCTCTCCAAGTCTGTGATCCCCAAGACCAAGAAAGAGAGAAAACGAATGTCCACATACCTTATGCATTCACCATTAGAAACATAATATATGATATGCAATGTATGAGACCAAATGTAGCTCATGCTCTAAGTGTTACTAGCCACTACCAATCCAATCCTAGTGAGAGTTACTAGAAAACTATAAAAATAATACTAAAGTACTTGAGAAGAACTAAGAATTTATTTCTAGTATATGATAATGAAAAATTGAAACTTGAGAGGTTTTTGAATTCTAGTTTCCAATCCGATGAAGATGACATCAAATCTACATCTGATTTATATTTTGCATCAATGATAATACGGTAAGTTGGAAGAGTTCCAAACAAGACGCCACCGCCGACTCTACCACTAAAGTGGAATACATTGTGGTGTCAAATACTACAAAGAAAGGTGTTTAGATGAAAAACTTCATCCAAGAATTAGATTTAGTCCCTAGCATTGCAAAAGGGCCGGTTGTTGTCTTTTGTGATAACAATGGAGCCATTGCACAAGCAATGGAGCCAAGATCTCATTAGTGAGCTAAATAAAAATAAATACATTATCATTTGATCTATGAGATTATTGATAAATGCAACATTCGAGTGGATGAAGTTAGGAAGAGAATATAGTAAATCTATTATCTAAACCTCTAATGCAAAAAGTCTTTGAAAGGCATCTTGAAAAGATAGGCTTAAAGGCTATAGGGAATTAACTTTACCACAAATGAGAGACTATTGGAATAGTGCCTGCAAACCAATTAGATTGTTATGTAGAACTTCTCCATGTAACAATCTTGATTGAATGATATTCAATAAAATGAATATCTTCATATTATGTATTTATGATATTCTTCACATGCATTGGTTTAAGCCCTTAAATTATACTAAACTACTAAACTTGGTCACACATATTATGGTAATCGTGAAATAAGTCTCTATGGTCATAACTTTAAATATTCTAGTCATATAATCTTAAGAGATAGGGCATCTAAGATTAAGATAGACTTTACACTAGTAATGCATACTCCAAGGAGTTGGATATTGCCTCATTTCATAAGCAATCTATGTTAGACATTGATGTATGTTTGTGGGTGCTTATTAGAGAGCAAATTCACTGAAGACCCTACCTAGACAATCCACAAGGTAGCTAGAGTGACACATAGGTAATGAGAAATGCTCTGGCTTCTAATAGTGTATCTAATTACTATTTTGACTTGAGGTTCCACAGTAACCTTGTATTTAAGTCCTTATGCTTGGATATTTCTCTAACCACATAGTAGGTCGCCTGATGGTTAGGTTGGGAAAAAGCTACCGAAGTTGGAGGTTGGTAAGTTCCCAAATGGGATCCATTTTTTCCATCCACAAAAGAATAGGTTGATCTCCTATGTGTTCTATGATAATTGATTTCAATAAATCCTTACACATGGTAGTATGAAAATTTGAAAAAAGGAGTTTTCCAAAGTTGAGATCATAATTAGGAATTGAATATCAAAAAATAGATGCATAATTTTTTAGGCTACTAGGGAACCGGCAAATATCTTACCTTCGGCCTCTTTTGAGAAATAGAAAATAGAAAGACCGTATTTGCACAACAATCATAAGCAATAATGGTTCACCCAAAATTTATTCATCCAATTGGTTGGGATCCACAAGCCTATGCTATGCATCGACTATGGAGTTAGGTACTCTTTAATTAATAGAAACCACTTGAAAGATGATTAGTTTAAAAGAATTAGACTAATCAGAATATTTGACATTCATTAAATCACTAATCGTTGTGAGCCTATGTTTAATTAATTGACGAACCTAAAGGATCACACACAAAAGCCTAAAGTGCTCTAATTGAAAATTAGAGAAATTGGTTGGTTAAGTTTGAAAGAGACCAAGTTGACTAATTAAGAGTTGGTCACGATAGCTTGATTAATTTAAAGTGTTAAATTAATCAAAAAAATTTAATGAGTTAAATTAGATCAATTAAGTTAAGGAGTTAATTTAATTGAAGTCATGTGACAATTTAATTAGTCAAGTTAATTTAAAGAGTTAAATTGATTTAATTAAATTACGGAGTTAATTTGTGATATGGGATAACCCAACAGACCCACTATCAAATGACATAGCCCAAGAGGCCCAACGATAAATCTGTTTGGTCGATCGGTATCGACCTCACTTGGCAGAGTCTGTAGTTGACCCATATCGACCTCAAGACCACTCCAAAAGTTTGAATATTCAAGTCTGGTCGACATATATCAACCTCAAGACCCACTCCGTCGTTGACTCAGATCTCTGTCCTGTTTATTAGTCTAACAGGCTACATACCCCCGCATTGATGACACGTGATGGCCGGTACAATCGCTACCACCAACTCTGATAATTCTAACAACCTTGTTAACAACTTTAGCAAAGATGCGCCTCTACTGGCATTGTTTATCCAAGAAAATAGAAAATTTAGCCACCTGGCACAATACAGGGATCTGGACATGGAATGATCCCCAACCCCCTAGCAAAGATAAAGGTCAGTACACCTGATAAGGGTACTTAAGTCAAATCATGCTTACAGAAAGCTATAAATACTCCAGACCCAACCACGCTCAAGGTAATGCCCCATACACTACAAGCTTTACATTCTCTATATTCTATTCGATCTCTCCATCTCGATCAGAACTAACTTGAGTATCGGAGTGCCTTAACCAGGGGCACCTCGGCTAGTTTAACGTGTGTTGTGGTTGTAGATCTCAAGTCCAAAGCTATACACAACTCTGAGTACTTGACCTCCCTGGTCGAATTATCAGTAACACAACTCTCATTTTCTCTATACACAGCTTTTAGCAGCATCATTTGATGCCATCTGTGGGAAATTTTGAGATTGCAGTGAGAAAATGGCAAACACACACAGAGTAGCATTCAAAAGGGAAAAGAATTGGAGGTCCACTTCTCCACCTCTCCCTAACCCCCAGCAAAATACAAACGCTCCAGGCACCAGCACCTCCCAAGAGCAGGTAGTAACACTCACCATGCCCCAATTGATGCAACTAATAAGTGAGCAGATTTTTGCTCAGATATCAGCCTAGTTATCTGTCGCCCTGAACAGGCACACTACAGTGCCCACTCCCGCTGCCAATGCAACTCCACAACCGCCCCCACCAAAAAATAAGTCTCCAAAAAATAGTCGCTCCTATCGAAAGGCCAGGCAGCCACCCACCAGGTGCGAAGTCAGTCCTAGGCACCTGCAAGTAGAAAGGAGGCATCTAAAAGCATAGGAAAAGGTGGCAGACTTTGTGGATAAGCTAGACCTAATCGAGCCATGCAGCGAGATAAAGTTGAATGCTTTAGGCGTGACTATCGCAAAAAGATAGGAGAATC